>ML682063.1:11652825-11855995 GCA_007922195.1 Podocnemis expansa
AAAAGAAAAGAAAAGAAAAGAAAAGAAAAGAAAAGAAAAGAAAAGAAAAGAAAAGAAAAGAAAAGAAAAGAAAAGAAAAGAAAAGAAGTTGCAGTTATGACTTTTGCTTTTATTGAGCATTGAACAAAACCCAGACCTATGGAACTTTGTCCTGAAAAAAAAATTAACCTCTCACCCCAGAATAGCCAATAGCCCAGTGATTAATGCATAGTCTGGTGATATGTGAGACGCAAGTTCAAATGCATGCTCTGCCTGATTTGGAGAGGAAACTGAATCTGGATCTCCTCTCCTACATCCCAAATGAGAGAACTAACTGATGAGCTTCTCTGAGGTGGGGAGTTTTTTCTGTCCATCTCTCACACTTTGGGCCTCAGAAACCAGTTTTATAGATCAGCATTTTCCTTCAAAAATAAATCTTTCATTATAAAATTTTCTGTTAGCTCTCCTCGTGATTCATAGGCTGACCAGGCATCTCTTTCTAGCAGCAGGCCCAGAAGCAAGCAGGTGCATGCAAACGTTCCATCTGGGGTTTGTTACCAGCAAACTTACTTACAAATGCTTGTTTCAAACGGTACTACAGTCGACATGCACTAAGGAACCTTTAGCATGTACCAGCAATGTCGATGTGAATACTTAGTATCTGACATGCTGGTGTGCACTAATACCCCAGGTAGACAAACTCCTGAGTTTTATTTCTATCTCTGACTTACTGTTTGATTGGGTCAAGTCACAAGTGCTGTACAGTAGGAATAAATGGTTACATGCATACAGTTTAAATAAATGTTTGTAAGGAACTTTTGTCCTACATCCAAAACTCTTGAAATGATGCCATTTTTTTTCTGAGTTATTCTTAAATCATAATGTCTCAATAGCAGATTTAAATGCATTATTTCTAACAAGCTCTCCATCAATTACATTGTTCATAAATTATAAGTGTGGATACTGACTGACTGTTTATGTGGCCTTGAGTCTTGGAAGCATTAAAATTCCAACAGAAAAGTTTGCTATGAAATGACTTTTTCCTTAGAAAACTAAAAGCTTATTTGTTCCAGGGGCTGAAGATCAAGCTGCAGAGTGGCAGATTGAAATGTCAGCAGAAATTCGTCTGTTGGATTTTGAGGTTGCATAAATGTAAAGCCCATATTGGAATCATGCCACAGCCAACTAGGGCTGAAACCCATTATTTTACATCAGAGCTCCTATACTGTACTTGCAGAATGAGAGGGCAGATTAAATTCAAGTGGCTCTTAAATGTAAAAAGTCCTATTCTTGTTCTGGAAGTTAAATGAGTTTACTGGTTACTTTGCTATTTTTACAACCCCCCCACCCCCCAAGAGAGGTACTGTATGTAGTATTAGTCATCTGATTTCTTCACTAGGTATAATTTAGTTTATTTATCTGAGAAACTTATAGCACATTGTTTATGCTACACAATTAGAACCCACTAAAAAATTAATTTACTAATTTTAGCCCAATAAGGCATTAGGACTTCCCAGCTTATTTGTTCTTTTTTGTAGCCATATGAACTTTGGTACTTCAGCTCTACCTTGTAATATAATGGCTATTATGATGACTTTTATGATTATTTTTTCAGTTACCTGCACTTTAGATCTTACTTTAGTTGGGGATGAGGGGTGGTGACAATTGCTCCTCCATCATGGTCAGGTAACTGTCATTTATTACTTGCAAACATTCATAATTGTTTAGCGAAATATATTGTGTGAATAGTTTGAAAACTTCAGGATAGCCATGGCTATATTCCCTGGATGAAACCTCTCATCTATATTTATTTCTGTTGTATTCACAAATGTTTGTGCTTTCCTCAAACATTACTGAAAACAAAAAAAATGTGCCCCAGAAAGTTCATGAAGAAGTAATTACAAGGGAGTCATGAATTCAGTTCAGTGAAGCAGCGAGATTTATACAAAAGATCATTCACAGATATTGGTCATTGTCTTCTCTCAGATGTAATAAATATACTGAATCAATTGAAATTTCTTTATCTGTCTAGGAATAATATATAGCTCCCCTTTTGCTGTGCTAAATCAGATGGTGAACATGAAAATAAATTTATAAGAGCTTTCAGGAAAGGAATAGAGGCAGAGAGAAATTAATAATGTGTCCCCACAGGGGCAAAGGGGCATGAAGGGTGAGGTGCTGTCTATCAAATTACAGCCCAGGTTAGTTCATCTGCAGGATACGAGGAAAGAACATTTTCCTCCCAGAGTCAATAGAGTGAAAGTAAACACCATAATATCAGTATCCACCGTGTTCGTCTTTGTGACATTGACTGGTAGGAAATAAGCAGTTTTATTTAAGATTTTCCCTGGGAAAGTAGGAAATAAAGTATTCTGGAGTTTGCATGTTCCTGGTTTTGTGAGGAAGAAGAAAAAATCTATTGCTTTGCAAACAAAGTGGCTTTGAAATAATCCTGGCTTTAGTTTAACTGCTGTATCAGATTACCTGGATTTACCAGATATCAAATATCAGCTGGCCCTATCTGGTAGCTAGCTTTGTGCCACACTGTCATCTTATATCACATTAGCACAGCCTGAAGTAGTGGCTTATGAAAGAAGAGCTGCTTCCCCCAGTAAACAGGAATTCTGGAGAGAAATATACCAGAGAAAATATCAGAGCTTGACAGAACTTTATATGTAGATGTCAATGGGTATGTCTACACTGTGAGTTTAAGTCAACTTAAGGAGGCTTAAGTCGACTTAAACAAAGCCCTGTCTACACTGCAGGGTGATAAAGTCGACTTTAGCATCCAGTAAAGTTGACTTTGTAACTTCCACTTGTAAAGTCGACTTTACCGGTAAGTCGACTTTATTAAATTGACTTAATGCAGCGTAGACGGGGACTTAACGAGTCTCCAGGCAGCAAGAAATCTGCCTGGCAACAAGGAAGTGCCTGCCCTGGCCAATCCTGGGGCTGGGGCAGGCAGAAGCCCAGCACTTCGTGGTTGCCAGCCTGAGCCAGGCTGACCTTCTGGCATGCTGCAAGAATCACAGAGCCCAGAGGCCCTGCAAGCGTGCTCCTCCCTGGTCAACCCAGGAGATTTAGGACCTCCTAGCACTGTGGCGGGAAGAGGCCACGCACACCAGGCTGCAGGGCAGCCAAACAAACAAAGACATTTATGCGGCCATGGCACGTGGCCTATCAGAGAAAGGCCACAGCGACACATGGCAGGTGCATGCAAAAGTCAAAGACCTCAGGCAGGCCTATTACAAGGCACCGGAGGCCAGACGATGCCAGGGCACTGCTGCAGCCACCTGCCCATTTTATGACAAGCTGGACACCTTCCTGGGGTGGGAGCCGGATGCAGCTCCAGTCCAAAGGATGGACTCCTCTGAGCCCCCCTCTCAGCACGATGCCCCAGAGGAGGAGTCCGTGGAAGACGATGTCGTGCCTGGGCACGAGTGCAGCAGTGGGCACGTGCCAGCACCCCCGCCTCCAACACGGCAAGTCTGGGAGCTGCTCCAGATTTCGGGGAGAAGTCTGCCCCACCTCCACAGGAGCCTTCCCCTGGGACATCTCAGGACACACCTGCTGGCAGCACTGGTGAGTACTCCGTCTCTGGGAATAGTGGGGCTGGCAGGTGGGACAGGAGTCCTGGGGGTGCCATGCATATTGGACAGGCATTGTCCTGGGATGGGGGAGAGAGGAGTCCCATGGGGTTGTGGGGTCAGGCATTGGGAGGGGTGTCCCCAAGCTGGCCAGAGTGCTGGCATTGCAGAAGATGCTGTGCCCGTCGTCTCTGGGAGAGGCACAGCTGTCCAGCATGCTCATGGCACTTTTGCCAGGAGGCATCTAGAATGACCCCAAGGGCAGGGCTGCCCACACCTTGTCAGCAACGGGACAGCACGCACCCTGCACATCACAGCATCATGGAGGAATCACCAGGGGCTTGCAGTCCCACGGGGAGGGGGGCAGGCATTGGCTTGGGAATGGATCTGTGGCTTATGCTGGCTGCAGTCAGCACTGCCTGATAGGGCGAACCCATAGTCTGCCTTCTTCCATGCAGATCCTGTGACCCACACACTGGTCTCATCACTCCATTGAAGATGCCAGAGGGCACACTGCAGCTGGGATGAGATCCTGCAGGAACACTTCCAAGGGCCCGGCAAGTGGAAGAAAACCTCTAGGCCTTCCAGGCCAAAGAAGCCTACCGAAGGGCACAGCAGGCCCAGATGTTGCAGCTTCTGGACCTAATGGAGTGGCAGACAGAGCCCCTGGAACATCTGGAGTGGGGATGAGGCGTCACCATCTCCCCCCACAGAAACAACATGCCACTGCCTCTCAGCAGTGCAGGCCCTGGACTCGGGGTAGCCAGTCACTGCCCTGCCATTAGGAGGCAGCCCACCTCTGGTTGCCCATCCCCCAGCCATCCAACAATGCTTGTCCTTGACCCCTACTTGTCCCCCCCAAACCCCTGTAAATAAACACAATGTTGAATGTTATCTGAAGTGTCAGTGTTGCTTTATTTAGTGCCGGACAGTGGAAGGAAGAGGGAGGTAAGGGTGCTGGGCATCTGGCGGTGTTCGGGCATCTGGCGGTGTTTAGGCATCTGTAACAACATAGTCCTTTATGGCATCACGGATTAGGACAGCTTGGTGCTGTGCCCGCCGTGTATGGGGTATGGGGTGTTTGGGCTGCTGGTACACCGCAGCAAGCTGCTCTGCCTCAGCCTCCCATACATGTGGGACCTTCTCCCCCCCGCAGCTTGCAGAGGTTGTGCAAAGTGCAGCTTGCACTCACAACCTCAGCACTGGTAGTCTCTGTGAGCTGCAGGCAGGCAAGTAGGGCTCTCCAGCGTGCCCTGAGATGGCCGAAAGCGTGCTCCACAACAGTGTGTCACCAATGCAGATGTTGATTAAAAACCTCCCAGCTGTCATCGATGTTCTGAGGATGTGACTTCATAAGCCATGGCATTAGGGGGTATGCCGCATCCCCCAAGAGAAAGACAGGCACCTCCACATCCACAAGGGTGATGGTATGTTCTGGGAGGAAGGTGCCAGCCTGCATCCGGTGGTACAGGCCAGAGTCTCTTAAGACACGTGCATCATGGGCCTTCTCTGGCCACCCCACAAAGGTGTTAAGGAACAGGCCCCAGTGGTCAGCAACGGCTTGCAGGATCATAGAGTGGTACCTCTTCCTGTTATAGTATACTGTGGCCTGGTGGTCAGGAGCACGGATGAGGATGTGTGTGGCATCAGCCACACCAGCACAGTTCGGGGTGCTGAGGGCTTCACACCCTACAATGGTGTCCTACAAGTTGCCTGGACAGATGAGGTGGCCAAGCAGGACCCTGTTTATGGCCCTGCACACCTGCCCAAACACGGCCCCCACAGTCGACCTCCTGACCCCAAACTGGTGGTTGACAGATCTATAAGGCTATGTCCACACACACATCGTTATTTCTAGATAAGTTATTTCAAAATGAGTTATTTCAAAACAAAGTCCTTTAATAAGGACTTTATTTTGAAATAAGTTAATTTGAATTAAGAAAATGTTAATTCGAATTGAGAGAAAAGCTCAAAGCGAAATAGCATGTCCAAACACAGGACTTGCTATTTCGCTTTAGGAGAGGGGCACCATGGGAGGTGTGCCAACATGCCCCCTCCCCGGGCCATGCCCCCACCCAATATAGACTAAAAGGAAGGCACCTTGGCAAGGTGAAGGGCAATTTTTTTTTTTTGAAATCATAGTTATTTCGAAATAACATGTCTGAACAGCATTATTTCAAAGTAACCATTTTGAAAGAACAGCCGTTTCAATTTAAAGAAGATTTAAGCTATTTCAAAATGACAGCTCTTATTTCGAAATGACAGAGCCCGTCATTTCAAAATAAGAATACATCATGTGGACCTAATCTCTCTTATTTTGAAGCAACCAGAGGGCTATCACCACACGTTTGTCCACTGGGAGTGCAGGTCACAGATGTGTGTCCCTGCGCTGTACCTCTGGGGTCAGCTCCCTGACAAGCTCCTGGAAGGTGGCCCTGGTCATCCTGAATTTTGGTGCCACATGTCGTCAGTTTAGGTGCCAAGCACAACACGGTCCCACCAGTCTGAGATTGTTTCAAGGGCCCAGATGCCCCGGGACATGCTTCATGGCATAACTGCTGTTGGCCTGCCTGCAGTATAGCGAAGGCCATGCTGCCATCTCCACTCTGAAGCTGTTGCCAGCCTAGCACTGGTGCGGTGGGAAGCACCCTGCCTACAGACTGCAGGACCTCAAATGAAGGCTGCATATCTGCAAGCTGGATCCTGCCTGGCACATGTGCAACCTGCTCTGCTCGCTTCCTGTCTTATAGGGGTGGCTGGGGGAGGGGGAAGCCTCACCTGTGTGCTGTGGGCCAGATTCCCACAATGCACCATTCTTGGGTCACCTTAGCAACAGCCAGTGTGGACGTGGGCAGTCCCCTGGAAGTTTCAGTGTGGACATGCTAAGTCAACTTAACTAAATCGACTTAGTTAAGTCAACATTACTTCTGCAGTGTAGACATAACTAGTGTGAGTTGCACTGGAGCTACACAGTAAGGACTAGGTTGTGGCATTCAGTCTCAACTTTGAGTATAACAACCAACCAAGGAGTCCCATGGCACTTAAAGACTAATAAATTTATTTTTGCGTCAGGTTTTGTGGGACGAAATCCAACTTCATCAGATGAACTTTGAGTATAAGCTATTATGAAACTATCATGACTGTGGTTACACCAAACATGCTCTTTTCTGGAACTGCCTCTCATATATACACAGAGAGAGAGAGAAGGAATATATTTTGTGCCAATTATTGGGCTAGTGTGGATTAACGTTATAGATTGTGAAGGTGACACCACCTTGGTGAAAGTTGCCCAAGGCTTCTTATTATAAGAAGCAGTTACCAGTTGTTTATAACTTTGCAAAATAAACATTTGGCCTGAAAATTTTTCATGCCAGGTGTGTGCCTCAGGCTGATTTTTTACGTTTCAGTTAAAACAGTTCTGCTGCTTCAGAAAATGAGAAGACTGACAGATATATTGTTTTCTCTATGTTTGATTGTGCTCGCTAGGTTTTGGTAAGACTCATTCTTATAGCTGTTCTGTGGAGAAGCTCCACCTCCTCCATGTTTTGTAGCAAAGACTTGGAATTTGCCACGTGCTAGCAACGTGTCTTTTGACATGCTCATGAAAAAAATTCCCTAACACTGATCAAGCTATGAACCTCTCAAAGTCTCAGTTGATGGATGCTCTGTAGAAACTAGTTAGAGTTTGGCCATGGAGTTTTCATAAGATTCCGTCTGCACCGAGCATGCTCCAGCCCCTTACAGTTCCTGTGTGCTAAATGGACTGTACATGAGCCATCCAGGCATCGTCGTAGAGGCTGTGGAGGGGAGCAAATAGGAGTTGTCTGGGCAAAGAGGAGGCAGCACCAAAGATAAGAGCAGTAGGGGAGGAAGGCTGTATGAACAAATGAGGGGAGGGAGAAGCTCGGAGCTACAGAAGGTCTAACTCACTACACCAAGCTCTTCTATAAAACCTGGAATAGAAGCCAGTAGTGCAGAGAGTCACCATTTTTAGATGTCTAACAAATAGCAGCGAAACCGAATGGCAAATGTTGGGTTTCCATTCCCCTTTTGCAGCAGGCCACATAGTAGATAATAGCCTACTAGTGCTACCAGTTACTCTCAGACTCTAAGGTCAGAAGGGACCCATATGATCATCTTGTCTGATCTCCTGCATAATGCAGGCCACAGAACCTCACCTAAATCTTCCTGCAATAAACCTCTAACCTATGACAAAGTTAATTGAGTCAGACACCATGCTACAAAGGAAGGCAAAAACAAAAACAAAAACAAACAAACAAACAAAAAAAAAACCACAGAAACTTTGCCAGTCTCTCCTGGAGGAAAATTCCTTCCCAACCTCAAATACAGTGATCAGTTACCCCCTGAGTACGTGGGCAAAACTCATCAGTCAGACACCCAAGAACGAATTCTCTGTAATAACTCAGAACACATCCCATTAATTATCCCATTGACATATCCACCCCTGGGAGCCAAAGATCAGTCAATTGCCAAATTAGGCTGCAATGTTCCCCCTAACGGGCCAACACAGCTGAGTAACATATGTTGGTCGCTGCGCAGTCCCCGTCCCCCCCGTGTGGGGCTGATCCTCCCTCCTCCCACAAGCTCCGCTGGCTGCCCAGCCTCCTGGCAGCGGGAGTGGAGCACCCAGCCAGCCTACTCCCAGCCAGCCGTGCCCTCCCAGGGAGGGGGGGCAGAGGGGGCCAGCGCTGAGCTCTGGCATGCAGGGTTGGGGCCCTGAAGTGGCCCACCCTGCTCCCAAAGAGTTTGGGTTGCTTTGCCCCTGCCCCCCCCCCCGGCCATGGAGCAGGCCTGTTCAGGCCGGGGGAGAGCGGGGGTGAAGCAGTCTAAACTCTTTGGAAGCAGGGCAGGCTGCTGCAGGGCCCCGACCCCGCACGCCAGAGCTCAGCACCGGCCCCCTCCGCCCCCCAGGCAGGTGTGGCTGGCTGGAGGTAGGCTGGTTGGCTGCTCCGCTCTGCTGTGGTGAGGCCGGGTGGGCAGACAGGCGGAGCAGCCTCTGGCCCTGACAAACCACCCCCCCGGAGTTGGAAGGGGGTGGTCAGGGCCCCCTCACCTGGCTGGGAGCGGCCACTCCTCCAGCCAGAGGAGCTCTCACTGAGCCCATGCAGAGAGTCTGTGCAGGCTCAGTGAAAGCTGACTTTGAGCTGAAGTTTTAAAAACTGGTCGCTCAGAGTTGCTATCAGCAGGGACTGTAGCTGCCGGCCGTGCATGACTGGTAGCCTTCCCTGAGCCAGGCAGTGCTGGGGGCTGCGCGGCCACACCGCCACGCAGCTTAGAGGGAACATTGTTAGGTTGTCCCTTTATGCGCTCAATGAATAATCAAGCTCACTTCTGAAACCAGATTTATTTTTTGTCCCCATTGTTCCCCCTTGGCAGGCTATACCAGAACTTCATTCTGATGGATATAAACCAACGTCTAATTTCAAATCTAAACTTCCTGGTGACTATTTTTTATCTGTTAGTTCTTGTGCCCACGTTGGCACTGAACTTAAGTAATTCCTCTCCCCCTCTGTTATTTATCCCTCTGATTTATTTACACAGAGCAATCATATCTCCCCTCACCCTTCTTTTTACTTAGACTAAGTAAGTCAAGCTCTTTGAGTCTCTCCTCATAAGGCAGATTTTCCATTCCTTGGATCATCCTAGTAGCCCCTCTCTGTATCTGTTCCAGTTTGAATTCATTTTTCTTAAACATGGGGTACCAGAACAGGATACAGCATACCAGATGAGGTCTCAGAATCACCGTGTATAACGTTACTACAGGAAGCAACTCACCTGAGGCATCCTAGCATCACATTAGCTTTTTTCACATCCTCATCACACTGGCAGCTCATACTCATCCTGTGATCAACCAGTACCTGTAGGTCCTCCTCTTCCTCTGTTACTTCCAACTGATGCATCCTCAGTTTATAGGAAAAGTTTTTCTTATTTGTCCCTAAATGAATGACCTTACACTTTCTACTATTAAATTTCATCCCATTTTTATTACACATATTCACAAGACTTTAAAGTTCAGAAGGAATCACCATGATCATTTAGCATGTACTTCTGAACATTGCTGGGCACAGAACCTCATTTCACTCCTGTAACAGACCCCTGCCCTCTGGCTGTGTTACTGAAATCAAGTTACTCTATTAATTCAAGCAAAGCACTAAGCTGTGAATAGAAAACTATGGGTATGAAATATGGGTCAACAAGGTGAAATTTTGTGGTTTTCTATGTTAAGTTTTTAAAAAGCACAGGGTTTTGGAAGCCATGCCTTATGTTAAATGAACATTAATGTTGAGAAGCTAAGTGAACGAAAGATAGGCAATGCAAGAATTAAGGTTGCCTGCCACCCTTAATCCAACCCCCGAATGTTTGCCTTATGAGTTATTGTAAACATGGTGTTACATGCAGGTATGCAAAATGTTTCACTATAAGTGCTTCATATTATGAGTAAAGGCACAATCTTAGCCACAATTTTTTTTGGTTAATATGACAATTTCATCACAGGGACATTCTTTGTACGCTATATCCGTACACGCATCTTGGTGCATACAGAATATAATTGTCCCATATTCTTTATAGATACCTTTTTATGTAGAGGTAGAGTCTTTTTGGAAGGTGATATAATGACTGTGTCATAAGCTGCATTATACTGAACTCTTCTGATCTGATGTAGTTGGCCCACAGGTGTATTCAGTAGTTTTACTGTGCTACTTTGTAATGAGAAATCTGTAACACTCTGAACCATGAGAAAATTCTTCCAATGCCTTGGATAAAAAAGAATGTTTTAGAAACCAACAGTGGCTTCTACCACTGCCTTAAATTAGCTTAGCTTGATTATTGCCCCCCTCAAATCCATTAGCTTGAAGTTGAAGTTGACATTTCCCAAATAATGAACGAGGGGATGACGGAATAGAGGAGTAAAGCAGACTCCAGCTGAGTTTTATGCAGTGAATGACAAGCTGTCAGAAGCACTTTCAGAGCAGTAATAACTAGGCATTTCTGTGGTTTCTTTGCAAATGGGTTGGTTCATTTCAAAGGAGTTTATACAAAATTGCATTTTCTTTGGGAGCTCAGCAAGCATCCATACTTCAGTTTGTTGCATATACATCTTTATCACATTGCCATATTTGAGGTTGGGAGGGAATATTCCCCCAGGGCATATTGACTAGAAGAGCTCTGGGGGGTTTTCACCTTCCTCTGTAGCATGGAGCATGGCTCACTCCCTGAGAAACTGCTTTCCTTCACATTACATACAGCTGAAATCCACAGCAGTATTTGTGTGGGAGACCTCTCTATATGATGGGCAGAGGAAGGGGATGCTGGCCATGAGACCTAGATGAAGAGCTTTTGTGTTTAGATGCTACTTGCCTTCTTGATCAAGAAAAGGGCTATGGACTCACCTTAAAAAAAAAAAAGAAAGCAAAGAGTCTCTTTTATGGAGCCCTATGCTAACAAGTGGCTCGTCAAAACCATTACAAATGCCTACATGGGAAAACAAAACATGGTAATAATCTACCGCAGGAAGAAATTCACTACTTGTACCATAGCACAATAAATGTACCGAGTTCTAGCATGGGAGTTTCCAGAATGTACTGGCTCCACAGCAGGGCTGTCCCTAGGTGGGTGCAGGGACCAGGGCCAATCAGCCTATGTGAGACTCCCCATCCCCCCCACAAGTCAGCATGGTGCCCCCCCTGCTGCTTGAGGGAGCCCTGTTCAACACTGAGGAGGGGGGCATGGGGGAAGGCTGGGGCCAGTGGATACTTTCCCTGCACTGCTGTTCTTTAGCATTCAGTGCTTACTTTGTCTCTGGCAAGCCGGTCTGTCCCAGGGGATAGGGCAGGCCAGTGTATGGACAAGATTAGATTCCTGGTCACATCCCAGCCCACCCCAAATCCTGGGGAAGACTAGCCGGCCAGAAGTGTGGTCAGCCCATAACGCTGTGGAGTAGAAGAAGAAGGAGGGTGCTGTCAGCGCACCCCCCCCCCAAAGCTGAACAGGCAGTGGGGCCAAGGGGGCGGTCTGAGTCCTGCTGAACCTCAGGGCTTAGGGTGGTGGCTCAGCTTGCACTCCCACAAGGGACGGCTCTGGTCCACAACGTAAAACTGATTAACATGTGGGAAACCATTTTGAAAGCCACACATGTAGCTATGCATGTTGCTATCCTTAGAGGGTATGCCTATACTTAGAAATCATTTTGAAATAAGGAGTCTTATTTCAAAATATTTTCCTGTCCATGCATGCATTTTGTTTTTTCAAATTAAGTTTTTCTTTATTTTGAAATAACACAGCACTATTTCAAAATAATAAAACATTTTTATTTTGAAATAGTGCTTAAATCAAAATTATTATTTCAAAATAAGCCATCCTAAGCCATGGAATAGGCTTATTTTGAAATAATGGCCCTATTCTTTTGTTTGCCTTCCCCTATTTCAAATTAAAGAGTCTAGTGAAGACTCTACTTTGAAATAACAACTCCTACCTCATTTTTAATTAGAGAGTCTTCCTTGGACTCCTAATTCAAAATAATAAATTTGAAGTAGTGCTAATCTGAAATAATTACTTTGCATTTAAATCAAAGTAATTATTTTGAAATAACTATTTCAAATTAATTTTGTAAGTGTAGACATAGCGGTAGTCATTATCTCACATAGCACAATGAGATCTTGATTCTTGACCAGATACTCTAGATACTAACACAGTACAAATTCATCAGAAATAACAACAGTGGTGGCAGCAACAGAAAATAAACAGAAGAAAGCATATTCTAGTAATGTTCCTGATGTATCTGCACACAACAAAGGGTATGGGCTGGGAAATAGACTTTCAAGCACTCAAATAGTCCCCTTAAATTAGGTGCAATCCATGAGGCCTGTTCGACCAGTATAGGTCTCCTACATACTACCAGAGTTACAGGGAGGGGCAAGGGCAGAATGGGGATTCAAGGTCACAGTCTCCATAAGAAAGTAAAGGGCTTCCACAGAACAAAAACTCAACTCTTCCTCCTGCATGAGTTTTAGCCAATATTGATTTTCCTACAGAGGATTTTAAATACCATGTAGCTGCCATATTGGTTTACATTAAGATATATTTTCTGTATTACTTCAGAGATGGAAGATATGCTAAGCTGTACTGGTTTCAGCAAATCAATATTCATTTTAAGCAAAAATGTGCTGGTTAGAAACATCACATTAGATTAAATGAAGTCATATACTATGCTGGTTTAAATACTAATTTATTGGTTATGCCTGTCATGCAGCTATTTCAAATGTTTTGATTTAAATGAATAAACAAAGATACGTTGCTTCAAATAAATTCCTGTCAATTGCAACGAGAGCATATTAAGCTACTGAATTCTTTCAGTGAACTGGCTACAAAGCAAAACTGCTTATTGCCAAATGGAATTTCATGAAAGCACACAGTTTTCAGATCATTTAGGGAAAGTGTTTTGGGCTATTGTTCCATTTTTATTATGTTCCCCATGCACGCACATTTCATATATGTAATATGAAGACACACTTACATAAATTAACACATATACTTATGTCACACTACTGTTTCCCATAACATACACTGCAAAACCCATGAAAGCTCATGCGAAAAATAGAACTGTTAGTCTTAAAGTGCCACACAACTCGTTTTTTTTTATTGTAAAACTAGCCAGTCCTCTTGCATTATTATTTGTTTTCTCTTGGTACCTGGAGGTCCAAAATTAAAATCTCATATTATTGAGCTAGGTGCTGTAGAGACACAGGGTAAGAGAGAATCTAGATCAGTGGTTCCCAGTCTGTGGCACAGGGTCCAAAAGTGGCCAACAGGGTTTTTCAAAGTGACCCTTAACGCCCTTCCTGCTGGCTGCAGTTGAGAGTCACTGACTAAGGATCCAGATGCAGTGAACTTCCACAGGGGTAAAAGATTGGTTCAGGATCCTTGCTGAAGCCAAAGGGATGAAAGATCAGTTCTTCTGTCTCTCTAGCTGTCGCAGGGATCACAACAAGTGCCCTGCCTAGGTCCATGGGCACTGGGGTCTCTGCTGGAGACAGAAGGAGGAGAGCACTGTCCTTTTGTGTGCCTGGCTCCAGAAGAGAGCCAGGCCTAGGGACCCAGGTAGAGAGCACATGGCTGCAGGATGCTTTCAGTTTTCCTTCTGTAGCCACAGAGATGGGAGATAGTCAGAAGGCAGACTGCTTTTTAGGGGAGGCCAGCTGGCAGCCCTTCAGGGTAGTAAAAATGGTATCTGTGGCCCTTGATTCAGAATGGTTGGGAACCACAAATCTAAACAGACAAAAAAAGAGAAGCATTATGCCCATTTTGTAGATAGGGGAATTGGGACAACAAGAGAGAGACTAAGGGCCCAGATTTTTAAAGGTATTTTGGCACCTAGAGATGAAGTTAGATATCTAGAAAATCCCACTAGCCAACTATAGACAACATTAGATGACTAAATTCCTTTAAATTCATGACTGTTAAGGGGGTATCTACACAGCATTTTAGAGCTAGTTGAAGCAAGCCTCCCAGTTTGGTTAGACAAAACAGCGCTTGCAAGGCTCACAACTGCACTCTAAAATCAGCTGTATGGCCGGTGCTTTGAAGATGAATATTGATTGGAACTCAGGGCTTTGCAGCCCACACTGCTACTTTTTTCAGAGAGCTGTTGACCTGAGCTGGTAGCTCCCTTTTGCAGTCTGTGTAGATTTCTGCACAAAGGGTGACCAGAGATTAAATATGAAAAATCAGGACAGGGGTGGGTTCAAATGTTGGGACTGTCCCTATAACATTAGGACATTTGGTTCTCTATGCTCAGAGCTACCCAGAGTCTGTGGCAGAGCTGGATCTCCCAGTCTCTAGACCTATACCTCAAATACAAGACCATCCTTCCTCTCCTTTTGGGCCTCAAACTCCCAATCAGATTAACATCCACAGATCTTTGATTTCAGTGGGACTTTGCGTGGATGCGGTTGCAGACTAGGGATTTGATTCACAACTCATCCACTCACTGACCCTTGTTTTTATGAATGTACTCATTATTGTTGAGTTTTTGCTGACTAGATGGCATGATGAATTTTTAGACAACAAGTCAGGCAATTATTCAATTTTTCAGTTGTTAGCTGTGGTTTAATTGTTTAGAATTTGTGTGGTGTGGATGGTTACCTCCATCATACATTATTATTTGTGTTATCTGACTGGTGGCTGAAACTAATAAAAAGTAAACAGCATATGGGCAATAGGCATTTTCAGCCAAAAATTTGTGAAACTTTCAAGATTCACAAACACACATTCATGGGCAACTAACAGTTATCAAAATACAGTCATAGTGAATCAAATGTGAAGCTTTTACTTACAAAAATATTCAGAAATCAGGATTCTTTTTAAAACTATATGACCAGAGTTAATATAGATTCTTAGGTATTAAAACCAGAGCTCTGACCTTTTGCATCAGAGCATGCTATAAAATTTCACTCAAGTCATTTCTCCATCAAGTCAAGCAACCTGTACTGAATTAGAGGCTATACCTTTACATAATACAGTAATCTTGTATTTGGCACCTTTAATCAGAAAGAATCACAAAATATTTTGTAAATATATATAAGAATTTTTTCCTCAATTACCAAGAGGCAGTCAGTTCTTTGGTGGAAAATGACAGCTGTCTAGCAGGGAGATTTAAATAGAGCAGAAAAGTGTTGAACACCAGAACGCGTTAAATGTTGCACACCAGAACAGCAGCACCTCAAAGGGCTGAAAACAGTGGGATTATGGGTAACATAGATCACTCTTCTGTGCTAACAGTAGAAAGTAGCTCTGCTTCCTTTTCCTAGTTTGGGCCTTGCCCTATGCACCCAGAATTAGCCCTATGGTTTCAGTCCATGTTAAAGTACAGAGCATCACCTAGAGCAGGAGTTCTCAACCGCTGTGTCATGACACAAAAATATGTCACAGCACAGTGGCTGAGGGTGTCTTGTGAAATCAGCCTGCTGCTGATAGCCTGCGGAGTGCTGCAGTGGCTGGTTGATTTTATGCTGCTGGCCTTTTAAGAGCTGAAACAGTGGTGGCTCTCTGCAAGAGCTGCCGTGGAATCAGCTGTTTCACAGCAGATGCCGATCAAGCCTCCCACTGTTGAAAAATTCCTGCAGAGGGAGATTTCTTGGTATCAGGGGCTACTGCGGCTTGACCCACTTCCAGAACTTCAGCGGTGTGGGGGAACAATAGTGGCGCGGTCTGTCACGCAGCTGAGAGCCCTCCTGGCTGTGTCGCGACAGCAAAAGGGTTGAGAAGCCCTGCCCTAGAGATCCACTGGTTCAGCCACAGCTTTCATGGCATAAGTCCTTTTCTTCACATAAATGACTTAGAAGAGAAAAAATGAAGGAGAAAAAAATCTAATGTAGAGAAATAGTCTGTGAGCAAGCAAAGTGTAATTTTTTCCCCTTTACCAGCAATGTTTCTAGCAGAAGGCAGGCTCAAATTCAGTCCTTGACTTGACCCATTGTCACTGTTTAGGAGTATTCGTTATGTGGGACTATTCTCCAGGGTGAATGTCTTGGCTTTTATCAGTTCAAGCCAGACCTATAATATACTTCAATATATTTTTATTGTGTTCTTAATATCATATTAATGGCTCTGTTTGCTAGCTCAATTTCAGATCATTACTGCTTAAGGAGGTTTCATATTGAATTAGCTAACTGAACAATAATGGGAAAAGAAACAACCATATACTCTTGGACAGGTCTTTTAACAAAATTCCACATCTCCATACTGTAACACAACACACTTTACCTTTCTGTTCCCTGTTGAGCAGTACCAGGCAGTAAGAAAAGCTCTGCTCCATTGTTATACATAGACTACCATCTTTATAAACATTGTTCGGAAGAACAAGTGCATTGACCTTGTAGTAAAAAATTGCAGCAGTCTCCTTTCTTGGACCAGTGTACATTTTTTTTCTCCAGACTGTTTGTGTCTACTTTGAGAGGTGAATACTTGTGCCCATGGGTTTTGGTTTTCCTCTGTGTCCTTCTGAACTGATCTGTAAAGCAACTAACTCTATCTCTTTTAAATCCTTCCTGATGAGCCATTTCTTCTACCATCTTTACAAGAAAAGAGTAATGATAAAGGTCAGTTTGAGGGATTGCTGAGGAATGTCAGTGTCTCCTTACTCAATAAGTCAAAGTAAAGTCTACAACTTTATGGAGGTACTGATCCTAAATTCATAGTTACACCTGAGCTGACTTTTACATTCAACAGAAATTAAACTTTTTTCTTAGCCTATGAATAATGTACCCTTCTCAAAGCTGATTCACTAGCTCTACTCCTATGCTTAAGATTAAGCACAGATTTAAGTATTAGTAGGACTGTGGACTGAGCACAGAATTTTAAAAAATTGTACAGTTAATTCATTTGTTATTAATATTTAATTTTATCTGCTAGACTCCCCTTTTCTACAAACCCCTCACATTGACTGCTGTAGTTAAAAAATGTACCCATTTGTTGATTTTTGAGAGCATCTACAACAGTGGTTCCCAACCATTTTAGCTTGAGGGCCATGGGTATTAATCTTACAACCTTGAAGGGCCACCAATATGCGCCAGCAGGTCCCTTCCTTCAGGCAGATGGAAGGAGCTCAGCCAGGAGTCTGCCTTGTTCCTGATCTGTGTTTTCCCTGGCTGCAGCAGGGAAACTGTACTCATCCTGTAGACCAGTGTTTCCTAACCAACGTGCCATTGCACACAGGTGTGCTGTCAGGTCTGAGCAGGTGTGCCATGAAATTATTTTAAAAACTGCTCAAAAAGCTCTGGACTGGTTCATTGGCTCATGAATATTCATGAGTTCATTTGGAAACTATATGGTGGCATGCCTCAATTTGAATAAAGGTAGCAAGGTGTGCCACAACAGAGAAGAGGTTGGGAACCACTGCTGTAGACCCATGTGTTCCACCTGAGTCCCTAGTCAGTGGCTCCCTTCTGCAGCCAGAAAGATGGAAGATTATTACTCTCCTCCCCAGGACCATCCCTAGGGAGGTTTGGGGCCTGGGGCAATTGGCTTGTAGGGGGGCTCCTGGCTGCACCTCCCATGCCAGGGGTGGAGTGGACCGGTTTGGGGGCTGTGTCCTGCTCTCCCACCCTGCCTCTGGGCCAGTCCTGCTTGCTTCTAGCGAGGAACAGCTAGCCTGGGGGACCAGGGGATGGGCAACAGAGCAGAGCCTGGACTCTGGACAGGCCCACTCCACCCCTGGGCCAGCTATTCCCTGCCCTGGAGACAGGGTGGACCGGCCCAGAGCAGAGGCCAGCTCTGTACTCCCGTCCTCACCCCCTTGCCTTTGGCTCTGAAAAGGAGTCCTGACCAAGTCCCATCTAAAGACTCAGGGCTCTGAAGCACCAGCCTTCTAAAACTCCTGTGAGCGCAACAAAGACAAAGTGGTAACTGGAGCTGTGAGCCTTATAGGACCTTCTGAGGCACCGTCGTTGCAGTCGCTGGGGAGAACTGCCATTGAGTGAAAGTGCCAAAGGAAATGACACCAGATGAAGGACTGCCAGACAGGTTTCAGGACCAAATTTCACCTGATTGTGGTAAGAAAAGGGTCCCAGGAAGGATAGAAAATCACAAGTTAAGACCTAGATTAAAAGCCGTAGTCAGAAACTAACAAACTGCTTAAAACCGCTAACTGCTGATAGGGGCCCGATCCGTACAAACAGCTAGGTTGCTAGGCGAACCAATGAAAAGAACTTAAGCTGTGAGAATCTCTTTGTGTTAAAGAAGAAAATAGGTTTAAAGAGCTGAGATCTCCCCATTCTGCAGGTGACTGATCCCCACTTGCCAAATGTTATAGCTTGTAAATACATACTTGTTTAATTGTTATAAGACTTTAACTGTTATAGTGTTTAGTGTAAGCGTACTACTTCTAAGCTATGTACGTTGCCTTTGGCTTTGTTGAGATGAGAGTTTTATTTTGAAACAACAGCTGTTGTTTCAAAATAAAACTTCTTATGTGCACATGACGTTCCGTTATTTCGAAACAACAGGACTTGTTGTTTCGAAATAACAGCTGTTATTTTGAAACAGTAAAATCCGCCTGAAATCAAAATAGCCATTGTTTCGAAATGGCTGTTTCGAAACAACGGCATTTGGACACGTTGTTTCGAAAAAACACCATTGTTTCGAAGCAACTGTTTCAAAACAACATGTCCGAACAGCCTTATTTTGAAATAACCATTTCAAAATAACAGCCGTTTTGATAGCAGGCTTTCCCTTAATTTGAATTAATATTTTCTTAACTCAAATTAACTTATTTCAAAATAAGGACTTTATTTTGAAATAACTCATTTCGAAACAACTCATTTCAAAATAACAGTTTACGTGTGAACATAGCCTTTGAGTCTAAGGAGTGTATTCTTTGTTAAGCTTCTGAATAAGTATTGTAATAAGCTTACCATCTGCTCTTTGTCAAAAGTCTGGGTCCTGAGTCTTTCTTTGCTCCTTGTGCCTGTTCTTGATCAGTGGGCTGTAGCCATATTTCCCATTGGGCGCTGTTTGGGCAGCACCAATCCCACCTTTTTATCCCACAGTTGTCTACTTAAGAATCAGGCTGCTGGACAGCCAGGGGACTAAGTTCTGGGGTAACACCAGCTTGGTATCACTGAACAACATTTATAAACTTTATAAATGTACTATCTAAGTCATCATCTAAAGCACTGATGAAAATACTGAACAGAATTGGACCCAGAACCAATTCCTGTGGTACCCCACTCATTATGCCCTTTCAGCATAGCTGTGATCCATTGATAACTACTCTTTGGGAGTGGTTATTGAACTAATTTTTCACCCATCTTATAGTAGCTCCATCTAGGTTGTTCTTCCCAAATTTGTGAATGAGAAGGTGATGTGAGACCTATCAAAAGCCCTACTGAAGTCTAGACACACCATAGTCAGCTCTGCCTAAAACCTCATGGAGGCTATGCCACCGTCACCCACTTCCCACCCTCCTTGTACGTCATACAGAGTTAACAAACAAGGAGTGTGGTGGCACTTTTAAAGACTAACAAATTGTATGCCACTGTTTGAATCCAAACAACTGCTTTGATTTGCTGTAACAGTCTGACTTGATTCTATGACTTACTCTCCCCTACATTTATTTTGCTCTCATTCTGTAAGTTCCCCATCTTTAAGCATCTGATGAAGTGGGATTTTCTCCCATAAAAGTCATGTAATAAATAGATTTGTTAGCCTTTAAAAGTGCCACCACCCTTCTTGTTTGTTTTGCTGAACTAGACTAACACGGCTACTTCTTTGGAACAAAGAGTTAAGTCTGCCATATCTTTCTTGTCATCCTCAATGTGATGTTTGTCACAAGTTGTCTGGTTTGACTAAAGACTACTGACAGATCTTTTGCCAGGGTATATTGTCAGAGTGGCATTGTGGGGGTTTAACAATCTACACCAGTTGAGGATAAGGTCAGACACATTTTATAAATTATTTCATATTGCTTTGTTTACCAGTGCATAATCATTGATTTCCTATATTTTTTAAATGTTTGTGTTATTTACTTTGAGGAACCTTAGCCATTATACAATGTAAGGTAAAATCCAAGCCCAACTCAAGTAAACAGTGAAACTCCCATTTACTTCAACAGTGCCAGGATTTTACCTGTACTGTTTTTGTGTATGAATATTCTGATTCCTAGTAAATACTGACATTAGGATAGTTCCCAAACTCGGTTTAGACACCTATTTTACTGGCTGCTGTGAAAAACGGAAAAGGGATAATCCCTGCCAAATGCATTTGTTGGTGAGATGCCAACTAAGCTGAGACAGAAAAATGAGTACTAAAAAGAACAAAGAAAAGGAGTTTTTCAGCATGTCATGAACCCAGTAACTAAATGTAATGGGATTAAATTAAGGAAATGTATGCTGGGACTGAAATACACAGTCAGATTACTGGTTAGGTTATTACCCTCCAGTCTCTCAACAGTTTAAGGGGTGGCCACCCTATTACTGAGATATTTGAACTAGCTACACAAATCCCAGGCTACCATCTAGGCTACATGTGTTCTCTCTGCTATCTGAGAACCTGATAAGTATTTATACATTTCTCTGCACTCCTGAGAGTTAGGGACATATTATGTCCCCTTTTTATACGTGCAGAGTTGAGGTACAGACATATTAAGGGACAGATTTTTCAAAGTGTTTGAATTCCATAAGATGAAGATACACTCCTATTACGGTTTCCAATGGTGTCAATAGGAGTTAGGCACTTAGCCTTAACCCCACTAGCCACCAATCTTCATATTTAAGTGCCTACATACCTTTGGAAATCTGGCCCCACCTGACTTGCCAAAGGAAACTGTGGAAGAGTGCAACAGACATGGTCACTAAAACCAGATATCTTGGGCCCCTTAACCACTACATCTTTTACCCTCTTCAGATACTAATGGACACTCTCTTTAGTCTCTGGCCTCATCCTGGAACTCTACCCACACACCCACATGCATGCTACTTTGCCGGCAGCATTCCCTGTATATACGTATTCCCCACCAGATTATATCAAATGAATGTTAGACAAGTGCATGCACAAGCAAACTTGTGAACAATTTTTTTTTAAACATTGTCTTACTGTAAATTGAGGTGGGGAGGGGAGAATTCTATGAACTTGCAAAGAGAGCCTTTGCAACATTTTCACAGTTTTTCTCATGAAAGTCCTGGCTGCATTCAGAAGGATGCAAACTGCAGGGTCAACTATTTGTGTATGCTGTTGGAAGCGCTAGCATTTTTTCAGGCATAACCTGCTGTGACCTTCCTATTTGCCTTGCTCTAGCTCCATGAGAGCACAGAATGACACAGTATAAATCGGAAAAGGATTTTGCAATATGCTGTCACTTATGCCAATGCTTCTTTGTATTTCCTGATCTGAGAGCTCTGCAAACAAATCGCTGTTGCTAAACAGCAAACTGATAACGTGATTCAGAAGCAAAGCAAAGCTGAGAGGTTTAGGGGCACTGCCCTGAAAACCCCATGAATTTAAAGTGCAGCCGTGATGAGGAGATTCAATTTCAAGCTACAAAATCAGACTTCTTAAGTTTGACACTGACATGCTACATGATCTAGTGCTAGATGCTGAACTTCTCTGTCCCCTGTTACTCTAGCAGTAAAGCAGGACAAAGCCTCTGCTTTCCCATAATTATAAAGTATAGGTGAATAAACCTACAAAGTCCAAAGTATTTATGGTCATTAGGGCATTTGACTGAAAATGGTGTCTTGGACAACACAGGTGTTTTTATGAATACAGCCCACTGTTTAGCAAAAAAATAGACTTCCCATTGAAAAGCCAACTACACCAAAACTAAAATATCTTCAGTAAAAAAGAATCTTTCTCTTCTGAAATGCTGCTGGAGTCACATGTGAAAATGGCAATTCAGGTGTCTAATATACCTATTTTCTCATCTAGTTCTCAGTTAAAAAAACAACATCAATTTTTAGCTGAATACCAATGTTTTCACCAGAAAATAAATCTATTTTTCAATTAGTCCTACTGGCAGCTGCCCTGGGGCTCTAAAGGAATCATGTTGTATGCCAAGATTTGTACCCCAAGAACTCGTGGCGAACAGGGGAGGTGCCAGAGGACTGGAAAAAAGCAAATATAGTACCTATCTTCAAGAAAGGCAAAAAGGAGGACCCAGGGAATTACAGACCTGTCAGCCTCACCTCAATCCCTGGAAAAATCACGGAGCAGCTTCTCAAAGAATCCATCCTGAAACACTTGGAGGAAAATAGAGTAATCAGGAATAGTCAGCATGGATTCACCAAGGGTAAATCATGCCTGACCAACCTCATCGCCTTCTATGATGAGATGACTGGATTTGTGGATGCGGGAAGAGCTGCTGATGTGATATACCTTGACTTTAGCAAGGCTTTTGATACAGTTTCCCACAGCATTCTCATTGGCAAATTAAGGAAGTATGGGTTAGATGCGTGGACTGTAAGGTGGATAGAAAACTGGCTAGATCAACGGTTTCAGTGTGTAGGAATCAATGGCTCCATGTCAAGTTGGCAGGCAGTAACAAGTGGTGTGCCCCAGGGGTCGGTCCTGGGGCCAGTTCTGTTCAATGTTTTCATTAATGATCTGGATGATGGGATAGATTGCACACTTAGTAAGTTTGCAGATGATACCAAACTGGGGGGAATGGCAGACACCCTAGAGGGCAGGGACAGGATTCAGGGAGACCTAGACAAATTGGAGCAGTGGGCCAAGAGGAATCTCATGAGGTTCAACAAGGACAAGTATAAAATCCTGCACTTGGGACAAAAAAAACCTCATGTACTGCTACAGGCTGGGGAGTAGTCAGCTAAATAGCAGCACTGGAGAAAAGGACCTGGGAGTCATGGTGGATGGGAAGCTGGATATGAGTCAGCAGTGTGCGCTTGCTGCCAGAAAGGCCAAAGGCATACTGGGCTGCATCAGAAGAAGTGTTGCCAGCAGATCGAGGGATGTGATCATTCCCCTCTATTCTGCACTAGTGAGGCCACATCTGGCATACTGTGTCCAGTTTTGGGCTCCCCACTACAAAAAGGACATGGACAAATTAGAGAGAGTCCAGAGGAGGGCAACCAAAATGATCAAAGGGCTGGAGCACAAGCCCTATGAAGAAAGACTGAAGGAACTAGGCTTATTTAGCCTGCAGAAGAGAAGACTGAGGGGGGATTTGATAGCAACCTTCAACTACTTGAAGGGTTGCTCCAAGGAGGATGGAGCTCGACTGTTCTCGGTAGTAACAGAGGGCAGAACGAGAAGCAATGGTTTCAAGTTACAGCTGGGGCGGTCCAGGCTGGATATTAGGAAAAACTTCCTTACTAGGCGAGTGGTGAAGCATTGGAATAAGCTGCCTAGGGAGGTGGTGGAATCTCCATCTCTGGAGGTGTTCAAGGCCCAGCTGGACAAAACCCTGACTGGGATGATCTAATGGGAGTGGTCCTGCTTTTTTTGGCAGGGGGTTGGACTAGATGACCTCGTGGGGTCCCTTCGAACCCTATGATTCTATGAGTCTATGAACTTTGCACAAGTGTGCCGGATCCTAAACTGATGCATGTCACTAACTCAATGAACTTAATGGTGTAACTTCATTGAAGTCAAAGGAGTTACACCAATGTACAGAAGTGAAGGATTTGACCCTCCAAATCAGAATGTGTAAGAATTCTATTGTCAGTGACCTCACAAACTGGAAGCTCTGTCATTCAGAAAGTGAGTGGTGAGAATGCTACTGTCTTTTCCAGAATGTTTAGGCCGAGATTGTAAAACCACACAAGACTAAACTGATCAACCATTTTTACAGTTATTATAAAATAAGTCACAGAAGTCTAAACGATTCCTTCTTCAAGTTTCTGTCTGTGCTGGAGGAGAGCTTTTAAAAAGATATTTGATCTCATTTAAAGGCTTCAAATTATTGAGAACACTCCATACAGTTAGCTAATTTTTCCCAGTGGTTAATTATCTTTAACAATAATTTCCTTCTTGTTTCTAATATTATTTTGTCTAGCTTCATCTTCCAGATCTATTGGATCCTGTTATATATACCTTGGTCTGATAGATTAAGGAGCATATACTGCCAGAAATCTTTTTGCATGTAGATTTTTAAAGACCATGATCAACTCAGCTCTTAACTTGCCCTTTGATATGATAAATAGATCATGCTTCTTTAAGCTCTCACTGTGAGACAGGATTTTCAGACCTTGAATCATTGCTGTGCCTGCTTTCTGAACACACTGTTACCAATTCATTTCATATAGGGTCTGGTATCTTCATTGATCAATGGAACCTGTTAGAGATAGTCATGAGTCAATATGGTTTAACATAACCACGTTTTAACACTACCACTCAATCTATTACTACCAAGTAGTGTAGGATGTGAGATTCAATTCATTTACTTTGTAAAGTTCACATAGAGATCAGAAATAGGTTAAAAAAAAGTAAATTGCACAAGATGTTTTCATGTTGCTACTTCCATTACAAAACCTGAATGTCCAGGAAACTTTTAACCAAAATTTTAAAATCTATGGCAATCCCTCAAGAGATCAGTACACTAAAATTTGAAAATCTACAGCCATCCGTCATGAAATTGGTACAACTTGCGAAGCAGCATGGTAATTTTGTTTATTCACTATTTGGAAATATGCAAAAAAAATCACCATGGAAGTTAAAATCTCATGCTCTTCTGAGACTGTTATGAGGCACAGAGAAAGAAATCAATCATCTACATGGCCACAGAATTTCATTACATATGGGGACTCAATTGGACATGTATTTAGATACAAAATCTGCTTCTCCAAAATTATGGCTGACAAAAAAAATTGATATAAGACTCAGCATTTATAAAACATTTTTCATACACTGATCTCAAATCTCAAAAGGTAGATAAAAGCCCTATTTATAGCACAACAACTAATCACTGAGATGGTCGGCTATTTACCAAAGGACACGCAGTAACTAACAGGGTTGAAATTAGAATATAGCACTCATGATTTCCAGTTTGTTGCCCTGTTCACTGTATCATGTTGCTTACTGTACAATATAAAACCCACTAAACCTTGTGAAAATTAGATCTGACTAAATATTATTAAAATTTAGTCTTCAAGTAATTTATTCTGTGAAACATAGCAACACTTGAATAACATGTTGGGATAAACACTGTTCCTCCAGCTGTATTATTTGAAACTGTATGAGAATATATATTGAGAGACAGCATTAGTGGAACAGTTCAGGTTGCTCATAGCAAGCAACCTATCATCAGATCTCATGATACTACAAGTATATGACGATAAAAAAACAGTGAAAGGGTGATTAATTTTAAAGATACAAGCAGAAGTTTAGGAGGGAAGGCTATGGCGGAGGGTTGGATGAGATGACCTCCTGAGGTCCCTTCCAAACCTAATCATCTATGATTCTATGACAGCTACAGAAAGAGTAGCGGCAGTGACTCAAGGAACAGACGAGGGAAGATGACTGGAAATGGAAGCTGTGAGAGAGGGCACCTGAATTGTGCTTCATGTGTATGAAGTGCTGCCCTACAGATGTGATATGAGGATAGATGTGAGGTCTGGGAGAAGCACTTAGAACCTATGGTTGAGTTTTGGAAGGGGATTTGGGCAGAGGAAAAAGGAAGGAGATGGGGAGCTGGAGCAGAAGCTCAAGACCTGCAGATGTATGCTGGACTAGAGAATGTGAGGACAGACTGAAAAAAGTGGCTAGTGAAAGCCTGTCCTTATAAGAACAAGCAGGGGAAATATTTGCTAGAGAAGCAGAAATAGAGCTGAGGAAAAGGTTTTATGAGTTGGAAAACAAAGGGAGGAGTTTAACAGAACAGGGGAGAGCAAGGAAAAAGACAAGACCAGCTAGTTCTACAAGAGGAGGAGAAGAGACAACAGAGGTAGAGTTTGGAGTTCCAAGAAGATACAGGACCACTTGCAATCTTTTGCCACTTTTTTTCAGTCCATCCTCCCATCGCCTAGTCTAGCATGCATTTGCAAGTCTTGAGGTTTTGTTTCAGCTTCCTGTTTTCATTCCTCAGTCATCTCCTCAAATCCCCTATAAAAGGAAAGAGAAGAGATGGCATGAAAACTTGCAGCCAGGAAGAACAGAAGTTGGAAGGCTGAAGAATTGCTCGGACACAAGGAAAAGGCAGATCTATATGATTAAGGACACCAAACTAAGAAGAACAAACCTATCACCACAACTGATCCAGAGAACAGGAGGGTTTGCTGGAAGCTAAGATATCAGATGTGGACTGGAGATTGGATTTGAACAGGAACAAGAAACAATCCATTGATTGTCCTTCATGGGGAGACAAATAATGAGGGAGCAAATGATGGTGATAGATTCTCACTGGGTATATCAAGGAAGATTATGCCATTCTGGGGAACACACTTAAGAAGACTGAGGCATTCTGACTGCCTGGCTTGTGCTATTTCAGCAGTTATCTCTGAAATGATCATGTTTTCCTGAAATGTCAATCAGCTAGTACATGTTTAGTGTAGAAAATGGTCATCTACCTTTTCTCTAAGAGGAGCAAGAAATGTGAAAATGATGCCTAAAAGTATTCTCTGTAGTTGTTCCATGGATGCAAAACTTGGAAGCATTTCCCTATTGAGTCAAAATGCTACTCAATGTTATTTAAGTATTCTCTTTTCATCCTATTTATGGACGTTCATCTGCATGTTATTTACTCTATTTATATAAGTGAATGTGGGATTGGAGAAGGATGATGGAGAAGGAAGCCTTCCTACCTCTCCTCTTCACATTTTTGGAACATAAACAAACACCAGATATAATGGATCAGAGGAAAATGGATCTCAGTTTATGTTCAAAGTTATAAGTAGGTCAGAAACTATGAAGGAGATGAGGAAATAGATCAGAACTTTCATGGCCTTTATATGAGCACATGCAGTAGGAACCATAAAGTTGGTGGCACTTGTATTAAAGCCACCAGGGGACCAAAGAGAGGCAATGAACATTATGGATTATTCCACAAAATATTGTAAGAGAAATGGAAAACCCCATATCACACACAGAAGAATATCTGAAGCCTTGTTTTTCCTGTTGAGGTCAATAGGTAAATTTTATAATTAGCCCATATAAAAGGGGGAGAGGTGACATTGGGAACAGCACTGAAACCATGACCACACTGAAACAAGCTTTGCAGTTCTCAACTTCAGTTGCAGGAAAGCTAGCTAAGTGAAGTTGACCAGTGTATGCCAGGAGAAAATGAGCCAAGTGGTGAACCAGAGACCATCACGGTTTGCAAACGTCTATGCGAGAGTGCTTGTTTTATACATAAGACTATCTAAAAGTCTCTGGTAAGAACAGAGATTAGATATACCTTGAAAGGTTAATCTGGGTGTGCTTACAGAGATAAGGATCACATCACAGGAGAACTTTTGCTTTTGCTTTTTTCAACTAGTTAAAGTTTGTAATAAATCCATTTACCATCAGCCCTAGAATGAACTCAATCACTAACATGGCTATTGGGATTAAATTAACTGCAGTCACCATCAACTATTTCTTAGCTTGTTATAGTTTATTGGGTTATAGCCACCCAAAGAAATTATTTTAAACCAACTATAAAAGAAAGTTGAGGCTGCATGTGAGAAAATAAATAGAATATATTCAGGAAGAATGAAGGAAACATCCAGGGTGCACAGAAAGATATATAAAAGAGGGAACGTGATCAACATATGTTTATCCACAGATGCAAAGAATATGGGAAATAAATAGACAGATCTTGAAATAGTGGAACAAAAACCAAATTATTACTTTAATGGTGTTACTTGTATCTCTACACTTAGAAGTTATTTTGAAATAATGAGGCTTATTTTGAAATAACTTTTTTCCTGTTCGTGCATGTATTTTGTGATTTTGAAATAAGCATTTCTTTATTTTGAAATAATAAAATCTGCTTTGATTTTTGAATAGCACTGAACTCAAAATTATTTTTTCAAAATAAGCCATTCTAAGCCATGGAATGCCTGCCTTCCTCTATTTTGTATTAGAGAACCTAGTGAAGACTCTATTTCAAAATAATAACTCCTACCTTATTTCATATCGGAGAGTCTTCACTGGACTCTTAATTTGAAATAATAAATTAAAAAATAGTGCTATTTTGAATTAATTTTGTCAGTGTAGACATAGCCAGGAGGACAAGTCTGATGACTGTAATATTGATACAGAAGAGTAAAGTTTTTCAGGAAGGTCAGGCAGAACAAAAAGAGAGGACCATCAAGTGTTGCTTTTCTCTGGACTTTCTCCATCTTTCCTGAAATGAGGCACCCAGAACTGAACACATTAATTCAGTTGAAGACTAATCAGAGTGGAGTGGATCTGAAGAATTACTTCTCGTGTCTTACTTAACAATACTCCTATTAATACATCCCAGAATGGTGTTTGCTTTTTTTTGCAACAGTGTTACATTGCTGACTCATATTTAGCTTGTGGCCCACTATAACACCCAGATCCCTTTCCTCAGTGCTCCTTCCTAGGCAGTCATGTCCCATTTTGGGTGCGCACAATGGATTGTTCTTTCCTAATTTGAGTAGTTTACTCTTGTGTTTATTGAATTAGATTCTGTTTACCTCAGAGCATTTAATCAGTTTGTCCAAATCATTTTGAACTCTAATCCTACCCTCCAAAGCACTTGCAACCCCTCCCGGCTCAGTACCATCAGCAAACTTTGTAAGTGCACCCTCTATGCTATTATCTAAATCACTGATGAAAATATTGAACAGAATCAGACCCAGAACCAATCCCTGTGGTGCCCTACTCATTATGCCCTTCCAGCATGAATGTGAACCATTGATAACTACACTCTGGGAGCAGTTATCCAACCAATTTTTCACCATTACTTGCAGGTAAGGTCCCATGGGACACATGCACTTCCTCTGGATTCCAGAAGGAAATAAGGGGCAAAACAGTTGACATTCTCTGAGTAAAAATACAAGGAGTAAAAATAGAGTTGACATCATGGTAAGCATCTACTACTAACCACCAAATCAGGAAAAGGAGGTGCGTGAGACATTTTTAAAAGAAATATTCAAAACACAAGACCAGGTAATAACAGAGGACTTTAATTGTCAGATATTTTGGAAAAGTAATATGGCAAAACACAAAAGTTACCAATAAGTTCTTGGCTTGTATTGGGGATAACTTTTTGTTTCAGAATGTGGAGGAGGTAATTAGGAGGATAAAAATTTTAGGTTTGATTCTGAAGGAGAGGGGGTGTTTTGGGTGAAAGTGATCATGAAATTATAGATCTTGTAATTCTAAATAAAGGACAGGTTGAAAGAAGTAGCAAAATAATAAAAATGGACTTTAAAAAGGCAAACTTTAACAACTCAAAGAACCTGTAGGTAGGGTCCCATGGAAAGAAAAAAATAGGGAAGATGGCACTCAGGAGATCTGATGATTTCTCAAGAAAATGGTATTAAAGGTACAAATGGAAGGAAGAATGCTCACGGGCCAATAAGACTCCATCAGGAGCTCTTTCATGACCTGAAAATAAAAAAGCGATTCTATAGAAACTGGAAACATGGACAAATTGTTAAGGAGGAGTACAAATGAACAGTATGAATGTATAAATGTTTAGGTAAATTAGATTGTTCAAGTCAGAGAGCTTGATGACATTCATCCTGTGATACTTAAGGAACTAGCTGACACAGCCTCAGAATCATTAGCTATTATCTTTGAGAGCTCATGGACAATGAATGGGGTCCCAGGAGACTAAAAAAGAGTTAATTTAGTACCTATGTTTAAAAACAGAAGCAAAGAGAACTTGGGGAATTATAGATAGCCAGCATAACTCTGATACTTGAAAAGATATTTAAACAAATTATTAAACTATGAATATGTAAGCACAGGCTAACAGAGAAAAAGAATAATAGAACAAACTAGGAAAATATGATGTAGGGTGAGGCGGCCAAAAAAAGAGATAAATAAGGTCTAGTTCAAGGATGGGCAAAAATTTTAGCCTGAGGGCCACATCTGCAGTATGATCACAGGCAGGGAAAGATTAGGGTTCGGAGTGAGAGTGGTCACTGCTCTGCTCATGTGGTGGGAGGTGGAATTTTGTGGAGAAGAAATGGGGCAGGGGGAGTTTTCACACATTTTTTTTTTGTTTTCAGTTTATGTATGTATGTATTTGGTAGTTGGGAGAAGGGTGAGGAACTTTTGCACTTTTTCCCTCTCTTTTTAAGCTTTTGGAACTTGGGTCTAGGATGAACGGCCACCATGCTTTGGTCACTACCCAACTGGGCACTGTAGAAAGGGCAGCCACAACACTCCAGTAGGGCAACAGCGGCCCATGGGAGGAAGCAGTGTAATCAGGAGCCCCTGCTGTGCACCAAGCAGAGCAGCCCTGGGCCAGTCCCTGGGATGAAGGGATGGAGTTGAGAGGGGGGAGCAGCTACTGCATGCCAACTAGGGTGCTGCTTGGCTAACCTTTCCCGCCCCCAGAAGAGAGGGGTGGAGTGGCCACAGCACTGCTGAGCCACTGCTGGAAGTGAGGAGTGGCTGTAGCAGCCCACAGTCCATTAAATGGTGCTATTAGCAGGCCAAAGGAAGGGCGTTCACAGGCCATATCTGACATGTGGACCATAGTTTGCCCATGTCTGGTCTAGGGGGTGGAAGGAAGGGAACAGATAACAGGAGGAGAAGGAGCTAAAGGATGGGCGACTGTGAATGCTCCTGTCTTGGCCCATGCTGGGAGTGCATACAGGACACACAAAAGCTATCAGTTTCTTTCAGCTGGAGCAGCCACCAGCTCAGAGAGGAAGCTTCTTGATATTATGGCAAGGGGTGGGGTTGGGCTCATCTGCTATTGTTAACATCTGCCTTGACTGAGGAGAGCAAAGAAGATTTGGTGCCTACTGACTGCAGGGTGCAGAAGTCATAAGAGTAAGTTGTAGGACTCTGATTTACAGTGTACTGCACATCCAAAATCTGCCCTCATCAATGGTGAAGAAAACTTTAAAACTGAAGTGAAGGTTTTTCTTTCCACATTTACTAACCTAAAAGATATTGCCAGCAACTAGTTTCCCCAATATACCCTGCACTGATGTCTGCTACTACTGATATCTACATCCAGCAGTGATTGAAAATCACATACCCACTTGTTCTGTAAAACTGCTCAGCAGTAAAATACATAGTATGTGTTACTGTAGATTTCGATGATAAGACTAAAAGATGAAAGAGAGGTTTTAATTCCTCACAGAGCTATTGTTTTATGCTTTGAGGCAGACATCACCTTATCATTTCACTCTCACTTCTCGTTTTAGAAGTTAACTTTGCAACTAAAACCACAGTAAACATCATGTTGTTTTTTTAAATCCAAACCTAGATTCTACTGAAAATTATGCATTGAGTTTCCCCACCTCCCAAAGAGCAATTACATGGTCATTTTACACTTTCCTCATATTGAATAAATCCTTGTTGACATATATAAGCTTATTTAATAAGACCAACTAAAAATAAATAAAAGAAAAAAATCAAAGCCAATTAATATATTTGTCATTTATATAGCAATTTTAATCAGGTGATCTGGAAATATTTTACAAATATGGGTAAATATAATTCATCCCACCTTTACAGATGGAAATGGACACGAAAATAGCAAGTGATTTTCTCTAGGCCGTGCTGCTAGTCAAGACCAGGCTTGGGACTAGAATTCAGACCTTTTTGATTTACAACCCCATATACCCAAGGATATTCCTGGACACAGAACATATAAGAAAACTGAAGCTGGGTAAATACTTTAAAAATTGAATAATGCAGAACATGATATGATGAATCATGACAACATTTGTTGAATTATGTATTTGATCAAAGATATTCCACCAATTCTAGTGGTTCTACAGTATGTGAAACTGCACATGAATATACAATATAGAAGGTTTCAGTACTAGAAATAGCTCATGACTGCTCACAACAAGCAGTCAGTTATCAAATCACATGACAGGGCATAGACTGGATTGAACATTAACAATTCAATGAACAGAGGAATTGTCTAAAGAAACTGTGTAAGTCATTACTTATAGCTATATCTATCTACATCATGTTCATCACCTTGATAATAAAAGCAAGTCATTATAAGGTATATCCCATACAGGAGAGTGACTTTAAATTCCTATTTATTATTATAAATTCCTGTTATTAAACACACATAGGAAGCATAATGCATACAGACTCTGTTCAGGTTATAATTTACAAACACAATTCAACTGAATATTTCCACATGATTTATTTTTCTCCATTGTATTATTTCTAGCTGAGTCACCAAGCTTGGAAACACATTCCGTATACGTACTAAACCTGTTACGTACTAATGCAGGCATATTTCCTCGGCTTGCACAATATGACATGACATTTGAAGTCAGATTCACTGAGCCCACTGTAAGTTCTACCTCAGCTTTTCTTTCTCTGCCACCAGTTGTGCATATATTATTTCCTTGTCCAATTTAAATACATCACAAACCTAGGAGACTGTCTCCACAATACATTCTGTCTATGGTTTGTCACCCAAGATGCCCAGAATGTTTGTGTTTGGCTTCATTTCAATTTATTCCCACCGGTCTTTATAAATCACAAGCTCAGATGGCCTTCTTTATGGTTATACAGACGGTTTGCCTGCACACTGATAAGGAATTCATGTGGATTCCTCCTCTGATGTCCTTATGGAGAAAAATGATGGAACTAAAATTTGAACCTCTGCCAACACTATGAGGCTGTAAAGAATGACAGTCAGACTAAGACTTTAGTAGTCTAGGATTTCTGCAGAATAATGCAAAGGGAACAGAGCAGGGGCTGGCTAGGAGCTCCACCACAATGTGAATTCATCAAATTCTTGGTTTTGTGCAGGGCAATCGTATCAGATATGGAATTTTCACCTGTTCAAAATCTGAACAACCTCTGTTGAGCAGCTTTGTGTTTCAGAGAGAGGAAGACTGCTCTCCCTCCACACATCTACTTTGGCAGGGTCCTGCAATGAGGATAGTGGTCTGTAGCGATGTCTATGAACTGTCTATGCAGTGCAGATGACAGTCAAATCTAGTGTATGAATATCTACCCAAACCAGAAATTACAATTTCTGCTGATGTACGTAGGAGGTTACATCTTAGCAGCCAAAAGGAGTAGGGGCTCATTTTGTTTTACTATTCTTAGATGACCTTTAAATTAACTTTGCTCCATCTTGTCTGTTTGTCTTTCCGCATTGTCTGTGCTTTCTCACCTTTCTCCAGCGGATGGTGTAATGGTTGTAAGTTAGGTTTCTGGCCAGGGGTATTCATGTGTTTTGATTTGATGTACTTTTACTCTAGATTGAAAAATAATATAAAAGCGAGTTTTTTAGAACAGACAACCTGAAAACCAACACACTAAAATGGAGAAAACAAGTACAGAAGTAATTCAGGGTGGTCAGAGTTCTTGTATGAGCCATTTTAAGCACCATGAATCCATTTGTTTGCAAAAGATTGGCTGGCCAGTTTAGCATGTACAGTGGCTAGCCAACGTTTTGCAAACAAATGTATTCAGTGTGCCTAAAATGCCTTGTACAAGAAGTCTAACCACTCTGAATTATTTCTGTACTTGTTTTCTCCATTTTAGTGTGTTGGTTTTAAGGTAGTCTGTTCTGGAAAACTTGGTTTTGTAATTTTTTTTTATAATTTGATATTTAACTCTGCAGCTCAGTAGTTCAAAACATTTCCAAAAAATCATGCAGAAGGCAAGTTGCCTGTTTCTATAATATAATAATACTCTCATATATGAGTCTCTAAAAGCTAAACTAAACAAAAACAAACAAAACCCCTAAAGCTTCTTCAGGAAGGGCATAACAAAAAGCCTAAAAGCAACTTGTTAGATATAGCATTTCATAAAGTACTTTTCATCCAGAGGTATCAGAAGATTTTATGAATGAGTTTATATACCATTAGCCATATTTTCGAAGGCAGACACCAATGGACCATGAATGTCTGTCTTGAAAAAATATGGCTAATGATACTGATTGTTGTGAAACAAAGACAACAAAACTAGAAACTAACTAGGTCTAGATCTGTTGCCTTGCCATCAGATGCATGCTGATTCTTACACACATTGTATGTTCATTGGAACTAGTCACACTGTAACATTTGATTGAAGACCAGGTTACTCGATGAAACATGGTGACTCATTAAAATTGTATCTGTGTATGAACAAAAACAAATTATTGGTGACAGAGTATGAAAACTTGTATTTGAATACCTAGCATAGAAGACTGCATAGAAATAATTCATAGCTGCTCACAGCAAATAATGTTATCAAAGTACATGCCAGCACAGTGATCTGATCCAGATGCACTCAATCAGTTCTAATACAAAGATTTTAAATAAAACCATAAAAAGTCAGCCTTTCTGTATGAATTTATATCGCATCCACCACACAGTCAATCAAATTAAAATAATAAACTATGGGTAAGTTACTATACTAAAGTTATATTTTAAGCATGTGACATGGATTTATCATTAAAATGCATTAATCCCTACTCTATTCCAATTTTGTGACAGTATGCAGTGACAATTAGCACAGTGAAAACCACTGGGGATTGTACAGTGTGAATAAAAAGGGACAGTTATATCTTGCCCCAGTTGGGTTTCATGTGATTCTAAACTTGATTTTGTTGTTTGATCCCCTTACACAGTAATGATATTCAATATCATTTTCAATAAAACTTGCAGGTTTGCTCCCCCATCCACCATCATCAGGCATATACTATTATTCTGCAATTCAGACCCACCATAAATGCTAGAGATCTAAGAAGTGTTGAAGACTGCCCAGTCCACAGTTTACTGCCCAACTTCTCCTGAACACCACACCTCCCTGCAATTCATTCTCACAGGTCCTTCAAGAAACAATTTCTGAGACTCATTTTAACAATAAGGATGGTTTTGTTTTGCATATCTGTGAATAACTACTTTATACTCCCTATTATTAAGTGTTTGTAGTGCTCTAACAGCTAGGAGATTTAGTCAAGAACAAGATTCCCATTGTGATATCCCTTTAGGCAGCAATGGATTCTTCATGTGAGGGTAGACTCCATTAATAACGGGAGAAGGGGAAAGGGAACCACTGAATTAGACAACACTGCCAAGATGGCAAACACAAAGCCAAAATCATAGAGGGCAAAGAAAGGGAGCAGCCATTTAATGGCATTTACATGAGCATCTGTCCTGTGATCCATGAAGCTAGAGCAGTGGTTCCCAATCTGTGGTCCAGGGACCACTGGTAGTCCACAAGGGTACTGCAGGTGGTCTAGGTTAGTGGTGGGGAAGATAATGTAATGATATAATACAGTGTACCTCTTATGTATCATATTTGATATTACATTATTATGTGCAATGTAATTGGCTTCACAACTTCCTTGTGTAATAGCTACATTTTTAATATCCCTTTGATATACAAGTTTGACTCCTATCAGCTATAGGCTATATTAAAAATGTTTATAACTGCTTGCTTACATGTTGGTCCACAAAAGCTTTAGATGATGATGCAGTGGTCCACATAAAGGAAAAGGTTGGGAACTGCTGAGCTAGAGGTATTGCATCTCATCTGCCTACTGTGACTCCACAGAGATATCAGCAGCTGGATGGATTACCTCAAAAGATGGATGTGGAGTTCTGCTACAACCCACTTAATGCCTCCCACAGTAATGCTCTCCAATAGATTTTTGTCTCGATGTGTGGTAATAAAGGCTGTGAAAAATCAAGCTATATGGAGAGAGGACACAGGAGACCAGCACTGACCCCACAAGCTGCCATGAAACCACCCCCGAGATTTTTCGCTTCACTTATGACTGGGTGCTGCAAAGAGAATTTGGCCCTGCCACATTCAACATGCACCTTACTGTGCAACAAGCAAGGCCCCTTGTTCTGTATGACACACTAGATCTAAATAACATAGAAGAGACACTGCTATCGCTCCCAACATGCAATATGGTGGAGAAATCACTGTAACTGACAAACCCCACCCACAGGATTCAGGTACTTCATTACAGCCACATGAGAGCAAACAGAGCTCAGACAGACCAATGGACTGAGATCTTTAGTGATAACTGGGGCCTGCTAGCCCTAACCTAATTGTTACCTTAATTGTGGGAATGTGGATAAAAGTTCATGAAAGGCCACCATCTCGAATAACAATAAAGGCTGAAGGGAAAAGTTGCAGAAAGGGAATTTGTCCAAATAAAAAGACCTACTGATACATCTCAAAGATTACATTAAGATCATACCTGATAAAGAAGTAAAGAATGGGACTGTAATGAACAAGCCAAAATTAGTGTCAGAAATTAAGCCTATTTGGGGAACAAAAATAATGGGAGTGTGGGCTACTCTACCCAAAACCCACTTCCTTTTGGTGCCTTAAAGATTAAAAAAAAAGAAAAGGGAAAAAAAAAAAGGCTTGGAGTGGAAGAACTTAGAACACAAATATCACTGATTGAAAGAAGGGAAAGAGCGAGTTTCCCCATCATGGTTGCCATCTTCATTGTCTCCAGAGATTCACTGTGACATCATGGGGCCTTCATCAGATGGCATCACCAGCTCCACTGGTCTGGCTAAATCACACCATTCCCTAGAGTGTAAGTCTCTCCCTTCCCTTTTGTATGCTCTTTTCCCTTCCAACTTTACTTCAGCTCTTTTCTATCATTCTTTTTACTTCTATTTAACAAAAGTCTGGCTTAGTTGTCCAAAACTTCATTTTGCAAAGCAGCTGTGACTCTGTGACGAAAGAAGCAGTTAAAAACAGTGTCCTACATAGCCTGATAATGACAGAAGTTTGCTAAGACTCAGGCTGACTAATGGGATTATATACTCTGCCTCTGTTTCTCTAGAAACAAAGCTGCAACTGAGTGAAGGCCAGGGACAAATGCTGAATTTTCTCTTTACTGTTCTCTTCTCTTGTGTGTCTTGTTTCATCTTTTAAAAAGCTGTATTGAACTTCAGCAATAACAGTTCAAGCTTATCTCCACTAAAATTTTCTCTTTTCAAGAAAAAGGACATTTGGTACCATCTTCATATCATCTGTGAGGTTATATAGTCCCTTCTTCTAGAGTCTGTACAAAAGGAAAAGGAAACAGGGGATGTAGTTCAAATGAAAGCCTTATTTATTACTTTACATTTCAAATGCTTAAACTTTTTCTTTCTTTTTCATATCTTCATATTGAAAGATTTTTAATGGTGTGTTTACAATGGAAGAAAGCAGACTGAGGTGTCTATACATCAAACCCTGAACCTTTTAAAAGCTATGTAATGGTCAACAGCAAAAGGGTTACTTGTAATATCTGTCTCTGAACTCCTTTAGTCCAATCAAGATTATAACACCAGTCCTGATTTGTCAGAGAAGACTAGAGCTAATTTGGGGGGGGGGGTTCTGTTCCATGTGAAATTCCAACATTTCAAAATTTCCTTTAATGCCAGATAAGAACAAAAATTCAAAATTTCAAAGTTTTCAACAAAATGAAAATTGATGCATTTAATTTAGGAAACATAGGAATAGCCTTATCAAAGCATTCTGTTTCAACTATCACATAAAATGCTGAAACATGCCAACCATATCAAAGTGAAACATATCAGTACTTATTTATCAGAATTATTGATTAAATCAGTGTGTTCCAATGAAATGTTTGATTTAACCAAGTCAGCATTCCCCAATGAAAAAATGGGCTGGGGCGGGGGCGGGGGGACCTGAACAGCTCTTGACCAGAGCTCAATTCCTTCCCCAGAAGATCCCTTTCAGAGTGACTTTTGTCTATGGAGGACTTGGGGAACAGTGGATCCCAGCTCCTCAGGGACCAGAGGAGAGGAAGAAACAGTTTTTTAAAAGATGCCTAAAGGAAGAAGAAGAGCTGTGACCTGGTGTCAAAGGATCAGAGACACATGGCTGGGGAATATGATTCACCCTACTCCATACACCTAGCCAACAACAGAACTGAGACTGGGGGAAAAAAAGGCCTCCAAATCCCAATCCAGCAACCATCGAGTTTCCTGAATACACATGCAAATATTAAAGCAGGTCAAATACCTTAAAACAGAATAGTCAAATCAGTTATTTGACTCAATTGGCTTCACTTACTGAATAGCGTCTTTAAGCATTCGTACCTAACCAGTTCTAAGTTCCAAACAGGTAGCTGTGTTAGTCTAGTTCAGCAAAACAAGCAAGAAGTCCTGTGGCACTTAAAGCCTAACAAATGTATTTATCACATGATAAATTCCCCCATCTTCAAAGCATCTGACGAAGTGGGATTTCCTCCCATGAAAGCAGATGTGATAAATAAATTTGTTAGTTTTTAAATACTACAGGACTCCTTGCTTGTTTTGCTAACCTGTTCTAGTGACTATGTAACGTGGGAAACTGCATGTGACTATATCACAGAAATAGACAGTGCTAAAAGTAGCTCAGAGCTGCTCAAAGTACACAATCAGTAACAAGTCTGTGACAGCACAGGGACATGTTTGCAATACACACAATCAATTCAATGCAGAGGGACTTTCTAAAGAAATCATTCAATTCAGTCAGTCTGCCACTATCTAAATCATATTTCCCATTTGGGCAATCAACTTAAGATTTAAGCCAGAAAAATATAAAATAAGGGAAAGTCAAATTAGATCTAACCTACATATTTAGGAGCATCTAATTCACAGGAGTGAGCAGAGCTATTTGGAACATATTCACTTAGATAAAATTCCAATGAAATATGCTGTTTCATCAAAATGTGAATGTTTTGTGGCAACGTATCTGTTTCCATCAAACTTTTGTTAGGAAGGGTTTGGTTTTGTTTAAGGTTCAGAGCACATACTTTCTGCCAAACACTATAGCTATACGTGGGTGCTTAGGTTAGGTTACTTGCTTTGGAGGTTAGGACACTTGAGTGATGACCCCACTTTGCCTGATTTAATGTGATCTGATATGAAAATCTATGCTGTGTATCAGGTAAAGCAGAGACTTCAACCTGGATCACCCCTATCCTGTCCCAATATTTAGGCCCCCTACTCAGTTCTTGGTCAGCTGACAGAAGCAGATATCTAGAGCCCAGCAGCAAGCAATACAATGGGTTTACTGGGATAATCATGCAAGCATTAATTCCAATTTTTCACTCTGACCATCCCCCAACTTCCTGTTTGACATTGTTTTTTTATAGCGTGTCTTGACCATCATTTTTTTAAAAAAATATCTATTACAAGGCAATTCCTTAACTTATTATAGCATAATATAGCAATTTTCTGATCAATCATACACGGCCACCAGTACCACACACACTTCTTTTTTTAATACATAAATACAGTAAAAGCTTCTGATTATGTTCCAGGAATTGTCTTCCTATCTAATTTATAAAGGAACCCTTCATGTTTCCTCTTATAGGCTATGTCTACACTACAGGGCTCAGATAAGTCGACTTAATAAGGTCTACTTAAAGCCGACTTTATTAAGTTGACTTCGTGAGGCCCCATTTGCTCAAGTCAACTTCATAAAGTTCACCTAGACGGCTCTACTGCACTCCGTCAGCTTTATTAAGTCAACTTTAATGGACACGTTGCATTAAGTTGACTTAACCCTCGAAGTCGACTTTAAGGGCAGGAGTTAAGTTGACTTAAGCGAGTGCTTAAGTCAACTTAGTGAATTCCAACCATGGCCAGGGAGTTGCTAAAGTCAACTTAAGCCTCTTTAAATTGACTTAAGCCCCTAGTGTAGACATAGCCATAATGCCTTTCTGAAGAAAAATCACAAGCTTTCAGACTCTTTCTTTCTTTCTTTAGAGTTTAGAAAGGTCATGCTCCTGGAATATCTAATAGTTGGAAATATTTGTTTGAGAAAGGGGACAAAGCAGGGAGCAATGTGGGCTGCAGGTTTGATTGCAGTTGTTTCTCCTACGGGACCAAAAGAGTCTTTCTGAAGTGTTGCAATATTTTAAGAAGTCCCTCATCTCAATTAGTATTTTGTATGATGGAAAATCGACCGCATGACCCACCTGAGTTTGATTAATTAGAACACCAGGATATGCAGCAACAGTTATTACAGATGTTCAGTTGCTTTGACAGCTGGACAGGAAAACACTACCAGCAGAAATTGAGTGACAAAACTGGCAGCATAGAGGATAAAGTAAAAGGATCAGAGCTCTGGTGGCTTTCACATAAGCAGTTGTCCTAGAATTTCTAAAGATAGGGTTTGTGTGTGTGCGTGCATGTGCACGCACATTTGCATCTCTTGCGTGTGTATCCATAGAGTGGTAAACAACAGGATGGAAAACAGCAAAGCTGTTATATGGGATAGGGAGAAGGACTCCATAGTGTCAAGAAAATAAGGATGTGTATAAAAAATATTCTAGCTATTGTCTACCATATTGATGTTCTCCAGGAGATTCCAAGTTGAGATCATAGAATCATAGGGTTGGAAGGGACCTCATGAGGTCATCTAGTCCAACCCCCTGCCAGAGGCAGGACCACTCCCACTAAACCATCCCAGTCATGGTTTTGTCCAGCTGGGCCAGAAACACCTCCAAAGATGGAGACTCCACCACCTCCCTTGGCAGCTCATTCCAATGCTTCACCACTTGGCTAGTAAAAAAGATTTTTCTAATATCCAGCCTCGACCTCCCTAACTGCAACTTGAAACCATTGCTCCTCATTCTGTCCTCTGTTGTTACCGAGAATAGTCAAGCTCCCTCCTCCTTGGAGCATCCCTTCAAGTAGCTGAAGGTTGCTATCAAATCCCCCCTCAGTCTTCTCTTCTGCAGACTAAATAAGCCTAATGCTTTCAGTCTTTCCTCATAGGGCTTGTGCCCCAGCCCTTTAATCATTTTGGTTGCCCTCCTCTGAACTCTCTCTAGCATGTCCCTGTCCTTTTTGTAGTGGGGAGCCCAAAATTGAACACAGTATTCTAGATGTGGCCTCACCAGTGCAGAATAGAGGGGAATGATCACATCCTTTGATCTGCTGGTAACACTTCTTTTGATGCAGCCCAGTATGCCATTGGCCTTTTTGGCAGCAAGAGCACACTGCTGACTCATATCTAGCTTCCCATCCACCATGACCCCCAGGTCCTTTTCTACACTGCTGCTACTCAGCTGAATGTTTCCCAGCCTGTAGCAGTGCATGGGGTTTTTCCGTCCCACATGCAGGACTTTACACTTGTCCTTATTGAACTTCATAAGATTTTTATTGGCCCACTGTCCCAATTTATCTAGGTCTCCCTGAATCCTGTCCTTGCCCTCCAACGTGTCTACTGTTCCCCCCAGCTTGGTGTCATCTGCAAATTTACTGAGAGTGCTGTCTATTCCATCATCCAGATCATTGAGATACAAAATTAAATGCCATGATTAATTCAAATGTAAGGGACAGATGTGCAGATGGGTCAGGACTATTTCACAGGGGGAGAATTTTCTACTTTTTATTTAGCTACTGCAATTAACAAGTGCAATAAATCAATTCACCATCATACCTATAATGGTCTGAATCATTACAGTCATTAGTGACATGTTACCTGGGATCTTTATCTTCTTACTCACATTTGACATTCCCTATGAAATTCCAAGGGATCAGATTTCATCATACCACCAAACAGCTGACACCTGGGTACTACAAGACCTTTCACCCTCCAGACTTTTTGTTGCTGTTGTTTCTGTTGCCTAAGTGCGGGGAAAAAGTCAGAAAAGAACACTGGGTTTTTGCCCCTGATGTTATGTCTGAAGAAACGAATCTTGGAAGGACTTCCATAATGAGTTGGCATCCTATTGGCACATACATTGTCCTTCACAAGGCTGGGTAAGGATGTCGGATGCATTTAACTCTTTGTAACAGGGATAGGGGAATGAATCCTTTTGTCAGCCCCCTGCCACACTAGTGTAGCTAGCAGAAGGGCAGCAGAGGTAGTAACTTGGCTAAAGGTGATTACCTGTGAGGAGGCAGCTGTCTGGATGGGCCTAGAAGACTTGAAACAATATAGGACTGGCCCAACCATATATGCAAACTAGGCAGTTGGTTAGGGTGCCAGACTTTAGAAGGTGCCAAATTAGACAGAAGTGATTTTTTTCTCTATTAAAAAAATACATATTAATGTGTTCTCATTTTCTCTATATTGATTGTGAGGGGAGGGGTGCCAAAGTCATAGTGCACCTCAGGCATCAAAAAACCTTGGGCCAGCCAGGGGATTGAGAAGGTAGAGGAGAAAGGAGTCAGCAGAGGGAAAGAACGATATCCTAAGTTCCTGGGCCTTGAGTGGCCCCTGCAAGGACTGACTGAGGCAGGGCACTCTATAATGGTGGATACTTAAAACGCATGCTGTAAATGGACCATGGATGACTGCAAGTCTGTAGGTCCATGTGTCTTATGTTGGTCCAGAGTGGGCCAGAAGAGTGGGTGGCAAACGGTGAACTTGCTACACTCTTCTCCCAGTTTTCCCCCAGCTTTCATCTTCATACATATAGAAACAAAAGTTGAGCCCTGAGAGGCTATTGATAGACAGCTCTCCTTTACTATGACTAAGGAAAATGCCTCAGAATAATCCAGGCAGTGGAGGTATAGAGAGTGAGAAGGGTGGATTCTTCTTCACCGCATCTGGAACTGTGAGAGGATGGCAGGAAAAATGAAGATGACTGAGAAATGTTGCATTTTAGGGAGAAATGAAGGCACGTACTTGGAACAAAGAAAACCAGTTGAGGAGAGCACAGAGAAGGATGAAAGAAATACAGCAAATGTGGAAGGAAATTAATCTAAGAGACATGCCAGATTATCTAGAATCAGAGAAGTTTATTTTTTGTTATTGCAGTGGCGTAGCACCCGTTTCTTACCTGTGCCCTCCTCCTCGTCAGGTGTGTCATTACACAGTCCCAGACCTTTCCAACTGGGCCGCTACATAATTCAGAGCCCTTGTGGGGGTTTATCACTGTCTGAGTGTAGGTCACTTTCTCAGGGCTCATGAGGAAATCTGACCTACACCCCACTACTCCAGGTACCAGACTAGAGGACCTAAAGATAACAACTATAGGCTGACATGCCCCTTTAATAAAACTGCTCTCCATTCCCTGGGACACTTCCCTGTGGCCACAGCCTTCACCAATGGTCCATTCTCAGTTCAGGGTTCTTCTGTGCTCAGGCAAAGCAAAGGAATATGTGATGGGGTGATCTATCTCCTTAATGATGGTAGGGTCAGGGGTCATCCCATTCCTTTCCCATGCTGAGACAGTGCCGGATTTCCCATTAGGCAATGTAGGCACAGTGCCTAGGGCCTACAAAATTTGTAGGGCCTATGAAGGAGGGAAAAATGAAAAAAGCAGGAAAAATAAGAAAAATCATGCGGTTTAGCATTAGAATAGTTTAAAGTGCATCATGTCAATTGATGTAATTCAATTGGCGTTTACCCCTCTTTTTGCACATTTCAGAGTGAAAGCACCTAGGGCCTACAAACATGAAAACCTGGCCCTGGGCTGAGATCAAAGGTCTAAGAATAGTATGAAAAGCAGATATGTGTAGAGGAAGCGTTCTCCAGAACTATGTCTACGTCTAAAATCTTATTCTGGACTTGCTTAGTATGAACTAAGCAGTGCCCAGTTAGTTCAAACTAACCGTGGCTTTTGAGTTCAAACTAACTTTTTAGTTCAAACGAAAAAAGCGTGGCTAGTTTGAACTAAAATTAGTTCAAACTAAGCAATGTGGTTAGTTGGAACTAGCCACTTAATTCAAATTTATTTAGTTTGAACTAGTATGGCTACATGGTGCTTGTTTGAGCTGAAGTTCTAACTAAATTCAAACTAAGTGCTAAGTTTGAACGAACCTTTCAGACCAACTATTTTGAACTAAGCTTTGCTTAGATTGAACTAAGAATTTTTTTTAGTTCAAACTGGGCAAAGTCTAGTGTAGACAGGGAAAAAATTAGTCCAGATTAAGACTCCTTAATCTGGACTAATTTGCTAGCGTAGACATAGCTCAGGAGAATAGTCTGTTTTTGGGGGAAAATTTGTGCTTCAATTCCTTCTGGGGCACAGAAGCCATATAGAGCTTCAACCATGTCCAGGGCCTCTTCCTTCAGAACAAGAGGGGGCCCAGCAAGAGAAAGTTGGTTGTTGAACCCTATGAGCCTGGAGATTAATTGTGGTGAAGAATTAGCTGAAAGAGAACTAGCTGAAAGCCACGTCTGGCCCAAGATAAGAAGCATGACCCCAGTAAGGGACTATGGGTTTCATATGCCAAGAAAGGAGAATTTCACAGAAAACACCAGTTGCAAGGAAGATTCCCAAACCTGAAAGGAGAATCTATGTGTCAGGAAGACTGGGACTAAAATCACAGCATCCTAGAATTGTACAACTAATGAGACAAGACAAAGGGTGGGAGAAATAAAGTTGTTATATTCCCATTTCACAGATGAGGACCTGTGGCACAGAGTAAGTGTCTTGCCCAAGAATACACAGTAAGTCTGTGGCACAGCCAGGAATTGATCCACAGATTTGAATCCCAAGACAATTCATAGCTACAAGAACATCATACCTGTTCATACCTGGATTATAAAATCCTTGGGACAAGGGCTGTAACTTCCTAAATATTTGCACAATATCTTGCACAACAGGGCTCTCGTATAGATTGAGGCTTGAGAGAACTACCATGATACAAACAAACAAAAAAAACCAATGCCCTTACCTTAAACAGCTTTCAGTCTGACTGAATAATACATGGGACAAAACTTCCACCATAAGACCGTGTGGAAATTGAGGAGATACTACTGCTAAGGAAAACTTTCATAACAGAGTGTAGAGGCATCAGCATTTGAGTTCAGATGATTATCTTCAGAGAAATACATCTCTTGTCTATTCTTTAAACAGGGCTGATTATATACACTTTGTAAAGTAATTCTATTAAAAGGTGTCTGGTGTGTTGTGTGAAAAACCAAAGCTTTTCTTGCCTTAATAAAATAGCCTCCATATGGTGGGGAATAATGTCATGCTGCCATTTAACACATTATATTGCACATGGAAAGTTTTGCAAACTACATTGAAATAGTGTGTGAAAGGGCGATAATCCCTTTTAATGTTTATTTGCAAGTTGTCATCCCCACTGTCATTACTATGCTGGAAAGTGTGTTAATTTCTTTACAATAAAATTTGTTTTTGAGACTAGTATCTTCCATATGGAGGATCACACAAAGGAATTCAATGGACAAAGAGCCCTTCGGAATAAGAGCCAAAGTGACTTTCACTGGCACAAAGAGGGAAAAAAAAATGACATGCAAAAGGATGAAGTAGAGGGGAAAAAAAAAAAAGAATTTTAAGGGGGCAAAAGGACTGGCCCACCCTTGTTCATGAGCTACAGCAACGGGAGTGTGTGGGAGATGGGAAAAGTAAGTGCCAACTAATGCCAACCATATACTAAAGTGAACAGGAAGATTCTTAAAAGCAGATTTTTATTAGGGGTAGAGAACATGCTAGTGAAGATAAATTTGTGCCTATTTACAGCATGTCAAAGATCAACTGGCTTAACTGAACTTCCCTGGCCACTCCAATGTCAACCTCATTATTTCTTTTGTTTCCTTCTCCCACACACATCCATGCCTTTGGTCATGTTCTCCTATGCCTGTGATTACCTCGGATTCCAAACCTCTCCATCTGAGTGACTTGCAAACTCTTTTTTCCCCACAAGGCCTACAGAAACACTAACCCATATTGGTGTAAAACTACCACTGATCTCTTTCCCTGTCCTCCACACAACTGCATGCAATCCTCAACTGCAACAGACTCTAAGGTTCAAAGGGGTAGCCGTGTTAGTCTAGTTCAGCAAAACAAGCAAGGAGTCCTGTGGTACTTAAAAAACTAACACATTTATTTATCGCATGAGGTTTTGTGGGAGAAAATCCCAATTCATCAGATGCATGAAATGGGATTTTCTCCCACAAAAGCTCTTGCGATAAATAAATGTGTTAGTCTTTAAGTGCCACTGGACTCCTTGCTTGTTCTTCATGCTCAAAGGGTGTGTTCACACAACAGATGGGATTGTGCTTTAGACAGAGTTGAACTAGCTCCAGCCAGCAGATCTAGACATAATAGATTGATGTTGCGATATAGACAGAGGTTAAAGTTAGCAACCCAGCCTCAGACCTGGAGAGTGACTGAACTCAGAAGGTTACCTGAGCTGCTCCCCAGGCTCCCACATCCACATTGCTATTGTAGCCTTTGGCTTTTTTGGTCACTATGTATAGCGGAATAATGACCATACTTAGTAATTAATAAGTGCTAATAATAAGCCTCTCTCTGGAAAAAAAGCTGTGCAAGGCATGCCTGCTATCCCTCAGATGTCTATATGCATAGCTGACATGTTTTTCTTCCCTATTATGAATGCGACTGAGAAACAAATGTATACTTAAAACATTACTGAATTATTTAAACTTCCCTGGTTTCTCTCATTCCTGAATTCTCCCTTCTGTTCACCTGAAAACTTGCAGAGATTTTAGTGATCAGACACAGCACCTGGAAGAAAAATCTCTAATTGCACCAGACACTGCAGCAGACCTTAGTAACCTGTTCAGCCAAGGGAAGTCAATGACACTTTATGTCTTGAGACAGCCAGTGCTGAATCATGGGAGAAATGCAACTTAAATGCTTCTTCCTCCTAGGCAAGCAGATGAAGAAGAAAATGACAAAGTCAGAAAACCTGACAGAAGAACCGATTCATAAATAAGTCAGTCTGCGTGCAGCACACTCAACGTACATCACAGGGCAAATCGAGCCACATGAGAAGACCGTACACACAATGAATGGAAAACACACATACAGTCATGTACATGACCTAAACAATTCTTCAGCTGAAATGACAACCCTGATGTTAACAGTATTCTCTCTGGCATCTCTCTGTCAAGCAGAGATATTTCAAGAGAGTGCTGCAGCCTATCCAGTGATTTACATGAGATACTCAAATTCACTTACTTGTCTGAAACTAGCTCTGATTTTTCTCTGCAAAGCCAGAGCTACAGATAAATTTCAAGATGAAAATGTTCTGTGTTTTGCTAATACCCCCATAGCTCCTAGTACACAACCATGGCACTAGGAATAGCACTAAATATTACAGAACTAAGCACACTACTTTGAGCATGTACGACACCTTACACGACAAAGCTCTTTACCGAGGCTCGCCATCCACGTTAAGTGCACACAGCAATATACATGTTGCAAATAACTGCATCAAGGCCCTGAGAAACCACTGCAAACATTTTCATGCCTATGTTAATGATCCATCCGTAAGCGCTAAATAAAATCAGACTGGTGTTCAGATGCTTAGACCTTGCATTCACAATCAGATGGTTCCCAATCTTTATCATGTGGCAGGACTCGAGCAATTAACCTGCACATCACACACAGAGAGATGTGTCAGACATCTTTATGTTGTGATCTCTAATAGCCCATGATATCTAATGATGTGAAGGACCAAATCTGAAAATATGTACCAAGAACACCATCAAAGACATGCACATCAACTTGAATAGTCCCTTTCAGGACCTCAGCCTAAGATGGCACTTAAAGTCACCAATTTTGATGTGGAGGGGTTATCTGCAGAGACGGTGGACATTCTATCTGGCATGAATACAGAGACCATGTACTTGTGGGAGTCACAAAAAAAGACAACAGATTCAAGCACACCTTGCATGCCTATAGCTGCAAATGTGGAAAGCAACACCTATGACAAATGACAAAAGACTGGTGAAAAGCAGTTAGATGAAACACTGAACATCAAAAGATACAGTTTTTCCTTTCTGGCTTAGCATTCTCTTCAGATTTTCTCTCCCCCTTGTAGGCTTCCTCTTCACTCTTAGAGTGTGTTTCTGTCAAAACCTTCTTAAATTTCCCATGGAACAGAGACTGTTCTGACCTCTTGTTAAAAAAGAGTGTCCATGGCTCCTTTTCCACTGTTTTAGGACACTGCTTACCTCAAATCTATCTATAGGGAAAAAGTCAGAGGGCTCCTTGGATATGTCTACACTGGAGCCTCAGGTAGACTTAACCTTCCTTAAGTTAACCTAAGGAAACCTCTGTCCACACCGGGAATTTATTAAGTCAACTTAAGCGCTTCCTTAAGTGAAATTTAAAAACACCACCTCTTAAGGTTGACTTAACACTTAAGTTGAGCTTATTAAGTCGACTTAAGCCAGTGTAGATGGGGCATAGCCCTTAAGTTAACCTTAGTACCTGCCAGTGTGGATGTGGGTAGTCTACAGGAGTTTGGAATGTGGATGCTCTAAGATGACTTAATAAGGTCGACCTCATTAACACAGCCTCCAGAATAAACATACCCTTTGTGACATCTAGGCCAAGAACTGTGCTCCTGCCTTCCAAGTCACTGACCCTGACTTTCATGCAGGCAAGGGTTGCTCTGACCAGTCTGCAAGTGTTCGGAAACTGATTTAGTTTGGACCCCAATAGTCTTCTGCACTGCTGGTGAGACTCCGTTGACCCTCACCACTCCAAATGCCTGACCAGGATCTTCAACTTCCCACCCCTGGAAGCTGAGGAAACACTACAGGCTGTTGCTCTATGATAATGGCTGCTTCAGTCAAGATAATTATGCCTACAATGTGATGCCCTCTTTCTCAAAAACAGGACTCTGGAACCCCATATTTACCACTATCATATAATATTTTGTACAAATTATGCTTCGTGAGGTATCATTTTAAGTACTGATCTACTAAATATTTATAACCATTGGATTGTATGTGAAGTCATGAAGTTTTGTTGTATATGTTTCACTAAAACATGTTGGGAAGTAAGAAACACCTAGAAACTGGAAGGGACCATGAGAGATCATCGAGTCCAGTCCCCTTCATGCATGCCAGAACCAAGTACCACCTTTAACTATCCCTAACAAATGTTTGTTTAACCTGCTCTTAAAAACCCTGAATGATGGAGATTCCACAACCTGTCTAGGCAACATCTTCCAGGAAAGTAATTTGAATTTATACAAATGGCACCACTGAGTCTTTGTTATAGATCCTCTTTGGCGGCTGATCCTTAGAGGATAAGTGTCTGTCACCACAGCAGCAACAGACCCTTGGCTTTTTATCTCAAGCTATATAGGAGCTCACGCTTCAAGCTGTAGAAGTTCCTAATTCATCTGCTAGTGATTTCACAGCTGGAGCTTCATGGAACAACACAGTATCTGCAATAAGAGTGGCATGGGAATGTGTTGCAGCAGAACCAGAATTAGCATCAATAAACTGCAAAGGACTGGAGAGGTAGATGAGGACATATTTGAAGCACAACCAGTAATGACACTTTCAAAGTTTGCACAAGAAATTCAAGCAGTGGCATCACTTAAAATCGCGTCTGTCTGCTTTAAGAGAAGTGTAATAGGATCGTACCATGCCTAGTATCCAACCAGCCACTGCCCCACTTTCCTCCACTTGAGTTTTCCCTTAATTATACTCAGGTTCTAATGTCTATCAAATGCTATCTGTTCTTCAGGGAAACTCCTTTACTAAAACAGCACAGTTCCAACAATTTACAATCAAAACAAGTCCTTCACACTCCATGGTGTCTTCAGCCTCTTGTGTGGCTATACATCGCCCCAAAATCCAAGACTTTCTTTTTTATCCTCCTCTACCATCAGATACCCATGGTATCCAAAAGTTTTGCCAGTTTTTAAATTTGCTTTTGTATGGGTCTGTTCAAGTTGCTGTCAAGTTGATGGATTTGGCTTCTCTCTCTACTGTTCTATGTAGTGTTTCTGCAGGTCACCCGTTTTCTCTTTTCATGTGGTATCATTAACATCACTTGACATACAAGTCATGTTTGTGGCATCCTTAAAGCATGTCCTAAATATATTCACTGTCATCATCTTACCATGTTGGCTTATGATGTTGCAAGAAATTCTTTTCAATGAACTCTGAAGATGTTCCGCATGCATTCACGTTCAAATGAATCAATTGATGTTGTAAATTTCCAAGGCTTTGTTCCTTAAAGGACAGATGTGATGCCAGTATGAAAAATTCATATTTTTGTCCGTGTCAGTCATGCTAATTTTCCAGATCTTTCCAAGTTTATGAAAGTTGTTTACTGCTTTGGATATTTATTGCTTGACATGTAGCGCTGTGCCAGCATCACTGCACGTCTCACTTTCTAGAGCATTGTAAAATGATTTATTTCTTTTAGCATCTCTCTGTCTACACTGGTTGTTGCTTTTTGGCAACTGATAGCCATAAATTGTGTCTTCCTTTTATTGATGAACAAATCAAATTGTTTTGCTGTGTCTGCCAAATGCTTGGTCTTTTCTTCTATTAAACAACATAGTGAACAAAGCAGGACGTCATCAGCAAAAACAAGGTCAATGCAATTGTACTTTTTCACGTCCATAATATTCCTCTGGGTTCTGGGGCTACTATCCTGATGAGCAATAGTCAAGACATAATACCCTCTAGCCTTATTGCCGTTGTCACTGCAAACAATTGGCTGATGTTGTCACCACCTCAAATTGCACATTCTACATAATCACATAAAGCACTGATGATTCTAATTATTTTTGCTGATATTTTGTAGTATGTCATATTTTTCTAAAGACTGTCTCTGTGTGCACTGTCAAAAGCCATCTGGAAATCTACAAAGTTTTCCACAAGACATCCTTCCCACTGTGAAGATTTTATAATATGTCTGAGGACAAAGATATGGTCTGAACCTGATCTCAGTTGCCTAAAGCCTACTTGTAAGGCAAACGGAAGACTTTGTGATGGTATAACAATAGTGGGCAATGAAGGCCCCCTCCCCTAAACACATTTCCATTTTGCTAGACTATGTAGTAAACAAGTAGTTATTTAGGTGTTAGATTGTACAATAAAGGTGGTGGGAATCAACACCCCAGCAGACAGTCTACATGACCAGGAGAGGGCCTGATCACCCCTCCCTGTAAGTAATGGGCTATAACAATAGCTTGTTTCCCTGACTTCACCATAGGACCTTGAAGGGTGCCTCAGAGGACATCAATTCCCTGCTGAAGTCCGCGGTTGTGAAGTGGGGTCCTCGACTGCTGATTGGGCTGTAAGCCTGTCTATATTGCTTTGTGTTTAACTCTAGGTACATCACTTTTATCTGGATATTTAGCTAAGTAATCTGTTAGTTAATAAAACACTTTATATCCTGCTACGTGCATCTCGGTGGTTGTTCCTACCAGAATCCCAGACCTGAAACCCACTTCGTAGTGGGGAATGCTACTTGTTCCTCTCTACACCAGAGATCTATTTGTTTCTTGATATGTTCCCATAATACATTCAAGGATGATATTGCACATGATTTCCCAGACATTGAGAGTAATATGATTGCTCTCCCATTATCACAGATGGTAAGGGCCCCTTCTTCCACAATTTTACTGTAAGATATCTCCTCCTCTGAATGGGTTCTTTTCTTTGATCCACATTCTATCTGAAACACCAAGAAATGTCTTTATAATGGTGTCTTCATTGATCTAAATGTCACTCCCACAACATTATCCTGTCCAGCTGTTTTCCCATTTTTAAATTTACTGATTGCTTTTCTAACTCTCATTGTGATATCTCCTAAATAAACCTCAAGGTTTACTGCTAAGTCTTCATCACAGATTTCTAGTAGTTTGCTTGGGCTTGGTATACTTAAAACAACCTGAGCGAGTTGCGTCCATCTTTTCCTTTGTTACTATTCTGTACAAAGGTTCTTTCTCTTTACATTTTTCAGGAGGTGTGCATTGCTGCTAAGGTTTCCTAACTGTTTGACTGTCTTAAACAAGGTTGTAAGCAGAGACAAATTTATATCCTGTGCGCTCCTAGGCACAGCATCTTCAACACCCCTCCTCTAGTTACAGATGACCTTTGTGCTTTCTGCTTGAAGGGGCACCATGGGAGAGAGAGGTGGGTCAGGGCATCTCAACAGGGGGCAGTTTTGGGGAGAAGGCCTGAGGGTGACATTCAGTCAGTTCTGGCAAAAGGGGAACATGATCAATCCTGTACTCATGCTTTTAGACTATTCAGGGGATGAGGCCTCAGAGAGAAAAGGAGAAGCTGGGCAGTAGGGCCTGGATGCCAGGAGAAAAAGGGGGTGGGACCTGAGTTCCCACACTTGTGAGGAGCTGCCAAGTAGCCTAGGGCCCTACTGTCGTGTGGGCTAATCCACGTGTTTAGGTGCCTGTAGAACACCGGTACCCCAGGCATGTGCCTGTTGTGCCTAATTGGAAATCCAGCCCTGGAGATAAGATCATCTCTGGCTAACATCTTCAGCCTCTTGATGCTTTCTATCATTGCCTACCCTTTTATCTTGTCTAGTGCTCCTTTTTGCCTCACTGCCTAGAGTGCCACTTGCTTCTTCATGTTGTAGCCTTAATGCAGCTTTGCACTTTCTAGATAGCATGTTCAGATATTTTCCAGAGAGTCAGTGGATTGCTGCTCTGGAGTCCTCTGCCTTATAGCTTCTGCCCCTTTTTTTGCGGATAGGTACAGTCAGCCATTTTTATCCTACAGCGGCTGGGGCAAAATAGGGGTCAGAATGTGAAGGAATTTGACTGCAGTGTCAAAAACTCACGCAATAAATAAATCTGTTAGTCTTTAAAAGTCCACTAGACCCCTTGTCTGTTAATATATTATCTTTTAAGATTGCAAGCAGGAAGAGGTGTGTTGTTTTTTTTTTTTGTTTTTTGGTTTTTGGGTTTTTTTTTTTGTTTTGTTTTTGTTTTTTTAATTTCTTGGCCGCGGTTCAGGACACTAAAATACGTATGCAAGTTCATCCTAATTCAGGACAGGCCTTACGCACATGCTTAAAGTCAAGTATGTGCTGAACTCCCATTGACTTAAAGGCAAAGCATATGTTTATCTGTAGATCCTAAGATCCTTTTCTGAACACAGTCTACATTTTTACAATGCTTAGCATAATGACCCCATAGTTGTAGATGTAGTTTTGGAGGCCCCATACAATTTAAGTTGCTTGACTCCTGTCTGGAGGGAGGCCTGGCATAGCTTAAGTTACTTGCTTGAGTATTCTGGCCTCTGCATCCTGACATCTTCTGGTTTGGAGAGGCAAGTAGGAACACTGAAAAACACTGCTGATGTCTCAGTTTTTGCATGCCCCGGCACATAATGAGACAGAATGTGTAACAGCACGTATGCATACAGCCGCACATCAATAATAGGATGGAAATAGCAAGTTAGCCTTGAATGTCTGGATGGATACATTTTTACACTGTCAAGGGCCATATTTTCTTGTTGCTCCTCCTATCACCAGAAGTTCTTTTTCTAACCCCAATTATCATGGTGAGAATGGTATGAAATTAAGGGTGAGACACAGATGTAAGTAACAGAATATTGTCAGTAGGCCCTGCCAGTCCCTGGCACAGGTTATACTAGGTGAAAGCCCATGTTGCCTTGCTGCTTTAAAGTACAAATAGGGTCGACTACTCTGTGCATGACAAAACAAAAATAATTAAGAAGTGCTAAACAAACAAGACCAGACCTGTGATTCAACCCAAGGGCAACCAAACTCAGGGTGCCAAAAACTGGTTAAAATCAAAATAATGGGAAGTCCAACCTGGGAAAATCCAAAAATAACAATACGGGGCAAGTTTAACAATCATAAGGGGAAGCTGGCAAAGGGTATAAAACTCCCAGGCTGGGCCTCAGGAACTTGGAGCTGACAGGACAACACCTGCCAAGCCGAAGGACTGATCACCCCAAGGACTCCCCTGCCACACCGGGTTACCATACAAGGGCAGAAATACCTCTGCAGGGGCAGCTGAGGGAAGAAAGAGGCGAGCACCACAGGAAGAGTATAAAGGGCAAATACCAAGCAGCTTGAGTGTGGTGTTGCTGACCACAAGAGCACTTAGGCCTTTGCTGTACATACGGGCATCTATGAATAATACCGGGCAAAATAGTAACCAAGGCTTCCTAACAGGACTAGGCTTAGGCGTTGGTGTATCGTTAATTGGGATTCTTCTATTTCATTGCATGTTTGTTTGCTTGATGGTTTGTATTTGGAAAATTTTGAGATATCTTAAAGAATCAGACTGGTGGTAACAAAACTGTGCTGTATTTGGAAAATTCTACAATCAAACTGCTGCTAAAACCAGACTGCTGCTAATAAAATCACATCATACCAAACCAATACTCTCCTCCTTGTGCCGGAGCTGGGTGGGTTTCCCCTTCCATGAATCCAAAAAGAACCAAGGCCTGCTGTCCAGTAGGTTGGGGCAGCGTTCACAGGGACAAATATGTAATCATTAATACATAGGTAATGAGGCAAGTGTTGTATATATAGAGATATAAAAAGTCACCACTTAGACAAAGGCGTGTGCTCCATCAATGCCTGACTTGGCAGGAGGTGCTGCTGGTTGGCCCGGAGGATCCACCAACACCCTGGGTGAGGCCCCTGAAGAAAGTCGTTTCTGTATACAGCCTTCTCAGTGGCTGCTTAGCTCCCCATGTTTAGTGTGTATGATATATTGTAGTTAATTTTAGACTTTGTATTTAACAAAAAATAGCTATAGAAAACCTTGCATGTTAAACCTTTTTAATCTGCAACTCAGGAGTACCATGTCTCAGGAAACAAACAAGGATTCCTGGATTCCTTGTTCGTTTGGCTGAACTAGACTAACACGGCTACGCCTTTGGAACTTGTCAACATGTCTCATTGATATCCACACTGGTCATTAAGTGTCCAGTATCAATCTGGGGATTTAAGTACTCCCAGAATGGAAAGATTATGTAATTTAAAAGGAGATGTGAAGTCCTTATGCATATGAGTAATAAGTGAGTACATTGGGTCTGGCCTAATCCATCCTGAAATGTAACAAAACTTAGAAGGCTCACTTTTCCTTGAAAAACACAAGTGCTGATGGATTTGCATTATATTCTGTAAATGAATAAAAAGTTTTACGCAAATAGAAAACAGCATCCACGCACAGTTTAATTACTGCAGAAGCTGGCCATGGACACTATGGTTAGGTTGTTTAATATTTTCCACAGTAAAGGATTTAGCACAGCCCCCTTTTCTAAAATGTGATTGTGTGTCCTTTCTTTGCAGCAGGCCTTTGAAATTCAGCAGGTGGAAAGGCACAGGCTTCCAGAACACAGGGGCTTCTGTGGAAAAAGTAGTGCGTGATCATATAATTAAACACCGTATCACAATGCCTTTGGACAAGTAGGCTGAATTAAGGTTGCACAAGCAACCTAATTCTGTTATTTCCTATCTTCATAGTTCTTCTCTTTCCAACCTAAATAATTGTAAATAGTAACTGTAGTTTGTAATCCATTTTTCAAACAAATTGCTGATTGCAAGCACTAAGAATTTTAGTGCAATTGCTATTATTGATACTGTGCTGGTCAACTGACTGAAGTTCAAATCTCTCTCGACACCCTTTATATCACCTGTGATGCAGATTTAGATTAATCCTGACTTTCATTGCTTTCACTTAAGAGTGTTGTAAGTGACACATAGCAGGCTATATCCTTTCCAGTGAATGTCAACAGGAGCTTCGCCACAGACTTCAGTAAGTGAAGAAGTTTGCCTAGCTCAGACATGTACAATTTTACACAGCTGCTTCTTAATCTTGTCCCTAAGGTAAGTTTATTGGGTTTCTTTTAGCTGGATCCAAGTTTCCAAGCCACAAAGAAAATGAACAAATAAGCTATCTTGCTAACTTCTATTTATTTTTTAGTCAATAGATGTCACTTCGGATATGAATGCAGCCTGTGACATTAGAGTGCAATGAAATCTATTATAGACATCCCCGAGAACAATAATCTCTTAATTTCCTTTCAGCTATTTAACTATGTTAATGAAATATTGCTCTGTAAGATTGCTACATAAAGTGATGAATGGTGCATGAAATAAAAAGCTATCTAAAGCCTACAGAATACAGATAATAAAGTGGCACCAACATTATCTCTGAAAGCAACTGACACAGAAAGCTTCAAAAGCACATGGTGGGCCTGATCCTGACTGTGGTTGAGGGTTTTTCTTAAACCCAGTGGAAGTGGATCACAGGATTTGCTTGGAAGTGGATTCATTCAATAGGCACCAAAATTTTGTATGGTGTTATGAGATTTTTGTAATACTGTAATTCTGTATTGTACTGTACTTGTATTACTGTACAATACACTGTACTGTATACACTATACAATACACTGTACAATACTGTAATTCTGTATTTTCCGTAATTGTGTTACTGTATTGTACTACTGTAACACTTGGAATATGTGGTCTATCAATTGCAGTATGCAGTTGTTTCTAAAAGCAGAAGTCCCATGAGATAAACTGTGCTGTGATCTTTACCACTATTTGGGGATGAATTTTCATAAAAATGGCTGTTTTCATATCATTTTGGTTCCATATGAGCCACAGTCAAAGAGTAACTATACAGGCAATTACAGATTGGGTTTTATTGTAATAGGCTATGTACACTTCCCCAGCACACACATTACAGTAAGAGTAACCCTGTCCCGAACAGCTTACAATTTAAAGGTATAAAACATGAAAATAGGCACTTCCCCACAGCGTGGGTATGACCAAGAATGGACTCCTACTCAAAACTCTCCTACTCTGTGAAGGGATTCAGATATGAATTTCTGATTGTAACTACCAATATCCAGCAAAGGAGTGAGAATATGTGGGCCTGATTCTCCACTGTTAAGAGTGTACTTAAGGAGCGTTCCTCCTTCTCTCACTTACAACACTGAACATCAAGATAAGGTTCATTATTTCAAGATATGAAAAATACTTTTACTACTTATTGTGGTGATCATTGAGGGCTGTCCCCATTATGTAACATGTATTTCTATTTTCAGCATGAATTTGTGCTGACTATGGATTCTGGCTGGGGCTAATTCACATGTTTCCATAGCCTTAGTTTGGTGAAAAGTTCTAGGCCTTTACAAATGGAGTATGGCAAGGTCTAAAAACAGAGGTGGCAATAACAATTATTTTAACTGCTTTTTCACCCTGATGTCCTTCCTTTCTTCTCAGAATTCAAAATTTTGAAATTGACAAAATTGCAAGTAGATTCATTGGTGATTAAAAAGGTTTAGGGGAAGGAAAAAAAATCTATGAAAACTTGGTTTAAAGTTTTCCCTATATGTTTTATTTCAAAATTCTGTCTAAATTTCTAAATTAATCCCAAAAGTGTCAAAAGACAAAAGTGCCAACAAGTCCAGCAAAGGCAAATCCTAAACACAAAAAAGGATGAGCTTCAAATCTGTTTATTGTGATGATTTCTGCCAGAAAGTGTTGTTTAGTCTGACCCCCACGCTTAGCTATACAAAGATAATGAAATTCACTATTGAAACACTTGCACCTTTTCAGGGGCAACTAAATACTAATTGCTTCAAGTTCTCTGCAAAGCTCTGCTGACTTTGCTGCTATATCTGAAGCTGAAACAGCAGAATTTTGTAGTTATCTTGGGTTGCGCTTCCAAAAGTTGACACAAATAGTTTATTAATGACATGTATACTCTAAAGATAACAGATATTTTACAGAAATCCAAATGACCAACTAATAAATGCTGATGCCAAGAAAAAAAGGTTTGCTATAATAAATCTTATTACCCCCTTTCCACCCCATAAATACCATTTGGTAGTAGGTCTGTGTCTAAAGTGTGCATTAATTGTTGGGCACTCTACAATCAAAACTCATCCCAATGTTCATGCAAAATAGGCCCAACTTCTGATTTAATTATACAGGTTTTATACCAGTGTAACTCCACTAACTTTAGTCAAGTTAATCAGGGTTTACAACAATTTAACTTATATCAGAAGCCAAGACAATGCTAAGACAAGAGTCCTGTGACACGTAAAGACTAACAAATTTCTTTGAGCATAAGCTTTTGTATGCTCATGAAGGTTTATGCCACAAGAATACCATTTTTGCTGTACACAGACTAACATGGCAACCCCAGTGGATATTTTCACAAGACAATGTTGCTCACCCCTCTTATCCTGTCAGAAAGAAGGGTCAGCAGAGAATTTACCTTAATGAAAAGTAAAGAGAATCTCCATATCCTTGCTGGCTGAGCCCCGTTGAGAAGCAGCCCACATGGTCTGCTGAGACTTTATGAACTGGGTCATGCTAAGAATTAAACTGGTTTCCTGAGAGAAAAACCAGATTTGTTTCTATAGGTTTGAGTCATAAATCTGGATTACTGCTTGAAGCCAATCATTTTAATACCACACCTACCCCTTCTCTCCCTTGGAAATGAATCTGATTCTGTCCAGTGCTGCTTTTGTGATGGTACTCAGGGGGTACGGAGTATTGGCAGCTGTTTTTAACCTGCCCTGCTGTCCAGCTGCAAGGGTGGGGTGGGGTGAGGCAGGGTCAGCGGGGAAAGGAGAGTACCAGATTTTTTGGTTTAAACAAAAAAAGCACTGATTCTGACATACCTTTGATCAGATAGGGTTCACATCTAACACCTTATAGCAGTTGCTTTTACTGACCCACCACAGCAGCTGGGATCTCCCTCCTCATCTTCAATCTCCCACCCCTTTTGCTGAGTACTTTTAATCTGATGAGTAAGGACAATAAATCCACTTTGTAACTGTGCAGTGCTTCCACTGTCTTCCAAATGGTGCTCTGTTGGTGTCCCCATAGCTTCCAGTGGGGGCATTCATCCACGTCTCTGATACCATGTTGCCCCCTAGTGATATTTCATTTTTCTCATGCTTCATTCACTCCATCCAGTTCTTACAAAGTTAGTTCCCTTCTCTGAGGTATTTCTAAGGCTTCCTCAGATCATGCCCTTTCCAATTACACCAAACTGCTTTAATCTTGTCCCTCTGAGACATTAGCTGAGTTAGACATATTTTGACTCCTCTCTGTGAAAGTGCCTAATGTTGCTATGATCTCTGCCACAACCATTTATATACAGTGGGCTAAATTCATCCAAGCTGAAAGTCTGCTAGCGGCTTAGGTGTAGCCAAAAGCAGCTGCAAATTCATCTTGCCAGGATCATTGCAGGTGGGCGGTAAAGCCTGGAAAGTGGGGTAGAGACAAAGTGGGAACTAGCTGGGAAGTGTGGGGCATAGCCAGGTTTTTTGGAGAATGCGCTAATACAGTGCATCCCTTGAACATTCTCTTGCTAAAGAGCCACTTCTTTGGCAATGTGCATCTCCCCAGACCGGGCGAAGAGTAGCGGATAGGAAAATCAATTAATATAATCCCACAGGTCCCAACTTTCTCCTTTATGCGGACTACTACATTAACATCTAAAGCTTTTGCAGATGCAGACCACCATATAAGAAAACTGTTGTAAAATTTTTAACAGTCTATGACTGATAAGAGTCAACCATAGATCAAAGAATTTTAAAACACAGCTATTTCTAATAATTTATTGTGCTGATACACAAACATATTGCACTTGTCCCAGTCCATTTACCTGCAGTAATTATCACCCCCTACATACCACCTGCAGTACCCTCATGGACCATAGTTTGGGAGCCACTGAACAACTCACAGGGAGCTTTGCGGTGGGGAGCAAGGTGCCTTTTCTTTCTGAAGACTGCCTTGATTTGTGCCTCCAGCTGAGAGATTAAGGATTGACAGCTAGTTTTCATATTCAGGAATGGACCAGAAAGTTAGCATAACCAATGTAATTTGGGATAATAGCAGAATTTATACTTGAGACCTGTTGCAAGGCCCACTGATGGAAGGCAAAACCGGGTGGAGTGGTAAGGAGCAGTTTATTCAGTTCATCGTTCAATCCACTTGTTTCCCTTTGTCTTTTGACCAATGAAGCAAGCCTGAATATTACACACTTACAGCATACATGCACCTTTTCATTTCCAACATTTCTGCCTAGCTCCTTGTGTCTCTTTCAGATTGAGTGAATATCTTCCTGGCCTGTTGAAACCTAGTCCCCACACCCTCTTCCCCTAACAAGACCTTAAACCCTTCTTAAACTGCGCATGCAACTCCTACTGGCTCCTTGTGTACCTTTATTGGCCTTGTCGGGGAGAGTCTTCAGCATCCAGCTTTACCATGTTTCCTAGTTCTTGGTCCTTTCCTTCCTTCACTATATGCTTAACACCCCAACACAGAGCTCTCTTTATAGGGTGTTAGCTGTTCTAGGTTTAGGAAGTTAGAGGCAAACAAAACAGGGAGCTAGTAGGGAGACATGTAATTAATTGCTGACTGCGCAAGAAGCTTCATGTGGCCAGCTTATGATAGGGCACTTCCTTCCTTTTGCTAAGCTGGGAGTTTCTGCAGAGCAGTTAAGGCCCCTTTTGCCTGGGTCCTGCCCCCCGTAAGCCTGACCCAGTGCTGAGACACTCTCTCTTACTGCGCCTTAGTGGGTGGGCAGCTGCCTAGGGCCCCACATGGGAAGGGACCCCGTGCTGCTCCAGGTAGAGATAGCTGGGGGCTGGCCAGGGCTGTGGCAGGTGAAGTCTCTCTGGTGAGACTGGGGAGCCCCATGGCAGCCTGAAGTGGGGCTGGTGAGCCCAGCAGTGGCCCGCAGTGGGGCTGGGGAATCTGGCCGTGGCTTGCAGCGGAGCTGGGGAGGCTGGCAGCAGCCCATAGGAGTCCACAGCAGGGCTGGCGGCAGGATTGGGGAGCCAGTAGAAGCCCATGATGGTGCTGCAGAGCCTGGCAGTGTCTTGCAGAACCCCACAATGAGGCCAACAAGCCCGGTGGCAGCCCACAGGAGCCCATGATGGGGATGGAGGAGGCAGTGGCAGCCAGGGGCAGGGCCACAGAGTCTGGCAGTGGCCCACAGAGGTTGGCAGCAGGGCCAGTCATCGCAGGGGTCTCTGCAAGTCTGTGGAGCCCAGTAGGGGTCCGATAGAGAGTGATGTGTTTGGCATGAGCCCATGGGGAAGCTGGGGGAAGCGTTAAGGCCAGCGGGTACTGGCATGGGGGGCAAGGATTGGGGAGGCTCACAGGGCACTGGCAAGGGGGGTCACAAGTCAAGGATGGGGCCCCCCATGCCACAGGGGGCCCATCCTTGACTTTTGTCCCCTGGCCCCAGAATCATTAAGACCGCCCCTAGTGCTCACAGAACCTAAAAGCCTGACTTTGTATAGCTCAAGATAGAGGAGTAGGTCCCTTACCATGAAGCTCCTGCAAACTCAGAACTGCTATATGGATCAGCCACAACAGGGAGACAGTGACCCACAAATAACTTATTTGGGTTACATGCATAACTCAGATTCTTTCCCAGTCACTGAGAGGGTGGAGAAGGACTCAATGGCACTATAGTCTCCTATGCTTGCTTTTTCTTTGCCTTTTCCAAAGGTGTACGTGCACTTGCTCACATTTATGGAAACAATGAAATAGCAACTTGTGACTCCTATGCAGCATGGAGAAGACGACTTTGACTTGGAAAGAGCTGTCTTCTGGCCTTATTGTTTTAACCTATTGAGTCACTTTCATTGCTCTTCTTAGTCAAACTGCAAGAAAACTTTCCTGAAATCAAGGAATATGCCTGTGCATTGTATCACTATTCCCTGCACAAAGAATTATTCAGATTTTACAATATGCTGGGTATTTGAAGATCTTGTTTTATTCAAAGCTCTAATTCAAAATAATCCTACTTACATTGCTAATTGCCTTTGCATATGTTTTGCTTAATTTATTTTCTTGTGACACCAACTTTCAGTGATTGCTTCAAAAGTACAGTAACTGGGTAAAAGTAGTTGTCTTCGGCCAAGCTACACAGTCTCCCTAACAAGAAGGGACAGAAATGGGACTTTTCCATAATATTTTTATGATTTCTCTCTCACTTTGATATTGTCACCAAGGAACGCTAAAATGCTACTTTGGGGGCAAAACCAGAAGATAGCAGGTGTTTGGTCAGGTGATAAGAATGGATCCCCAGCAATGTTCCCTCTAATTTTTCATAGGCTGTGTGGGCAAAAAAATTCTTTGTGTGCACTAATTTTTTAATTATTGAAAAATTGTTGAATTTTTTTGTGTGTGCTTTATTTTGTTGTGTGTGTGGGTTTCATGACCTGTGTGCGCATGCACACACACACAGCCTAGAGGGACAGTGGTCCCCAGGGATTCGCTAGAACCAAGCCACCCCACTGGATGACCCTACGGCAGGGGTATCAAACTTATTTGCTATAACAGGCAAGATTTGACTTAAATATACTTCAAGAGGGCCTTCCATACCATAGAGCAAAATATTAGAGCAATCTTGCAGCACCACTTGTGTATGCAAGACTGCACTCCACGAGACCACACTCTCTCTCTCTCTCCATGTTAGGGAAGAGAGCGGTCTTGTGGAGTGCAGTTTTCCATACCTTGTAATTTGTGACATTGTGAGACCTGATCCTCTTTTCTTGTGGCATCGGACAGTGCTGGGTATGCGAGGCCTCTCTCTCTCTGTGTTAGGGAGTGAGTGTGGTCCAATGTAGCACAGTCACAGGCCAGACAGAGGAGGTTTGAAGGCCACGTATGGACACCCTTGCCTTATGGAGACAATGGAAAGCCCACAGACTGAACAACTGACACATTCACGGGAGGCTTTCAACAGGCTGAACACACGAATGCAGCAGGAAAACAATGCACAGAGTTGACACAGACACTTATGACTTACTTGGGACTGAGGCAAATGAGTCAAAGAAAGGAAGCAAAGTTAGTTCCTTGAACAGTATGGCTCAAGGAAGCCCTGGCACTGGCCAGTCAGAACTTTGTCTTTACTTTTTCTTCTTTATGCAAACTGAGACACTTCCTGAAGCTCTGTTTTAAAAAGATCACATGGAGTCGCAGCAAATTTCTGAAATGCAGTGATCGCTGAGCAGGAACAAGAGTGCATGAGCCACACTCACTGACCAAACTCATGCTGAGAAGCAGAAGAGCTGGAACTCAAGGCTCAGATTAGGAGACGCTGAGCCCACATGACCTATCCCTGTGAAAATCCTGACCCCCTGAAAATCTGGGTCAATGAAAGAATTGCTTAAAGTCAGGACATTGCACAGAACTTGTGGATCTCTGACAGAAGGATAATCAGGCTATAAACTGACTCCACCTCAAACCTGATTCTAGCTAATGGTAAAACTCCCACTGACTAGCATGGGTCTCACCGATGATAAATGATCATCGAACAACTTAACCCCAATGTTAATATGACAAAATTTCAATACAATGTCTCTGGTTAACATCACCATCACTAGCATAGCAGCAAGGAATGACATTTGATCCAGATTGTTTCAGACAATTAGGGCATGTCTACACTTGGAAGTTAGTTAGAATTAAGGAGGTTTATTCAAACCAACTTAGTACCCGTCTACACTAGGCTTTCATTAGTTTGAACTAAGGAATTACTTAATTTGAACTAATGAAAGCTTAGTTAGAACTAGTAAGACCTGCTGCTTAGTTCAAACTAAGCCCTTAGTTCGATTGTAAGTTCAAACTAAGGATGATGTAGACAAGGCTTAACCCTTAGTTTGAACTTAATAGGTTCAAACTAAGGGCAGTTAGTTCAAATTAACAGCATGGGACTAATTCAAACTAACATTAGTTCGAATTAATACATGTTGTTAATTTGAATCAGCTTGAGTTTAGTTTGAGCTAAACTTGAACTTCTTAGTTTGAACTAATAAATTCGAACTAACTTTTCGTAGTGTAGACATAGCCTAAGTAAATAGTGTTTGTTCATCTTTGGCTGTGAAATCACCATTTCCTTTCTCCTTCTGCTATGCAACTTCACTTTATCTTTCAATATTACAAAAGTATTCAGCAAATAATGAGACAAGTGGGTGGGCATTCCCCTCAGTCTCATGGTTACATAGTAACGTATATAAATATCACAGTGCTTAGAAACCAGAATGGTGGGTGCTGTAGAAATACACAAGAAGCTCAGAGGACAAGATGATTAATTCCCTAGCTTTTTAAAGAATAGGCTTTATGGCTAGAATACTGCTTTTCAGCTAAACCACCAAGTGATTTTTTTTCATTTTTATTTTTTTTAAAGCTTTATAGTCCTTAGCATTTGATCATCTAAGTGTAGCCTTGTGATAGGGAAAGAAGACAGATGTGTAATTCAGCTAAGAATTCATATAACTCTGGACTAGTTGTTTACATGCATCAGTAATATCAAATAAGCATTTAATATGAACAGTGAATATACACTTTTTTGATTAGAGGAGTAGGAACAATTACCTTACACAAGTGGTTCTGAAATCCATGTTTTGGGCCAGAGCATTTATTACATAACGTCTGCATGCTAAAAAGTATCATGCATTACAGCTTGCTCTGATTATTTTGCCAGTTTCAACACTACCATGATATTCTCCCAGTCACCTGGTTACTATTCTGCTTCAGATATGGTATGATGGTCTTCCACTACTGTGACAGATGACATCATGACAGATATCAGCCCTGGTACAAATATGCAACTGCATACAATACAATGTACTGCCAAGTAAAAAATGGTTCTGCTGGTTAACTGCAAATCATCATTCACTGCACCACCAGCATGCATTTCCTCCTGTGAGCAAACTTGATTGCTACTCTTGAAGATGCAGCCACATGGGGTTGCCTAGAACACAGGGCCGTCTCAACCCATAAGCAAATAAGGCAGTGGCTCGGGAAGTCAGACCCATGTTCCTGCCCCTCCCAGAGCCAGCGGGCGAGGGTGCAAAAGCCGACTTGGGGAGCCATAGCCCCTTGAGCCATCCTTGCTAGAAGACTATCCAAGTAGACCATCATTGGCGACTGTAGAGATACGACCAGAGAAGTTATTTAGTATTTGTGACCATTAGATCATGGTTCTTTGAAAAAACTAAATAGTAACAGCAACAAAGAACAAATCAAACCAAACCATCTGATGTCTCTTTTTGGAATTGTTGCAAATATTTCCACTAAGATAGGAACTCATCTGGAAGTTTTTCAGAGCAGTGTGTCAGGCTGATTTGTTTTCCCAAACAGATTCATCCATTCTTAATCAGCAGTACCAGCTGTCCCTGCTGGGAAAGTCTGCACCCCTTTTTTGTTTGATCCTGGCTGTGCTGAACTGGTATTTCCAGAAGTAATTACCTCACCAAAGTGCACTTAAACACCCAGAAACACTAAGAATTGTTAATTCTGTGCCAGCTTTGCTGATTCACCATGCTGAAAATGCCAGTTCAGCTCAGTGAGGGATGGAGGGGGAACGTGGAGAGAGAGGACATTACTAACAGATGCAGGCTGCTAGACAGCTGGAAGGAGAGGCTATAGCTGTCTCTTTCTGAATTATGGATCCAAGATTGTGTCTCAATTAACAAACAAACTACTGTTACAGAAGTGCTAGGTATGAGAGATCTGGGCATAGATGTAGATGCAGCTAGTTAATATAAAAAGGGTGCCATCTGCTGGCACAGAAGAATATGTAACATTACTATTTAATATGATAAATAAAATTGGTGCTCCTGTTATCCACTGAAAATTAACTTCCAGGATCCTGCTCTGAGTTCAGAGTAACAGGATGGTTTCTAGGATTAAGTGCATTGCAGGGGGGCAAAGCCTCACTTCCTTGAATTGCTGTCATGCAGACAACAATACATTAGCAAGCACCTCAAAAGGTATTAAGAAGCTTTTGCAAAGGTGGTATTTCCAGTCTGTCCTTCATACAAACACTTTACAATTTTTGCAAATCTACATCATTTTCTGTGTAATCTCTTGCTTCTTTTCCACAGCATATTGTAGCAGGAGAGTCATTTACATTTCTCATATTAAATGACATGAAATGCATGATGCATGTAGTTATGAGACCATAAGGTCTTTTCTGTACAACACCTCTACCTTTCAGGAGGGCCCTCCCCTCCACCCTATATAACCCCTGTGAGCTATTTCCAGATGGCTGCTGTGACAGACAGTCACACATCCACACTGAGCTCTCTGAAAAAAGCCTGCACATCTGTTCTGTTGCTGTTTTCCTTTTACTTTACAAAAAAGAAAAAACGTGGCTGTTCGGTGACTAGAGCATAGCACAACACTGTCGTAGATGATCTTTCATCCTGAATGACCCCCAAGTGCTGCTAGTATTTCAACTGCTTATTCCACACTGAAACAGAGCCACAGGGATGGAAAACAGCACTAACAGAGGTTTGGGGTGGGAAGTGAAGAATAACTTCTCTAATTGAAACTATGGGATTAATTTAGGCAAAGAGCATGTAATCACCAGGGCTGGAATATGGCCAGCACACCAAGGTTAGGACCCTTATTCTGATACAAAACGCCATGGAGCCACTGTCATTTAACAGCAATGTGCAGTTAGGACTGCCATGCAAATCTAAAAGACAGAAGCTACAGTAAACAAAATCCTCTCTGCTTTTCCTCTTAATTTTATATGCAATTCAGAGGATAGATTTCTCCAATCTACAGGGAGCATTCCCCATGTTGCTGTGTATCAATGAAGTTTTGCATTTCATATTAGTGACATGTCAGTGTTTAGACCGGGCTAACAACTCTGAAGTGTTGCGTTACATCCCACCCACCTCGCAGGAAAGGCACTAGTGTAGTACCAAGTATCTGTCATTCTCTTGTTACCACGTTTACCCACTCACTCTGATCAACTTTGCAGATCTCAGTTAAAAGATAGGAAACAGGATAGGAATAAATGGTCAGACAGGTAGTGCTGACTGGATATCAGAAGTCTGGTTACCCACAGCAACCAGACTTTGCCACTGAAAGGGCTGGGTGGAGAGGAAAAAACTGCAATTGCTGTTGGAGTCTGGAGGAAAAAACAACAAGGAGTTGTGTGGCACTCGAAGACTAACAGATTTATTTTTTGCATGAGCTTTCGTGGGAGAAGATCCCACTTCCTCAGATGCTTCGAAGATGGGTGAGCTTACAGAAGGGAATGAAACTAAATACAAGGGGGTGTAAAACATGGAGGAACTGCTTACTTTCAGTTTAGCTGCTGATGGAGAGCAGTGAGTCTCACGCCACCCCAAACATCTCTTGCAGTGATGCACATACTGGTGCAAGGGAAACCCAACTTCCCGGCCCCCTCACTCCAGTGCGTGACCAATTGCCAACACCTCACCCCCTTTTTCTGAGGACTGACCCCCCCCCAGCACCACTGTGCGTTGATTGCCCCAAGCTGGCCACTTGCTCCAGGGACCAATCCTCCCCATGCAGGGCCTGATTTTCCAAATCCAGCCCGCTCTCCAAAGGACTTACTCCCCTCTGCCCTGCTATGCCCCAGTTGGGTAGTCAGGCTCTGCATCAGCTTCTCCCAGCCCTGCAGGGGACATGCGAGTTTCTGGGAGTGTGAAACAAGCCATGTGGGAGGGTGGAGAGTGAGAGATGGAGGGAAGGGGGAGAAGAATGAATGAGAGAAGCGCCATGGAAGAAGAAGTAGGGTGGGGCCTCAGGGGAGAGGTGGACAAGGAACAGGGCAGAGTGTTCAATTTTCAGGTGTTAGGAAGTTGGCTACCCTATTATGGGTCTGGAACCACTTCCGTATGAGGAGAGATTAAAAAGAGTGGGAATTTTCAGGTTGGAAAAGAGGTCTATAAAACTTTGACTGATGTAGAGACAAGGAATAAGATAATGTCATTTACTTCTTTACCAAACACAAGAACCAGTGGTCAACCGATGACATTCATAGGCCGCAAGTTTCAAACAAACAAAAGGAGTACTTCTTCACACAGCACACTATCAACCTATGGAACTCCATGCCAGGGAGTATTAAGGACAAAACTTTAACAGGGTTCTAAAAAGATCTAGATAAGTTCATGGAGGATAGGTCCAGCAATGGAGTTAGCCAGGATGGGCAAGGTTGCAGTACTATGCTCTGAGTGCTGCTAGTCTCTGTTTGCCAGAAGCTGGGAATGGGTGACAGGGGATGGATCACTGGATGATCACTTGTTCTGTCCATTCCCTCTAAAGAACTGGGCGTTAGCCACTGTCAGAAGATACGATAATGAACTAGATGGACCATTGAGCTGACCCTGTATGGCCCTTCTTTTGTTCTTATGCATGAGATACAGCTCCACCAAGAGAATGCGTTGTGTTTAATGCTTGAATACATATATCAAATATGTTGAGTACTTCCACTTTAGGAACTTCTTGGTGCACTCCTCTACAAGAAAAAGAGTAAGAGGCACAATCCCACCATATAATTTGAAACATTGTGCAGAGTCAAAGTATCTACTAGCTTGCACTTGTTGCCATTTACACCTTGGCATTTTGGGTATAAAACACTAATACTCACTTACACACTGACTTTGAAGAGGTACCTAAGACTACAGATGCAAGGTTGTGGAAAAAACAGACAGACTATTCAGTGGCTGAGCTGACTAGCTTTCTGTTAAATAACCAGGGCCACTTTGTCTTCAGTTACATCCTAACTTCAGTCATCTCAGCAGGACTGGACAGGGTAAGTGATAACAGAATTTGGTCCACATTGTTTCCATGGCTGTGACAGAGACATGTGATAGCTACAATTGCTTCTTAGAAATACTGTATCATCTGTATTTAGTTCCATTAAAATAACAGCTAACTTCATAGTTCTATCACTTCACTAAGATGCATGAACTGTATTGTGAAATTCACATGAAAACAACAGCTGTCAAACAACAGTAATTATGGAAAAAAGTACTAAGCTGAAGGTAGGCAACTATGAATTCTCTCTGGGAAATTTAGCAGATTCATCAGAATTAGTCTTTGCACGACCAAACAGGAATAGACTTACATCCACAAGCATGTGGGTCCTCTAAATACTATAAAATTTAGCATTAATTAAAGCATTTATTCTCCCTCCGCACTTTAGACTTCATTTACATCCAATCTGCTCCATGCAATGTGCTGTGTGGTGCACAAACACAGTGGAAATAGTACAATTTAGGCATTTCCATTAAGCTTCCCCTCAGCATACAGAAGTCCAGTTTTAACAACATCCTTTTTCATAGCGTAGTATGGCACACCAGGAACAATTGTGATGAGGGAAAAAAAATTCAGTCTATTTTGGATTCTGTCATGCCAGCAGGTTCCCTTTTATCAGTCTCAAAACTCACCGCCAGGGGAAGCAGCTAACAAAACATAGGTGGACTGACCCCATCTCACTTCAAGGACCAGCAGAATCTGTGACAATGCCCCACTGGACTGATGTGTAAACCTGAGGATACATGCAAGAGACAGCATTTGCGCCTCAACTAATAGGGGGTATGACTAGATTTGACCCTTGTTGGGATCTTTCAGGAGGAGGGGGGAATCACTCATCAGCCAGAATCAGGTGTAATGTAGCAGCTTCTGACTCTGCCAAACCCTATCAATGGCCACTCTACACCTGCAGTGGCTTGCCCTTTCTCATCACTCAAGTCTCCATCCAAGTCACTTATAGTCCTACTCTTCCCAGAGGAGGAAGGAGTTCAAACAAACAAATCCAAAGACTTTATGCCAGGTCTCTGGCCCTATCCTTGGCTGAATAGTACTTGTCACTTTGTGTCAGGAGGGTTTTATATCCCCTTCCTTGGAAGCAGAGAGAGGAACACAGGCACTCCCTCTCCTCTGAGTTCCAGCTGGGTATCCTGTATTAAGCTCTACTCCTGGTGACTCACTGCTGGGCCACTCCTTACAATGGTTTCCAACTTCTTCTCTGCTGTGGCACACCTTGGCACCTTTAATTATTCTGAGGCACACCACCATATAGTCTCCAAATGAACTCATAGATATTCATGAGGCAATCCAGACCTCTTCAAGTAGTTTTTTTCGAAAAATTTCATGGCACATCTGCCCACTCCTGACGGCATATCCATGTGCCATGGCACATTGGTTGGGAAACCCTGTTCTATATATTAACCTCTTGGTGTAGGAGGTTAATGTATAGTATGGGCGCTATACACTGTACCACAACAGGGTGCATATCACATTGGAGGGCAGGGTAGTCCTTTAGTAGTTCCCTCATCCAGCATACACACATATTCTATGCCTACACTGGTAAATGAGTCCAGACTAAGAAGGCTTAGTTCAGAGTAATTTAGCTCATGGCTACATTAGGCTTTGCCTAGTTCAAACTAAGAAATTTCTTAGTTTGAACTAGGCAAAGTTTAGTCTGAACTAGTAAGACCCAGCACTAATCTGGACTTACTCGCTTAGTAAAAAGTTCAAACTAAGCCATTAGGTCAAACTAGCTGCGCATTCTAAAAAGTTAATTTGAACTAGAACACGTGGCTAGTTTGAACTCAAAAGTCCAGGTTAGTTCGAATCAGCTTTGAACTTCTTTAGGTCGGACTAGCAAATCCAAACAAATTTCAGATGTAGACATAGCCTTACAGTTCATGCTTTAGCTGGGAATGTGACAGCCAAGACAAAATGAGCTATCATTGACTAGTATCCAGCTCCATTTTAGAAAACTTCATGTTTGTCTTTCCTTTGTTTAAATGTAAGTATGGGACTGCACAAAGTAAAACCACTATTTAAACAAAACTGGTCCAAATTGCCCAAGCAATGATCTACTTCGGTCCGAACAACAAGGCCATGAACAAGACAAACTAAAATAGACCCTTATTCACAACTACAATCTCTGTAACATTCCTACTAATTGTTGTATGCTCATTTTTGTGAGGGCAGGCTGCTTTTGCTCATTGCTGCTTAATCCCAGTGGGTTCTTTTCCCATGTCTTTTTTTTTTTTTTTTTTTTTTAATAATCCCATTTTACTATATACTCCATATTAAATCTGTGAATGTTACACTGTTACAGTTGCACGAGAATTGCCATGTCTGATCAGACTAGTGGTCTGCCTCACCCAGAAACCAACTTTGAAGGAGACAAAGAACATGCTTCAGATGAAAGTAAGATTTCATAACAATGTTCAGAGCAGGGGTCCCAAACTCAAATCACCATGAGGGCCACATGAGGACTAGTAGAGGGCTGTTATGTGTTAGCTCTGTGTTCTTGAGGAATCAGAGCATAGTATCCAGCCTGTGCCTCCCCCCCAAATACATCCCCCAACCTCTGCTTGAACTGAAAACCAAAAATAGTACGAAATGGGAGACATCCTTATCTACCCATATCCAAAAGCCATCAGCACAGTTAATAGAGCTTCATTTGCATTGACTATGGAAAGCCAGGCTCCAAAGCAAGAACTGCACTGAACCCTGGGATTGAAGAAGCAGAAACCACACTGAACTCTGGGATTGAAGAAGCAAGGAAGCATTGCTTGATGGGGGACCTCACACCAAAACGAACAAACTCGGCAATTATCAGACCATTCTAGTAATAGCCATGATAATTGATACCCAAAATACTGAGTCTGCCTGATGGTATTGTGAGCTTCTCTGAACCATTACACCCAGCCAGGAGTGTGTATTGAACAGTTAAACAAGTCCTTATAAAAAACCTTTACCCACATTCAACAGTACAGTAGTGTGTGTTCTGTGCAAGTCCCTGATTGAGTACAGTACTGTGTGTCCTGTCGAAGTCCTGACTGGATCCTGTCTGAGTCTGGATTGAGTCCTGAGTCCTGATGCTTGGATCTAAAGCTGTACCATTTCCCCTGGGATTTTGCTTTTCCTCTTCCCTGCTGATTGCTGTGGGAGCTTTGTTTCCATCCAGCCTCTGACCCTGATCTGCACAAACTGGAAACCTTTCTGCTACACAAGAGTGGTGACACCACCCACCCCTGGCTTCTCTCTCTCTCTCCCAACCTCTCTCCCCTCTGTTAATTTTGACTCTCTCTCTAGGCCTGATACTGTAGAATCTAGGTAATATTGTAGCTGGGTGTTTTTCTTTCCTTGTATGTTTATCAATGCTGTAACTGGGTATTTTGGGGTATTTTTCTCTCCTTTTGTAATTATTATTACTATTGCAAGTTTTAGATACCTAGCAATAAAATGCCTTTTGTTATCAAACCAGTTTCCAAACTCTTCTAAGACATCATTCCCTCTCCTTTGTGGTCTTGGTTTCTTTATATCGCTTTGCAGCAACACTTCTATTACATAGCCAAAGATCCCTGTGATGCCCACAACCCTGTAAGGTTTGCTCATTGATGGGGATAGTAGCCTGATTGACTCCAGGGGCATATAAGGGTGACAGCTGAAAAGTGCTATTTTGACCCAGCCTGACTGAGTCCAGGGGCATACAAGGGTAGCAGCTGAGAAGTGCTGTGTGACCCAGCCGGCTCAAGATCCATAATCAAGCCTAGTTTGGTGTGGTACAGGGGCACATAAGGGTAGCAGCGGAGAAGTGCTGTGTGACCCAGCCTACTGAGTTCAGGGACACATAAGGGGTCAGCTGAGAGTGCTGATAGACCCGGTCCGCTCAGACGCACCTATATAGAAACACAAGTGGCACAAGCAGCACACTAATAGAATTACCACCTTCCCCAAAGAGAAAGTAACCCTAATAAATGAGCATACCCCAAATTGGTGGGCAAAGTTGGTAACAGGGCCACATGAGGGTTAGTACAGTAGCCCGAGGGCCACACCACTAAAACCTTCCCATGAAATGATATTGCAAATATCAGTAACGATCGTGTCCTTGCAGGCCACAGGAAATAGCTTTAGGGGCTGCATGTTTGAGACCCTTGGCTTAGACTGTTTGCTGGTAGAGATCATCGCTTACCATGCCAGGTAACATTTCTTTACTGTTTCCTTGTCCTCCTCAATCTATCAGCTTACATCTATTGCACTTCAATTTGTACTTAGGCTATGTCTACCCTTAGGATACTGTCTAAACTTCATACACTGCATGCCCTCCAGCACATGTATAAACAACAGGAAAGCTGAACAGGTTAATCAGAGCCCCTCTCCCAGCCATCCCACGCACAGGACAAAGAGGGGTGTAAACAAGCAAGTGGAGGGCTTTGGCTAAGTAGTGCATGAGTGTGTGTGTGCATGGGAAGACAAGCCCATGGAAAGGGAGAATCTACAGAAAGAAAAGCAGAGTCACAAAGCAAGAAATCCAGAGAGTCATGGTTGAACACAATGTCACCCTGGAAAAAGCTAGAGAAAACTTTTGTGTCCACGTGCTAAAGCGATTTGGGCTACACCCTAAGAAACTGCTTGATTTTGCTCTGGGTTCCTCCTGTATTTGGAGAAGCAGAAATTTGCATCAAAGCAAACACTGACTCTTACCAATTATGACTCCTGACTAGAATGTGCTCAGGGCCCCAAACTTTGATTAGCCACTAGGTCAAAAAGGCTTAACAGGATGCTCATCTCTTCAAGAGGTGCTTGAAGCTGCCTCACTAACACCTCAAATATATCCCATACAGAGGGAACTGTGCCTTGTTTAACCACCACCACTAGCCACTTATGATCAACAAACAAGCTTGAGCATCCACTAAACACTTTTGGAAGGTGAAATTTCTTTTCTGGTAGATGAGGAGAAATTACAAAATACAAACTGTCTCAGAAAAGCACAAGCCCCATTCTCTGTGCTAAAACATCTTTCTAGTAGCTATGTGTGGCAACAATCTATTTCAACTCCAGACACTGTAATGCTGAAAAAAATTATACTTGATTTGCTTTAAAACGAGTCTCTTGGGTAATTTAATGACTGTAGTTCCACAACATTCTAATCTGTTATGTTTTATGTAGTTCATGTTTTCTACCAATTTTTTCCCCCCTTAACATTTTTTCCCACATTTTAATTGCTCCATTCCCACACTGGGGCAATAAAAGATTTGATAGTTAAGCCTCCTTGTCTCACCCACTAATTCAGCAGCCAGTTTGCAATTCCAGTGGGTCCTGCATACATGCCTTCTAGGGCTCAAATTAGTTTCCCTTTTACTTAGCACAGAGGGAGAAACACCACCTCCACATTCAGGCTGAGCTGGTACAATCAGTATCAAGGAAACTGATTTTAGTGTTATTGCTGTTTACTTCAGAGAGTAAGTGCCATAACTATGATCCTGGATGCAGCTAGCAAGCGCTAGGATTCTCAGTATACATGTCAAGCATGTTATGAATGATATATCTGCAAGGAGTAAATGTTTCTCTGTGAGTAGTGTTCAAGTGGGTTTTGATCATTTGATCAAAGAAAGCAGTAAATCAACCTGAACTTTAATGCACTGAATATAATGTTTTGTTCTTTCCAGAACAAAAGGAACGTGCTTTATGTAGAGCAAAGTTGTTTATAAAATAAACTAACTGTATTCTTTGTTTCAGTAGTGATTTTTGCCCATCGCTTTCCCACTGAGAGCCATTAGACCTCTTAAAACATGGAAGGGATTTCATAGCCTGACAGCAAGATTAAAAATGTTCCTTCATGAATTGGGACTAACAGTTTTACCAAGGAGGCTTTGGGTGGAGAAGGCAAGCCTATGTTTATACACCTAAAACAATTACTAAGCTTTTGTGATTTAATCTTACAGGTATGGAGTTTTCTGCAAAGTACGAGAGTGACAAAGAGTGCAGAACCACACTGATGAGAGTGCTGCTGTAGTGAAGTGCCTATTAACAATAAGAACTGTGCTTAAACCCACCCTGCCTTGCACATCTACTTTCCAACCCTCGTCATACCCTTGTGCTTGCTATCTGCATTTTCCATTGATTGATTCAGCACAAAGACTGAACCCTACTCAGAAGGTAAAGAACCATGCCTAGTATCTGAATTTACTTGCCTTCATATGGAATCTGCATTTGCCCTGATGTGAAACATTTTTGTACACCCAGCTGCACACAGGACTTTGCAAGATCCAGTCCATCTAATAGCACTATATGATCCAAAATATGGACTATGTATACAAAGAGCAGGAAATTTCAGTAGTAGTGTCAGTAATATTGTTCTACCTTTCATTACCTTCTATTAGTCTGTTTTTTTTCCCATTCTTCTTTTTTCCACTGATGTGCATCTTACAGTATGCTGTAAGTCATCCTGAACGTTTGCCTCTACTGCAGACAGACTCTGATTATCTCTATTTAATGAAAATCACAGCCAGCAACATACATTTGTATACTTTCTCACAAAAGAGTGGCAAATTGGTGTACAATTAAATACTATAAAATGATGCGTAATTCATAAGAAGAAACAGTAAATTTTGTCTTCAGCCTTCTTCTAAAATGGTGAATAGTGGCAGGCAATGAATTTCATGAATAAAAGGCACAGTCAGAAAATATCCTGGCAGTCATTTCATTGGGATTACAACTGGGACAAATCGATATAGAGGTAGGCAACTGAATTAGATAATACTGAAGTGACCTGGTTTTCTATAAATCCAGATTACCTATTATGCGGACTATTAACAACATTTAAAAACAGGCATTGATTTAGTATATTATGAAACCTGAAACACACATTTCCCCTATATTATAATTGCAGCTATGTAAGAAGCCTTATACCAGCAGAGAAGGATTTAAGGAGAGCCTGTGGGCCCAGATAGCTCCACTCTTCTATAACTGCAGTCAAAGCCACACCTGGAGGTGACAATAAAAGAACTGCCTGCCTCAGTTCATGGGCCATGGTTAACTGGTCAAGAAGGTTGGCAGAGCTGTGCCTGTAGGGAGTTTTGCTTGCAGACTTGAGAGAAAACAAAACTGCAGACACACCAGTCAATGATAATGTGATGCATGTGTAATAGACTATTTGGGAACCCAGCACAAAGAGGTGGCCACGGATGCCACAATGGAAGAGTTGGGGATGTCCCAGTTCTGAGTGGGCATATTTTTTTGTTTTGGAACATTTTAGGGCTGAGTCCCCTCCAACCCCCCAGAGAAAGAGAATCAAACTGAAGGGGCAATTGGCTGAGAAAAGGACAGGCTGCATCCAATCCTACAAACAAATAGAAAGAGCAAATGGCACCATGTTGGCCAGTGACGATTGGTGCGTGTGAGAGGACTGTGGTGTCAGGGACTACACCATCACAAGTTGACCACTGAAGAAACTGTACTTCTCAAACACAGTGGGTTTTGGAGCTACTCTGGGTCGGAGCAGCTTAATATCACTCTTTCTCAGGATCATGCCTACAGACACAAAGTAGCCCTTGATAATGTTATCATAGGGTTCATGTTTGGGTAATTAAAGTGACATGGTGTTCAGAAATGATTTAAAGCATCACCAGAGGAACTTATCTGGAGAACAAAATGCCCCACTTTATAGGCCTTACAAACCTCAGAATTCTGTCACATATTCTCGGGTGCCATCTAACCATGTCTATTTTTAAATTTCTTCCATACATGCTATTAGAGGCATTCCTGCAATACAAAGTAGATTATTTGTTTGTAATTTAAACCAACAAGAAATGCTGGGCCAGCCTAGTTCGACTCACTGCTACCTCCTAATCTCAAATGTGTTTATCTATTACTGCTGGATTTAGGCACAAGCCAAATAAGCCCTGGCTTAGGGCCTTGTCTTATGAGGAGCCTCTAAATACATTGCAGATAACTAAGAAGATTAATATTAATTGAAAAAGATAATGCAATTAAGGCTTTTTGCAAGATGTATGCTTTATTTAGTTGTTTTTCTTTGCCTATGTAAATATGCAAATATAATGGTTTATTGATTTTTTTCATTACCCCTTTGTGTTACAATGTAATACACTTCCTTTTCCCTTACTTTTTTATGGTATGGGCCTCTGAATCTTGACATAGCTTAGTGTATGGCAAACAGAAGATTTTGTGACAGTATAACAATAGTGGGCAATGGAGGCTCCCTCCCCTAAACACATTTCCATTCTGCTAACTATGTAATAAACAAGTAATTATTTAGGTGTTAGATTGTAGGATAAAGGTGGTGGGAATCAACACCCCAGCAAACAGTCTACGTGACCAGGAGAGCGCCCGATCACCCCTCCCTGTAAGTAATGGTCTATAACAATAGCTTGTTTCCCTGACTTCACCATAGGACCTTGAAGGGTGCCTTGGAGGACATCACTCCCTTGCTGAAGCCCACGGTCATGAAGTGGGGTCCCCGACTGCTGATTGGGTTGTAAGCCTGTCTATATTGCTTTGTGTTTAACTGTGGGTATATCACTTTTATCTGGCTATTTAGTTAAATAATCTGTTAGTTAATAAAACACTTTATTTCCTGCTATGTGCATCTTGGTGGTTGTTGCTACTGGAATCCCAGACCTGAAACCCACTTGGCAGTGGGGAACACTTAGGTCCCTCAGGATCTGGCTGTGTTATCTATATATCATTTTATACTAGTGTGCGGAGGGTGTTGGTTGATGTGATCCCAGCACTACAAGCCATTATCTTTGAAAACTCATGGTGATCGGGGGGAGATCCTGGATAACTGGAAAAAGGCAAACATATTACCTATCTTCAAGAAAGGGAAAAAGGAAGATCTGGAGAATCCTCAGTCCATGGAAAAAGTAACAGAGCAGGTCATCAAAAATCCATTCTGAAACTCTTGGAGGAAAAATAGAGTGGTCAGGAACAGTCAGCACGGATTCACCAAGAGCAGATTGTGCCTGACCAACCTGATTGCCTTCTATGATGAGATGACTGGCTTTGTGGATGTGGGAATAGACACTGAGATGATATACCTTGATGTTAGCAAAGTTTTTGACATGGTTTCCCACAGCATTCTTGTCAGCAAGTTAAAAAAGTATGGTTTGGATGAATGGACTGTAAGGTGAATAGAAAGCTGGCTAGATCATCAGGCTTAGCAGGTAAGTGATTTAAGTCTCAATATCTAGTTGCCAACCAGTAACAAGTGGAGTGCCCCATGGGTCAGTCCTTGGGCTGATTTTGTTCAACATCTTCATTAATGACCTGGATGATAGGATAGACTGCATGCTCAGTAAGTTTGCGGATGACACCAAGTGGGGGAAGGGGAATGGTAGATACGCTAGAGGGTATGGATAGGATTGAGGGAAACCTAGACAAATTAGAGCATTGGGCCAAACAAAATCTCAAGAGATTCAACAAGGACATGTGCAAAGTCTTGCACTTAGGACAGAAAAATCCCAAGTACTGCTATCAGCTGGGGACTGACCAGCTAAGCAGCAGCCCTGTAGAAAAGGACCTGGAGATTATGGTGGATGGGAAACTGCATATGAGTCAACAATGTGTTCTTGTTGCCAAAAAGGCCAATGACATATTGGGTGCATCAGTAGGAGCGTTGCCCAGTAGGTTGAAGGATGTGATTATTCCCCTGTATTCAGCACTGGTGAGGCCGAATCTGGAATACTGTGTCCAGTTTTGGGCTTCCTGCTATGGAAAGGATGTGGAGATATTAGAAAGGGCCCAATGGAGGACAATGAAAATGATTAGGGGGCTGAGGCACATGACTTAAGAGGAGAGACCAAAGGAACTTGGCCTATTTAGTCTGCAGAAGACTGAGGGGGGATTTAACAACTAAATTCAACTACTTGAAGAGGTGCTCCAAGGAGGAGGCAGCTAGGCTGTTCACAGTGGGAGCAATGATTTCAAGCTGCAGCTGGGGAGGTCTGGGTTGGATATTAGGAAAAACATTCTCACTGGTAGGGTTGTGAAGCACTGGAATGGGCTGCCTCGGGAGGTGGTGGAGTCAGGGCTTAACTACAGTGGGGTGAAAGGGGCTTTGCCCTGGGCACCAATTTAAAAGGGTGCTGCGGGGAAGCCATCGCCTCTGCTGCCTCTAGCTATGGCAGGGAAGAGGTCACCTCTGCTGCCTCTGGGTGCGGCAAGGAAGCAATCCTTCCTGCTTGCTCTGGTTGCAGCTGGGGATCACTTCCCTCTGTCACAGCCAGAGGCAGCAGGGGGGGAATCGTATCCCTGCCACAGCCAGAGGTGGGGGGGGGGTCCCCTTCTCCCTGTGGTGGCATGGTAGGGACCCCCATTGCCAGCTCTGGCCATGGCACGGAAGGGTCACAGCCCCCTTCCCCACTGCTGTACAGATGGGCCCTGGATCAGGGCTGCGGGAGTGCCTTTGGGACTGCTTTCTCCGGGTGCTGGAAACTCCCTAGTTATGGCCCTGGGTGGAGTTTCCATCTTTGGAAACTTTTAAGAGCTGGTTGGATAAAACCTTGGCTGGGATGATTTAGTGAGAGTAGGCCTGCTTTTAGCAGGGGATTGGGCTAGAGGACCTCACAAGGTCCCTTCCAGCTCTAATATTCTGTGACTCTATGACTGACCAATCACTAGCATATTCATGTATATTTATATCCAGTCTGTAGTTTTTTTCACAAAATAGTAATACCTATATAGGCAATTGGCTATAGACATTCAGAGAAGTGCCAGCACTACAAGCCAACATGTGGGTGCAAGCCTCCTCCGTGTCACTAAGTGCAGAGCAAGATCAGATCATCACAAACTCTACAATGGAGATTTGTCAGGCAGCCAAAAGCTGTAGAGATGAGGGAGAGGTCTAGTACAAGGGGTCAACAACCTTTGCCCGCCCCTGTGCCAGCCTTGCCCACTGCACCCTCAGTGGGTGCTGGGGGCAGGGCCAAAAGAGGGTGGGCCAGGCTTGGGGGCTGGCACCCACCCCTTGCAGTGGAAAGCTGCCTCTGGGGGCCAGGGCCAGCCAGCAATGCTCCCCCTTCAGTGGCAGATGCTCTCCAGGGGTTAGGGATGGCCAGCGACTGCCCCAGGCAGTGATGGGTGGTCTCTGGGGGTCGGGGCTGGGGTCGGCCAGCACCCACCCCCAGAAACACCAGCTCTGGGCTGGCTGACCTGTCTTGCTCCCCTCTAGCCATGCCCAGCAGTGGGTGGCGCCAGCAGGAGCTAGGAGCCGTGTGCTGCAGCTTCCTCATCCCTGCTGGCCATACTCCTCAGCAGGGAAGCGTGGCCAGCAGGGTTTCTGGGGGTGCAGGGGGCCTGAGTTGTGCCACATACTGCTCAGGCTCGGCCCCCGTGCCATTTTTAGCATGGGTGCTGAGTGTTGCCAGTCCCTAGTCTAGTAGGTCTGCTGCTGCATGCATTCCCCCTGAGGCTAGCGTGGTAGCTATGCAGTGGCTTTACTTCTACTCTCTAGCTTTCAGATAAGAATTCAAGAAGCACTCTCTATCGTATTGTCTGACTTCTCAGATTGTTCTCTGGGGACAGGATTTGGACTCTACTGAAATTTCCAAGCATTGGCAACTTATAAAAAGAACTAGCTATAAAAATAAATTTTGGATGTATGTTAGAAAGAAGACTGGAAAAGCATAGATAAGTTGGCTCCCAGCTGAGCAAGAATAAGTATTTATATGGGGCTTCTAGGGCATGTGTCTCTGCTTCAATTAAATGTTTATGCAAACTGTTTAACAGAGAATAGGTATAACAAGTGAGTGGTACGTGGTAACTTCTAAGAACCAGGATACTTTATTACCATGAAGAAAAAGAGTGGGTCCCCCAAGGAAGTAACACACACAGAGTGTGGGTTGCTCAATTTAGGAAATAAAAAACAATGAGTATTGCTGGGAGGCTGGGTTCAGGTTACTGGTGACAGATTTAAATACCACACTGATAGACCCATTAGGAAGACTGATAACCTCTGATAACAAAACTTTATGGCACATTTTACAGTATAGCTGGTCAACAATGAGTACCTAGTCTCCATGCAAAATTTGAAATGAAATTGTTTGCTTTTAAGACTTTTAAGGGAATATCTTGTGTGACTCCTTGGGTTTAGAGAGCAATGGCCCTTAAAGCCTTTGCCCAGTGGGGGAAAAGTTGATTATTCCAGAAAGACAAAATGTGTTTGGGAAGAGAGGAGTAATCAAAAGAGTATCAGGATGGGTGTGCCTGGAGCTCCAGAGAGGACTACAAATAGTAGGACCTCACAGAGTGAAGCGCCAAGAACCTGCCCAAAGCCTGGGAATGATAGAGCTGTTGACTATGGATGCCCCAGGACAGAAGCTAAGGGGGCACCATACCAGGGAGGGATCCCCCAAGACAAACAAACTGGAACTGGCCCCAATATCACTGCTGACTGGATCTATCCCATGTCATGTGTACCAGGGCTTGTGACTCTGGATTACTTTGTGCTGGGAGTAAGGAGTGAGTCTTTCCCTGTTTTGTTTTTCTCTGCTTATCCATCTTTTAAATAGATATTTCCCTTTCGTATATTCATTGTACTATTCCAGTGTTCATGTGTTCACTTCTCACGAATTAGAACAGGTGCCTGTTGGGGGGAAGAGACTTTCCCTACGATTCTGAATGCAACTTTTCTTGGCAAGAACTGACTCCATCTTGGCCATAATGGTGCTAAAACTAAACTTGTTCCCCCCTCTTCCCTCAACAAATTATTCCGAAAAAAACAAACAAAAAAAAAGCCTTTACAATTTGTTTCAACAAAAAAGTGAAAAAAATTGTTAGTTTAAAAATGTTAGTTTCTTTAGAATAGGCATTTTACCCCCCCCTTTTTTTTTAATTCAGTGACCTCTGCTTTCAGACATATATTACTACAGTACATGTTTAAAAGAATAGGAACGCACAAATTTGGAGCTTAATATAAAGTTAACTGAATAACATACAACGGAGGTCAATAATCAGATTTAGTCTTTAATAGAAAATGCCATATACAAAATTTACAATGTGGCTGAAATTATATTATTATAGGGGTATTAATTTATTTCTTTACTGACTTCTAATGTCCTAGATTGTAAGCCATCTGATAAAGGCTGTCTGTACTATATAGCAGCAGTACTAATCCCCTTTTAGATCCTAAGGCACTTCTGCAATAAAAGAAAAAAAATAGTAATGATAGACAGAAATTGTAGACTTTGATGATGAAACAACACAGTTGTGAGGGTTTTTTTTAACAACCTTTTTTTGAGGGTGTACAATAGGATAGGGAGAGCTCCTTTTCAAATACTACTTTTAATCTTAGTGGCACATGAATGTAAATTTTTGTACCATATCTGCCAGAAGATGGCACTGTGTTTCTACAAGGAAGATTACATTTAGAACAGGACATTCTAGGAGAACTGGCCACTGAGAATCTGAAAAAAAGAAAGATGCTGAGAACATGGCTAAATCTCTCCATTCAAAACACAAGATAAATTGGTTCCTTCATGGTGTTTTTGAAAATTCTTTTTGAAAGCAGGAGAGGCAGAGATGGAAACCCATTAAACGGAAATAAGTTAGGATGATCCTTTTGGAACTCAAAAAAGGGATTGGATTATTTTGCTTCCCACTGTTCTGCATTTTGATTATCTGTAGACAATCCACATGCATAAAATTAACTTCCCATGTAAATGACAGCCCTGACACTATTTGCACAAACAACAGAAAGTGCCATCCTGTTGCACTGAATTCATATCAGAAAACAAGATTATTACTGTACACTGAGAATTACAAAGCTTAGATAATGTGAGTAGATGCATACTTCCTTAAAACTCTCAAGTTCATTAATTTCTGTTTGACTTTGCCCCTGCTCACTGTATGTGTTCTCTAGTGAATCACCAAGAAAGATCAAGAGGTATAAATGTAAAAGAAAAGCAAATATTTCCAATTGCCATGTCTCAGTCTTTTAGTACAAAATTCAAGCCACATGGATAATTGACAAAAATTATCTGATATCTTTGCTTTTTATCCTGACTGTGATGCACCTATAATCAGATTGCAGGATTATTGCTATAGGCTTCAATCTTGCAAAGATTTACACACACTGTAACAGTATTTTTGGTGGTTCCTGCCTCAGAGGATGGGATGACCCAGCTGTGCCCAGTTACCTATGCCTGGTGGTCTTAGCTCAGGCCCCACCATCTCACTATCTTCAAGGATGCCGCTCTTCCCTCTGTGGGCCTTCTTAAATCTCTCTGGATGAGGCATCAAAACAAAAGCCTCAAACACTGATGTACTTGGGGATATACTGTACACAATGATCAGTGGGTCAGGAAAGTGCCTCATTCAGAGAGCGCACTCTGGAGTGGGACATCCAAACCCTGATCCTTAGTGACCATGTCAAAGTTGGTGGCGGAGCTCCCAGGAATCCTGAGCCCAGTCTTAACTAGGTTCCAGGGACTCCAGCATGTAGGAGAGTATGAAGGGAGCCATGGAGGTCCAGATGGCCTCTGGGTAAAGAGATTAGGATTTAGGCAGAGGTTAAAGTATAATTTGGCAGGCCCTTGGACCCTCCTAAATTTCCAGGCCCTCCACAGATCCAGGCCCCCTTCACCCACCCCAGCTACTGCCCCCCGAATGCCTAGCCCCCATCCAGGTATTGCCCACCAAACGCCTGCCCTCCAACCCAGCTACTGCTCCTCACACACCTACAACCCACCCCAGCTACTGCCCCCCAGCTATGGCCTCTGGCCCCCATCTCAGCACTGGTGCCCCAAACCTTTCCCCAACTCCCTCCTAACCCCCCCCCATCTTGCTGCTGAGCACCCAACCCTTCTCCAATCCCCCTCATTGCCACAACTTCTTCCCCCAATGCCCCGACCCACCCCCCTCTACCATGTCCTTTCCCCGCCAGGCTGGCTTATCTGTCCCTGAACACCCCCCCGGGCCCTTTTACACAGCCACTGAATGGAATGGCCCCAGCCTCGGCTGAGGCTGCTGCCCCCCCCAAGAGCCTGCTCTGACTGAGCATGCTCAGTTAGAGCAGGCTCGGGACAGGAGATTTAAAATCTCCTTTCCTGGGGGAGGCTGCCTACCCTGCTGGAACAGCATTTGGGGGCCTGCTATTTTTAGGGGCTCAGCATTTGGCAGACCCCTAAAAATAGAAAATGGAGCCAGAATGCTGTGTTCTGGTGCCCACTATTTTTAAATGGGGCCCTAAAAATAGTGGGATCCAGCACGACATTCCAATGCATTCCAGCTTACTTTAACCCCTGGATTTAGGGCTCAGATCCTTTCACTAGACAACTCCACCAGAACAGTGTATGAGCCAGGAAATTTCCACACAATATCAGGAGCATTTCCCCTGCTTACATTCACATCTTACTCAGTTGAGAGTAATTTATTATTATTACTCAAGTTTCTACTTCATGCATCTAACAAAGTGAGTTCTAGCTCAGGAAATGAAAGTTGTAGAGTTGGGAGAGAGAACAGAGGACAGGCATGTGTTTTACTTAGTGTTGCCTAGTGGGACTTCCACTCAGAAAGGTTGGGAACCATTGCCCTAGCTAAAGAGAGGCATATATGTACTTTTTTCAAGTAATTTACAAATACTTTAAATGAATAATTCTTATTCAACTGACTGTTGATAAATTTCAAGGAACACATTTAATAAGACAGCGTTAATTACATAAAACTGTACCCTTATAGGATGAGTTGAGTTGGTAATCAACACCCTACACCCTGCAAATGCTATAGTCTATTTTAAAATACCCCAATATGTTATTCATGCTGTACTGGTTAGCTACACAAATCATATGGCCTTGCTTCTGTCCTTTGGTTGGTTGATATACCTAACTAGCCAACATGGCAGGAATCCAGTAGGTAAGATCAGTAAGTGTTAATTGACACTGATATTTATGGAGGCATGTCAATTTACGCTGGCCAAGAATTGGGTCCAGTGTGTATTTTGCCAACAAATGTATAAACTGTAAGTCATGCTGAGTTGGTTCATCACATAAGTCATCAAAACAGGGAATGTAAACAACACTATGTGACTCATGTAATTAACCAGCACCGTGTAAATTAGGATGGCTTGGATGTGAATTGCAGATTGAATACATAGTCTTAACTTTACAAGCTGGGCATTCAAACTTAATCACTTTTTAAAAAATATTTACACTAGTAAAGCTCTAAGGCTCTAATGTTCCTACAAAGTGACTGTGAAAGGCTTGTGAAACTTACTTAAACTGGCTTTTGACTATGAAGAATTTTCCCCACACTGCACTCAACTTTTTTTTCTGTTCTATTCTAATGATTATTTTTAACTTTATCAGGAGTAAGGGCTATACCTGAATCTAATTCTTCTAACTTGGCATGTTTCACTTCCTATGGGGTGGGGGACGGAGAGAAAAAGTTTCAAAATGATAACATATTTGACCTCCCTATTAATATTAAAAAAGATGGTCTGGAAAGGTTAGGAACAAACATCAGCTCTCTTTCACACCTCTTAGCTCATTCTACAAATTAACAACATCATACTGGGGGAAGCCAAGACCCTGGGTAATGAATGTTAGCAGTAGTTCCTGCTGGCTGCTTCCAAGGATGCATTTATTTTTCTCATTATCTTGCACACAATCTCTTACCTATTGTCTGCTACTGCAGCTCACTCAGGAAACCTCAGAAAGTGCTAAAGATGTCAAGAAGCAATAAGCCTCATTTATTTTTATGGCCTTCATCAGCACTTTCTTTTTTGCTTAAAGGCCTATAATAGAATCCACTGATTAAAATCAGCACCATATCAGAATATAGATATGATAGCCCTTTCCTGAAGGTGAATGGGCTACTGAAGGACGCTTTATCCGTTTAATACTTATAGAAGATACTGATGCTAAATAAAATTAATTACATTATTGTATTCTCCACATTACCAAATAACTGCCCAGGTGTTTAGAAACTGCTCAAATAAAACAATAAGGCAGATGATCATAAATAAGCCCAATTAATTAAAAGCAAATGAATGAACTGATACAATGCCACAAGGCAAGAATTTGGATTTGATAGCTATTTGTAAAATACTGAGCCAGAAAAGGTAAAATCCCCTCATTACAATGTTTATTAATAAAATATGAAGCAAAGCAATTCCCAAAAGTAGCCTATTATTTAGACTTTTCAGGGTGAATTTAATGTCCTGTGTAGCACTAATAAAATAAAGAGTAAATAGTACTGGCTATGACAGGCAGTCTGTTTGCAGCCTTCCCCACAAAATGTTTTCAATGCAATTCAATTCTGATGCTGGAAAAAAAAATCTAATTCTAAATCCCATGCAAATCTTTGTAACGCAAAAGTTAGGTTTCTCCTTGGCAGAGGTTTATTCTTCATGGAACCTGATGATGGGTCAATTATAACAGATCTGTAAGTTGGTCTGGCCCTCCTGAGTATTTTTACTAAGAATGACGTGGCCTTGTCTTAATACAAAGATTAAATTGCAACTGTTACCCCAGTAATGAGTGTGGTTAAGATTCAGAGGGATCTAGTTCTTTTCCAGGCTAACTTGAATAAGTTTGGTGGCAAAATTTAGAGACAAATGGAATTTATTGTAGCTAAGGTCTATGATTATATCAAGCCAAAGTGTGAATCTAGCCTGCGCCAATCTGCCGTGCTTTATTTATCTGTATGGACACTGCTGAGGCAGGTTACTGGTTTGTTAATCTGCTTTGATTTAGTCCTGTTCCAAAAAAAACTACAACAAAGTCTCTGACACAAACCAAAGTAAACAGAGCCACATGGAGAACTAGTACATAGCATGAGAGCACAAGATAGATTCACACTCACAACTTGTCATAAACTAAATGTTCATGTAGACAAGCCCTGTATGAAAAGTGATGCATGGTGTAGAAATAACATCGAGACAGAATAGTTTGATTTTCATTTCCATTACATTAATAATAGCTTTTCATCTGATCTCAAAGTGCTTTACAGAAGACAGAGTTCCAATATCTAAAAGAATATAGACTCCACCCTTCTAAACTTGGAACATATATGGATATTATGTCAGTAGCTGAAATAAGAAGGCTAGTCCATGTTTTTAAAAAGCCCTTGAAATAATATATGTGAAACAATGTTTGCTGAATACTGCTTAGTAACATATCAGCATTATGAAGCTTCCTAGACTCCTGGATAGATCTCTTAGACTATGTCAATCAATCAATCAAATCATAGGGCTGGAAGGGACCTCATTATGTCTACGCTTACAATTTAGTTTGAATTAATGAGGATTAATTGAAACTAAATTAATGCATGGCTACACTGGTTTTCATTATTTTGAACTAAGGAATTACTTAGTTCAAAGTAACGAACACTTACTTCAAAGTTATTCCATGTCAATATGCCCACAAAACATTGGCTGTTAAGTCTGACCCCTTCATAGCCTGTAACATTACAATAGGACATGTTTGGGTTTTTTTGCACGAATATCTAATTTACACTGGGCGCAAGAGGGTCCAAACCAAAAATGTCCTAAAACTCCCCCCGTCTTTCTACCCCACTTCCTTACCCACTGTGAGAAGTTTTCTACTATGAGGCAAATCCTCTATGCCAGGGGAATTCCATCTCCTACTTGGCTGGGTCATCTGGCCCCCTTTATGTGCAGATGGAGTCAGGTTGTGCGCACTCTCAGCCCACCCAGACATGCCTTCACTAGGCATTTAGTGCTACTAGTAGTATAGGTGAACCTTACCCCTAAATTCTGGTGAGTGCTTGAAACCTGAGGAAGCTGCCGTCTCTCTTCCTTTTTGCAGGATCCTTAGATTTGAGGGAGACCCTGATATTCCCTCCCATTCTACATGCTGCTCTGCACATACTGGAGCAACCCTGATTTGGGTCTGAATGTTAGTACAATGCCACTAGACCTTCAGCTGAAGCTTGCCATTGTAATCAACCTTTTAACTTCACAGTAGAGTTCAAACCTAGGACCGGAGTTGTGAAAGCATGTACCTCTGCTGCAGAAGTCTAAAAGTTAAGTCCATTAGGTGGAAGCAAAGCTATTCCTAGACCAAATGGTATGCCACATGAGGTGCAACTTTGGCCCTCCCCTCCCGCTATTTGTTAAATTTTCAACGCCTTAATTTTGTTGCATTTGTAGCCTTTCATGACTAGGCTGCACAATTTGAATGCATGATTTATCCCCGTCATATAAGATGGCATATTTGCATGCAAGGATCTATAAATTTGTGTTCTCTCATGCTGTATACAAGTAAATAAAATAAAAAAAATGAAGACTAACTAAAATGCAGTAATAACAAAAAACGAATTATGTACTAGCATTGGATTAAATAGTATTTCAAGAGGTGATAGCCTTAGAACGTTAACTGTAGTCATTGAGTTCAAAGGGCTGCTTTTCTTACCTTTGCCCTTGCAGATTGAAGGACAGCATGAGTGATCTAAAGACTGATTACATAATAAAATAGGGCTCACAATATTGCAGCTGAGCTCTCACTTCACAGTAGTTCATTCTTATACTTCACTGATTGATTGGCAACACCATGATGCTTGTATAAGTATGAGGGCATGGCTCACAAAGTTCCAGGAGGTTCAAGGACAAAGTAGCTCTCAGAAAGTCTGGAAGGTTTCACAGGAATCTAGAATAAGCCAGAACATGCTAGGAGGCTAGTGAAAAATGAAACTGCATAAGAAATACTGGAATCATTTTGCTTCAAACATTCTATTTTTCTGTGTGTTGCTAACAACAAAAACAGCACCACAAACCATTGCCCCACAAGTCTGGGACCCCAGGCAGTCATCTGGATCGCTTAGCCCTAAATCAAGCAGTGGGTGGAAGCATTAGCACACTGACAGATCTCTTCTTTAGACCAGGAGCTTCAAGAATGACATTCTGCAAATGTGGGTTATTAGTTATGACTACAGAAGTACAAAGTATTATTACTGTCATATATTCATGGTGTTGAATTTTAGAAAACTAAAGAATAAAACCTTTGACATTAAGTTGTGAGTGATTCCAAGCCAGTTTCCCATTATTCTGATGTGTTTGATCTACAGAGAGATTGAGATTTTCCTCATCAGTTTCACACTGGATAAATATTTCCGGAAAGCCCATAGCTTGGCAACCTTGCTAAATTCTTACAACCCCATGGAGGTAATCTCAACCTCTCTGCAAATCAGGAGTCAAGCACTTCAGAGTAACAGGAAATGGGACTGAAATTACTCAAATCTTAAAGGTTTTATCTGGAAAAGTTCTCCAAAGTCCCCTAAACTATTTGTCAGTGAAACCCTTTAAACTATTTTAAATAAAACGTGATGTGGATGGTGGTAGAATAAGATAAAACTTCTGTAAGACAGTATTTCAATTTGTGCCAGTAAGGAAATGAACATTTTCATCATGTAAAATAGATTTCAAGATATCAAGCTTGTGGAAGAAAAAGAAAAGATAAGGGTGGTGATTTTAAAATTGTACAACAGAACAATACTGCATGTAAATCCACTGAAATGTGGAGTATTACAACTGATGCCAGCCAACTCCTTTGTATTCAAAATCATTAATCTCTTGGACATGATAAATCTTGCTACTAGAAGGGAATAAATTCCAGATAATAAGTTTTAAAGTAATGATTAACTCTTGCTTATGAAGTACTCTAATGACCCTCCTTGTCAGAATTCAGATTTTATTATTAACTCTCTGCAATGGCAGCAGCCTGAAGAGATACAGTTACAAATCAATTTCACTGCTCCTTCATAATAAGTCCCTAATTGACCTCAATTTCTGATAGTCACACATTTCCTTCCATACGTTATTTTAACGACATGTATATTGAGGATGTAGTGACTGGTCATAAAAGATTTTATTTTAACTCCGTGTTTTCTCATGTAGGTGTTAAAATCAAATATAAATCATTACCACATTAACACTGATGGTTGGAAATGCATTTTTTTGGTATCCTTTCTTGGATCAAATCATTATCATTTTGTTAAATTAAGTGTTTCATTCATCTATGTACTTTAAAATAAGTAGAGATTATAGCTAACAAGTGACATTCAAATTCTCCATCTATTCAATGATTACAGACTGTTAAAGACTTTATTTCACTTTCACTTGATCTTAAAATGAAGTGCTATTAAAATTAACTAACAGATTTTGTGAAACATCATGCTGAATCCTACAAAATAAGAATGACAGAATATCAAATTTTATGCAGCACATCTGCCCGAATGATTATGGCACTAATGCCTCAAACCAGCAAAAAATATTTTGTACCTTTCTTCGTGTTAATACATCTGGCAGCAGACTAAGACACATCGAGTCAGACCCTGATCTGGTGTAAATTTGATGCAACTCCATTCATTTTAACAAAGCTGTGTTGACATACCACAAATGGGGATCTAGCTAAATATATTTTTGTTATGCTAGTCAGACCTGTGAGTCCTAAAAGTAGGAACTATTTTAGAAATGTAATTTAGTATTCAATGCTGTTTATTTACTTTACATCTCACTCAGTTTGGATGGTAACCGGAGAGGTGAATTTCACCCCCTGCTTCTCCATGATGGCACAATTCTTTTTGTACAGAACTACATGGGACTGTCTATAACCATTGACTGATTGATAGCTAGGTAAATAGAAATTAAATTAATTGGGTGGTCCCTGACTAAGCAAGGAATGCAGTATTGGATCCATAGTGCCCATAGACGTTGTTTACTTGCCTTTCTTATGAGTTCTACATACAAGAGAGCCAGGGAGAAAGTCACCATTTCAAGTAAGGATGCAGACAAGATGGAGCCATGAACTAAAGTACACACTGTATATTCTACTTCCAACACAATCATCTGGATTAACAGTTTTCACTTACATGATGAGAGGGACAATAATTCTTTATCACAGAAGTTGCTACATGAATTTCTAAAGTCCATGTTATTCAACAGATGAGGCCATTGCTGTCAGTTTTTAAATCAACATCTGATGTGTTTCTAAAGACACAAAGAAAAACAAACATATGCATATTTAAATCTAGAGATACATTCTGCTCCGTTGATGACAGATTTTTCTTTGCTCCAAAACAAATAGTACATCACCATCCTTAGAATATTTAAAGGTTTAAAGGGAGGCAATCTGATTATCATTAAATTGCTGCATTCCTTTCAGGTTGGCACCCCACCATTTGGCTGACAGGTATGATGGGTTTTCAGTGATTGGAGAAACTTTGTGTATGTGGTGAAGGTAACCAGATTCAATCCATTGCTTGTAAAGGAAGATTTTATTGCTGTGTGTGTTAATACAAAACTAGCTATCCTTTCCTAAGGGTTAAAAGAAAAATAATGACGGCATAGTAAACTATCACATCTGGAGGGGCCTCGGGCTTGAGCATGGTCTAGACAGATTTAACATACAATATCTTGATGGAACATGAGAAAATCAAATGTCAAGAGAGGAGGAACAAACAATAGATAGCCATCTGTTATCTGTGCCGGGGGTTCTAAACCTCCCTGCTGTGAATTAATTGAACAGATGCAAGAGAGGAACATGGGGGAGGAGGAGGAGCTAGAATGGTTATCGGAGGAAGAGAAAGAAATATGGGAGCTCCTTCATGCTCAAGAATCCTAAGAAAGTAAAGATCCTGCTCATTAAAAAAAAAATATTTGGCCATTTTCTCATAAGTGCTCCCACTTTTTACAGGAGACAATATGGAACGAACAGGATCCTATTACCGCTAACCATTTTCTCACTTCTTTTATGATGCAGTATGTGCAACTGAACACACTGATGAAGAACAGGAAAAAAAAAAAAAAGATTTACAGCTCTGACATTCAACATATAAAACATTTCAGGCCTCATTCACAATCGAATTCTGTTCAAGCATCATTAGAACTTTTGATCACATTTTTAAGACATGATTGTAAACTCTTAGGCTGTGTCCACTCGTAGCTTTTAAATCGAAACAACAGTCATTGTTTTGATTTAAAAGTTATGTCTGAACCACGTTTCGTTATTTTGAAATGATGAGGCCCGTCATTTCGAAATAAGGAACCTTATTTCAAAATAGTAAAACCTAGGCTGAAATCAAAATAGCCGTTAATTCGAAATGGTTGTTTCAAAATAACGCCATTCAGACGTGTTATTTAGAAATAACCATTATTTTGAATTAACACTTTTGCCCTTCTCCTTCCCAGGGTGCCTTCCTTTTTCTATATATTGGGTAGGGGCATGGCCCAGGGAGGGGGCCGTGTTGCACACCTCCCATGGTGCCTCTCTCCTGATTCGAAATAGCAAGTCCTGTGACCGGACTTGCTATTTCAATTTGAGGTTTTTGCTTATTTTGATTTAAGTTAATTCAAAATAATGATTTTATTTCAAATTAGCTTATTTTGAATTAAGCATCTTTGTGTGGACATAGCCTTAGGCTATGTCCACGCTTACATGGTAAAATCGATTCAACTTATATTGATTTAAAAATATTGCAATAAAATCATTAAATTGGTTTAAATCAAATCAATTTAACCAGTCCACACTAGAAAACCAAATCAAACTAGAATGACCATGGACAGGACTTGCTAGTTCAATTTAGGAGAGGAGCACCATGGGAGCTATGGCAACATGACACTGAGATAGGCCATGCAACATGCCCAGTCCCCTGCCTGACTCTCCCCCGGTGAGCTTGGTAGCAGAGAAAAGCATCCCCCCCCCCCCGGCTCTGGGTGCGCTGAGCCTTGCAGGGGAGAACGCATCCCCCCCACCTGGCAGTAGCCCTGGGCACTCAGCTGGTGTGGGGAATGGACCCCTGTGACTAGCTCCCGGTGCACTAGCTGGGGAGGGTTGGGAGAAGAGACCCCAGCACCCCAGAAAAGAAGCCCTGACCAGCAGCAGAGAAAGGCACCTCGGCTCCTGGCAAAAGAAGCCCCCACTGGACAGCAGAGGAAAGGACCCACATGCCTAGGTCCTGGCGCACTAGCTGGGTGGCAGGGAAAGAGACCCCTGTGCCTGGCTCCCAGTGCACGAACTGGGTGACATGGAAAGGGACTACCAGCCCTGGCAAAAGAAGATGTGGCCAGGTAGCAGGGTAAGGGACCCCTGCACTGAGCTCCTAGGGTGCTAACGGGCATCAGAGGAAGGAAGCTCCATGCCTGGCTCCCCGCGAACTAGCCAGGCAGCGGGCAAAGGGCCCCTGTGCCCTGCAAGGCACCGGAGCAAGGGACCCCATGCCCAGCTCCCAGCATGCTAGCCTGGTGGTGAGGGAAGGCACCGCCACACCCAGCAAAAGAAGTCCTGGCCAGGTGGCAGGGAAGGGACCAGTGCGCCCAGCTCCCAGCAGGCTAGCTGGGTGGCAGAGGAAGGGACCCCCATGCCTGGCTTCCCCAGTGCTGGCCAGGTGACGGGTGAAGGGACCCCTCCGCCCAGCTAGCGCACTGGGAGTGAGGCATGAGGGTCCCTTCCCTTGCCACCTGGCCAGCCCTGGGGGAGTCAGGGGCACCAGGTCACTTCCCCTGCCACTGGTTGTGGGGGTCTCTTCTCCCTGCCACGCAGTTAGCGCACAGGGAGCTGGGGGGTCTCTTCCCTGCCACCCAGCCAGCACTGGGGGAACTGGGGCTCCCAGTTCCCTTCCCCCACCACCCAGCTTGCACACCAGGAGCCCAGAGTGGAGGCCCATTCCTCCAATACTCAGCTAGCGTTAGGGGAGCCTGACTGGACTCTGGTAGCGTCATGGGGTTTACTAAGCCCCTGAAGTAACACAGACAGTCTCTTCCTTCATGTACAGTTAAGCATTGTATTGCATTTTCTGTACATTGCACCACACATTTTTGAACTGGCTTGGTTACTTTGCAGGAACCAGTCCCTGTACGCCATGCTATGTCAATGTATTGTTCCCCTGGAACCTGATTTTACATTCTCAGTTTATCTTGTCCCTAGTCCCTAGCATGAAAGTGCTGCTGCTTATCTTAGATAGCACAGACATCCTGAGTCCAGCATAGAGTTTGCCAAGCCCCTGTTTATAACTTAATCTTCCATTCCCCTTTTCAATTACACCCTCTAAGAAATGAAAATTCCAGTTCCAAGAGTTGTAGTGGTGTGGCACCACTGGTCACTCACTTTCTTTCAGTAAAAACTGTGTATGTACCAGTGAAATGGCTGCATCTTAAAAACCCGGGGCTTTCAAATTCTCCATCCTACAGAGTGAGTTCTTCTGCACAACAATATAAAGACTATTACTTAAATATCAGTTCTGCAATCTAAACACATCAGTTGTCTTCCATACTGCTTACCAAACAGGCTCACTTTTGCTGAAGCTGTGCTCACGCATAAAACGTTCTCCTGTACCTCCTCCAGACCCCAGCTACTCTCTCCTCTTTCAAATACCTTTTTAAAACCCTTTAAGTAGGTAGGCTGAGAGGCAGTTGAGAAATTTTGCTATTTATATAATTACTAAATTAGTATTATAGCAAAGGTACCGTCACAAAGTCAGAGCCGGCTGTTCTGGAAGGATGAATGAAGGCAGACGCATCAGTCTTAAAATGGTTAACCTCTTTTTTCCTGTGATCTGAAACAGGTGACCTCAAGTAAATTATGGATATCTGAGTCTAATTAAGGGCAGCTTAGGACCTTTAAAAGCCTCTTTCGGTGAGAGAGAATGCAGGAGGAGAAAAGGATAAGAAGCAATGTCTTTACCTACAGAAGGGTTATGTGCAGTGAGGGGAAACAGCTTTTCTTATATTAACAGATGTCTTACCCTATAGGAGGAAGTTTTATGCTTATTTCTGTTTGGAGGGGGGACCTTAGTGCCCAGCACAACAGGGCTAACAATGCTTAGGGAGTGACTTTTAACTGGTAGATGGTATGAGAAATGGTAGTATTCTAGTGGGAGTTAAGAAATATGATTTCTCTTATTTTTTTCTTTCTGCCCTCAGGCCAGCCATAAGCCATACGTTGTAAATTCTGATAAATAAATCAACATGAAGTATTAAATCACCAGAGTGTGACTGATTTCCCTCAGTCCCCTCTTAACAGCAGAGGAAGAAACACTGAGCCATTGTCACAGTACATACAGAGTTATGTATACTTGATTATCTCCCTCCCTATATTCTGTGTTGCAGTCCTATTGCCTCAACTCCAACTTCCTCCAGAACCGTATCTTCCTCTTTATTCATATAGCACCCGGCACAGCATCGCAAACCTGACTAAGGTATCTGGACAGTAGAGTTATGCACCTAAATAAGAAATAATAGAATGGGGTAAGGTATTTTGATCTCAACAGCTACACTGCAGTTTAGTTTTTGAGCTACATGATTTCTCCATGGGGATAGTTTGTTTACAGGGGTGGGTGGAATCTTTAGAGAACAGAGCGGTCAAATTGTCACATGAACTTCCACTGAGCATGTGGAAACTGATGCTTTTCAAAGACGTATTCCTCCACAGTAGGTCTGATTCAGATGGAAGAATGCTTTCGCCATTGCCTGAAGCACCTGAGTTTCCACAGGAAGGGAATTTCATTCTTTATTCATTTAAATATTGTACTCAGAAATGTACTGTATACAGGAGCACACAAATCCCTAAATAAAAGTTAGTGTTATTTAAAACATAGTTTGATATGTTAAAATAGGTCTTAATGCTTAGTCTTGAATCCATGTGGTACACTCCCAAGTAAAGTACATTCTAGAGACCAATGGAATTTTAATACTTTGTTACTTTACTACATATTATTTGGAACAGTGATACATTTGTGTTTTGTTTCTAAATCCTATGATACAAAATTAGGTTAATATGCTTTTTCCTGTAGTACCTTTCAGAAATGTTTGCAACTCTTTAGGGAGCTTAATTAAATTGATTTTTTTTTCTTAACTGGCTACTCCTTAGAGGTATTAATTACATTTTAAAAGAAACAAGGAACTTCAAATGGAAAAAACATAGAATTTTGTGGAATGTTGCTTTGAGAGTGAATGTCTGGTGATGGAGAATTAATGGAGATCCAGACATGACAGTCAATGGAAGTAGAGTCAGATTCTGCAAGAGACCCTATTGTGCTTAAACACCAGACATGGCCAAACTGCAGCTCTCGAGCCGCGTGCAGTTCACGGAAGAGCACAGAAAGGAAGGGCAGCATGGTGGGAGACAAGGGGAAGAAGTGTGCAATGGTTGGGGACAGCAGAGAAGCAGTGGCATGGTCAAAGCCGGCAGGGAAGCAGCAGCATGGGAGAGTCAGTGGGGGAAGCGGCTGCATGGTCAGAGCTGGCGGGTGGGGGGGGCAGAACTGTGACATGGTCGGGGAGAGCAGAGAAGCTGCGGCATGGTATCCCCCCCCCGGGCCCCGGCGGGGGGGGGCGAAGCGGGGCACGCTTAGATTTTTCTCATAGGCCCTAATGCAGTTTACTCGTTAAAATAAAGTAGTGCTTTACAGGTCCTAAACTTGATGTGGAATAATAAGAAATGAAAATACAAAGGAGAAAAGTTTAAAACTGAATGTAGGTTGCTTTCAATTTTTGGCACAACTTACTGCGGTGAAGCATTGTATTCCACAATGAGATTTGTTAAACTGAAACATTGTGCAATACTTAGAGATCAGCACCTGAGAGAGCTTTTACATACTACATTGACAAGTTACTGCCCAGATTTTAAAAAAATTTCCACTAGCCTGCAGTGTTCTGCATTCAAGGACAGCTAAGTTTTTACTGTATAGGCCTAGTTTTCATGGTGACCTTAAGTAATTATTAGACTCTGACATTAGCAGGATCATATTTGCCCTGTTTTTATGATAAAATTAAAGTGCGCAATGAATTTTAAACTTAGTAATTTTGGAGAAGGTAAAAGTATGTGGTTATATGCCTCAGTGCAGCTCTCAAAGGTTTAATAATTGCTTGTGTGGCTGTTGACTTCCGTAAGTTTGTCCACCCCTGTAAATATACATCCTTATTGTTAGGGGAGAAAGACTATTAAAGTCACATTTTTGCATTATGCTAAAGACTTTGGTTAAAATTTTAAAGAATAGCCATGATTCCAGAGTTCAGGTTCAAAAGTTATTTCAGCTTCTGGGTCATGGGATTCTTTGAAAAGTTTGCCCTTTATATTTTATTGGTTTTAGATATAAGCATGGTAAGATACGCAATCATCCTCTCCATTAGTTTAAATTGGAATTATGGGATAGAAGGGAATGACAGATTAAAGATCATATATATAAGTAGAGAATTAAAGTCAATTCGTGAAGAGTTACCATACCCTGAAATCTGAGACACCTTATATTTTCCATTCACAGGAGAGGGAAATATTGTAATATAAGATATCACAATGTGTTAATTGTCATGGTTCTAGAAAGATAGCTTTACCTTCCATTGAAATTCAGCCACCGTTTGAACGCTTTGACCAGCAACATTAAACACAACTGAGATAGATCCTCAGTTCAATTAAGTCAACACATCTCCCATGCTGATAAACTCTCAACAGATTTTAGAAGTGCATAAAATTACACAATTAGATAACCCAATGGGAGTATGTACCATATTTAATAGGAGGCAAGAAGAACAGGGAGTCCTGTGGCACTTACAACCTAACAGATTTATTTTTCGCATGAGCTTTTCGTGTGAAAAATAAATCTGTTAGTCTTTAAGTGCCACAGGACTCTGTGTGTGTGCGCGCGCGCGTGCACATGGTTTTTTTCTGGACTAGACTAACATGGCTGTCCCTTTGGAACTTGGCAAGAAGAACAGGAGAACTTTTATTTCTCATTTCAACCCTCACACTTGTTACCCGCTCATTCATGAACTTCTATGACTTTTATCATTTGAGTATATCCCACAAGCCCCACTTTGTGACTTTGGGCAGGTCATTTAACTGCCCTCTGCATTAATTTCTCCATCTGTAAACTGGTTGTAACATGTATTTACCTTTTTAAAACATTGAGATGCATGGATGAAATGCACTAGTTTCAACTTTTTCTTATTAGTGGCCATTTTTGGTTCCTTGATTTTTTGTTGTCTCAACTTAAGATACCTTGAAATATTGCTCTGGCTAAACAAAGACACAATGTTACCTTAACAAAAAAAAAAAAAAAAAAAAAAGCAAAGCACCAGTCTATGCCAAATGCTTTGTACTGCATAGTACACACACTAATCATGCAGGTAGCATTGTGACAGCAACTAATGTGCTTCACACAGATTGTAGCCTCCTGTGAATAATTACATCTGAGAAATTAACCAAAATCCTCAGAATAAATTATTTCTATAGAAAGCATGCTGGCATAAAACAAAAAGAAATTCGATGAGTCATTAAATTCACTGCTTTCCATCATTTAGGATGAACATAGTTAATTACTATATGGTACACTGGTTACAAAAGATACATCTGTGCTTCTGCCAGATGTTCATTGTGTCACTTATGTCAAGTGTCTATTACAGGCAGAAAGATCATGATCAATAGGGAGTCTCAGACAATATCAAGGAAAGTAAAGACCACTCAATTCTATCCAGCATTTTACAGGGAGAGGGCTGACATTTCTCTCTCCTGGGCAATGTCCAGGGGTTAAAGTAAGCCAAAACACACTGCAAAGGTATTCTGGGGCCCACTATTTTTCTGGGCTCAGCATTCCAGGCCCCCTAAAGACAGAAAATGGAGGCAAAATGCTGCATTCCAGGGCCCACCATTTAAAAATAGTGGGCACCTGAATGCAGGGTTCCAGCTCCATTTTCTATTTTTAGAGGCCCACAAACATTGAGCCCCTAAAAATAGCAGGCTCCAAAATGCCATTCCAGCATGTTCCAGCAGAGCAGGGAGCTTCCCCCAGGCTGCAGATTTTAAATCTCCCATTCTGAGCCTGCTCTGACTGAGCATCCTCAGTCAGAGTAGGTTGCAGGGGGAGAGCCTCAGCCCTGGCCAGAGCTGCTCTGTATGGTGAGCAGGTAAGGGGCCTTGGTTGAGGTTGTTCAGTGAAAGATGAGTTGCCCTGGTAGGGAAAGGGTGTGGGGTAGGGGATTGGCCTGGGGCAGCATGGGAAGATGGTGCAGCATGGCAGGGGTTGGGGAAGGGTTGGAGTACCAGGTTGTGTTCAGAAGAGGGTTGGAGAAAGATTTGGGGCCCAGAGACAGTAGTTGGGTGGAGGGGCAGTAGCTTGGGTTGGGGGCACACGTTGGGGGTTCAGTAGCTGGGGTGGGTGAAGGGTGCCCGGACCTGTGCGAAGGGAGCCCAGACATGTATGAGGAGGGCCTCAAAATTTAGGATGGTTCTGGGACCCAGCAAATTATACTTTAACCCTGGGGAATGTCCCCCATGTTAAACTGATATTTCACTGAACTCCAGAGAACATCAGGATAATACTTGTGATACTGGGGGCCCATGCAGTTAGTATGCATATACAGTTTATTTTAAATTATAGTAGAAAACCACACAAAAGGAGGAAGACTAGAAAAAGTCATAAGGTGAAACTTTTTGCTGGGAAGAAGGGAGAGAAACTTTAGGATATTGCTACTTTTTTTTTTTCCAGTGAAGTTCCTTATTTAGTGTTAGACAAAAATCAGGCTGTGATGATTTACTGCTGTCACCTGACAAGAAGCACTCCTCTAAGCAGACATTTAGTTTTCAATATATTATTTATTCATGCAAGTTTGCATTGTACTAAAGAAAAGTGTGCCCTTGGCAAACACCTATAATTCATCTCAGAAGACAAACTCTAGCAGTTAACCCAAGATCATACTATCACATCTGCTAAACACACACAAAGATATTGTAAGTCCCCCCGCGTTACCATGAGAACTGTATGAATAACTTATTTTTCTGGTTCATGGGCCAAGCCAAAAAAAAAAATTAAAATAACTTATTTCAGACTGATTCAAAATGAAAATGTTTTGAATTTTTCAATAGCCCTTCCCCTGAAAAATTGTTTCAAGTTGAACAAAATATTTTATTTGACCCATAATGAAATGTTTTCCTTTGTTTTTGATGACTTTTTCAAAAATAAAGCTGAAGTAAAAAACAAAGGGAAAAGAGTTTCAAATAGAAAAACTGAACTACACTGATTTAAAAAGGTAGGAATGAAACATTTTGGTAACTGATAATTTTTTATTCATTTTTAAAACTGAAGCAATTGAACATAAATTTTCAAAATACTTCAGTCAACTTAATGTGCCTTTTTAAGGTGAAAAACACCTCTACAACATACTGGAGCTGACCCTTCGGTCTTCATCTGGTCTGTACTGGATCTCTAATGTAGATCATCTCCTCTTTCAGCCAGAAACCTTATTTTCATTTGTTTACTGTATCCTGCTCAATACATTATCAGTCCTTAAAAAAAAAAAAAAAAATAGCAACCTCATATGTTATGAAAGTTAAAAGTGCCAGCCAGCAGAAAAGCAAATGGCCTTTAATTTATTTAGGGGCCAGCATTCCCTCCCTATACACCATAGACAAGTTTGTTTCCAAAGTGAGGTAATTTTAAATAAAAATCTAGCACACGTTTAAATGACAGACATTTGACACAGACGGTGCTTCCAAACAAGGAGAGGTACAAGACCTGGAGAGGTAGAAGGGCATTGACTAAAGCCAGACAATGTGGTTTTCTTCCATTGTTCTCACAGCATCTGATCTACTATATTTTGTCTTCTCTCATAAACAGGCATGAAAGATAAAATATTGCAGTCAGACATTTTGGTATGCTTATTATCTACTTGCCTTAGTAGCAAATGCTGACTATTTGAATGATCAATCTACTAACAATTAGTTTTATAGTAATATAGTTTCTGCATCATCTACATTTTATTTTCCTTTATTGTATTTTAATCTTTTAAATTGTGCAAACTAAAGAACGAGTGGATGATCCTGACTGCCTTTGTGTTTCACGTTCACACTCTCACAGAATGTCTCTTCCAAGAGTATTACTAAAGGGTGTTAATGATGACAGATCTGTTTAGGTCCTTATTAGTCAAGAGAAGCAGATGACTTTCACTGGCAACTAAACATCTAAGATGCCTCCTTGTCTAAAGTTGGGTAGTCTCAACATCCATGGTCTCAGGATGAGTTGGAATCACTGGCTTCAAGATTTGTCAGTGAGTTTTTGCTTCCATCCTGCACTTCAGCCTGCGTCACCACAAGAACAAGCACTGGATAGAGGTGAAGCTCTGTTACAAGCCCACTCCTAGCAGCTTTTCAGAAAGCTTGCACTGCCATCTCTGAACCTGTTTTATGGATAAACTCCGGTGCCGTCAGTCTGCATCCTTATATGCATTATTCCCAAATGCCCCTGAAAAGCTGCATGAAGCCATCTTTATGGCATAGGAGTGTGAAATGAATTATTCGCAATTTTACATTAAACAGCGGCAGATTTTCTGAGATTTCTAGAATGTCCGCATCTATTTACAACTCAATTTAGTTTAACACATTCAGATTTGAAAAGAATATAGAATCCTTTAATGTACAACAGCATAACAATATAATGCTAATCAAGGATAACACAGCTGAAGTGAGCAGAATTACTCCAGAGTAAAGGTGATGTATGCGAGCCAAAAAATCAGGCCCATAAATTTCAACCCCCTGCACAGGGCTTTAGAGGTTTGACTCTCAGTAGCCTATATAAATTCCAATACAGAAGGTAAGACCTGGCTCACATATAGACATGCAACTCCCATTGAGGTTAATTCAGCCATAGCTGTGTATCAATAGGAAAAATTGATCTACATGCATCTGCTCAAATGCCCCCAGATTTCAGAGGCAAATCCCCATAAAAAAAAATTTCACCTTATTCTTTTCAGATACACTGCTCACATGTATGTATCCTGATAATACGCAGGGTTTTTTTTTTTTTTTGGTTTTTGTTTTTGTTTACAGTTCAATAAATTTCTCAATACTAAGAGAGATGTTGCAATGAGGTTTAAACCTTGCATTATTCATATTATTTGCTGCTGTGGACAATACTCAGCAAACTAAAACTCAAGACACGTTTGTGCTATTTTATTATGCCAAAAAGCTCTTGTGACCACCCTAATTTGACTATAGGTATAAGAAACACTCATTAAAATCTTATGTCAGACTCAAAGCTGGCATGAACTTTCATTATGCAAACATGAAATCGACTGGAAGGGCTAATGAGGGTAGAAGGATACCCCTGGTGTCAGTAGAAAATCTATTTTTAACATAGCTGTCCTTTTTGGGAATTTTCCCATCTACAACAAAGGTTTTATTTACTGATTTTCTGTTACTTGTTAGACTGAATAATCATGTAGGCACAGGAAAAAAAACATACTGGGAAGACAGACAATTTATTTCTTAATTTGATTACTGCCTAGCTGAATGATTGCTATTATATTTGCTCCTCTCAAATTGAATGTTAATTTTTTGCCCATGTTTTATGATCTCTATATGCTAAGAATTGATAATACAATCTAATTCGTGGATCTCACATGTCTCTAATCAGATTAAGAGAGATTTACATAATTGTTTTCTCTATTTTTAATTTAATTTTTTAAATTCAATTTTAGCAGCTGTCCATCAGCTTGGAAAAGCAACAGTGGTGTGAGGGCAGTATTGCCTAATGAAGAGAATACTGGATTGGGATTCAGCAAACATGGGGGGTTCTATTCCCTGCTCTGCTTCTGGTGACCATAAGCAAGACATATCACCTCTAAGCTTCAGCTTCTCTGTCTTTAAAATGGGATTAGCAATACTTACCTCCTTTCTAAAGCACTTCAAAATCTAGTGATGAAAAATGCTATTTAAAAGCAAGTTCCAAAGGGGTAGCCATGTTAGTCTAGTTCAGCAAAACAAGCAAGGAGTTCAGCAAATCAAAGCAGTTAAGATTCCAACAGTGGGAAACAACACAAAGGAGGGTGTGGGGTGTTTTGGATCAAAGCTTGAGGGATGTAGGTAACTATACTGATCAGCAAGGTTTTGATATAGGGTGGTGTTTATGGTTATGTCCACACTGGCAGATTAGTCTGGACTAATTTAGCCCATGGCTACACTAGGCATGCCTTCGTTTGAATTAAGAAATTTCTTAGTTCAAACTAAGGAGAGCTTAGCTTGAACTTGTAAGTACCAGCACTTCATCTAGACTTACGCACTTAGTTTGAATTTTAGTTTGAACTAGGCACAGGCAAGTCTTGGACTAAGGCTTAGGTCGAACTTAAGAAGTTTGAAATAAGTCGGGTAATTTGAACTAACCACGCATTCTAGTTCAAACTAGAATGCACAGTTAGTTCGAACTAGCAGGCTCAAGGTTAGCTCAAACCAACCTGAGGTTAGCTTGAACCAACCTCAAATTTCTTAGTTTCAACTAAGAAGTCTGAATTAACTGTTGCCAGTGTACACATAGCCTATGCGTCCATCCCAGTGATGGATTTTTAATAGCTCCTTTGATTTGCCTTTTTTTTTTTTTTTTTTTTTTATAAATTTGTTCAGAACTTAGAGACTTTGGATTTTTCTCTCATTACAAGTGATTTGACCTTATCTTCCTCTATGCTGTTACCAGTATTTGATTCTTTACAATTGCTTTGATTTGCTGTTACAGTGTGACCTGATCCCATTACTTACACTTTCCTGCATCTATTTCCTCCCATGCTGTAAGTTCCTCCATCTTCCAAACATCTGACGAAGTGGGATTTTTCTCCCACGAAAGCTCATGTGATAAATAAATGTTAGTCTTTTAGTACCACAGGACTCTTGTTTGTTTTACTGAACTAGACTAACACATCTGCCTCTTTGGAACTTGGTAAATTTCAGACTCTCACTGCTTTTAACCGCCTCTCTTTCTAACATTGGTAATAATGCATCAATAATCCATATTGGTTCAGGACAAAACTATAATAATGACAGAAAAGGCATGCTTATTTCTATGTTTGATGCTTACCTTGGAATCTGAAAACCTATTAAGGACCATGGTATGAATAAGGAATAATTTTCAAGTAGGCGAAGGTGTTAAAATAGAGCTTTCTAACAGAAAAGGGGTCCTCAGACCACAATATATTGTACATGCTAGTGGAGATAGCTTTTTAAGGAACAAGAATATTTTGCATATTTAAACTATTAAGTCACTGATGTTGTATGTTCAATCTATGTTATTGCAAATTTGGAGGAAATTATCTTTCTAGAGAGAGATGGCATGACCTCTATCTCTTACTAGTCTGAGGAGAATCATATCCCACCACATATTTTCTAATTATTACAGCAAGAGGCTGTAATTTAGAGAGCATTGCACTTTGTAGAAGTCATCATGAAAAATTAAGGTAATCATAAGTTTGAAATAAGACTTAAAACAAATCAGTGAAAACAAATATTCAGAAATACAAATATTGTTCTCTTACATGTTAACCCATTATTACATGAACTTCATTGATTGCTAACGCAGTGGATGTCTACAACAATGCTATTTACGTTACATGGAAAAAGGCAACATGGAGCTTAGAAGCAAAAGCCAGGAGTTTCTGAGCCTTTCACTAGCCTTTCCGAGTCTTTTGTGATGTTGTGTTAAACAAGTCAAGAGATGATGGATAGGCAAATGACTGGTTCAACTTAAGCTGAGGCAAAAGAAAAATAAAGACAAGAACAGGGTTCAGTGCACAGGGATTCATGCTCCTGACTCTGCGTACAGCAGTGTTATGATGAATCTTTGCAGAATCAATAGAAAACTATGCCTGTTGTGTTATTTAATATCAACGTCTCCCATAAAACAGAACTTAAGCTGCAATTCAACAAAGTACTCAAGCACATGTATCTTTTGTAGTACATGAGTAGACATAAAGAGGAAGAGAGGGGGTAGTGAATCATTTAGGTACATAGAATAACATGACAGGAATTACTCACATATTTAAAATTAGGCAAGTGCCTAGGTACTTGCTGAATGGAATCCTAAATTAATACTTAGAGATCTTATCTGATACGTTCCACTGGTAGATCTCGAAGCTCTCGGTAAATGTGGTCAGTACCATTATCTTTATTTTACAAACAGGAAAACTGAAGCATAGAATGATTACATGACTTGCCAAGTGCACCCAGCAGGTCACTGACAGAGCCAGGAATAAATGTAATGACACCCAGTTCCCACTCTACTGCTCTGTCTACTGGGCCACACTGTCTTCAAATCAGCACTACCCTGAGAATATTACCATGCAATAGCTTTTCAAGAACTATATTATGAAATGCTGTGTTCCATAGATTAATACATTGTTGAAAGAGTATTTTAGGTAAGGCTGAGAAGTCTAGGATAGGCTTCACTAAAATGTATGAACCTAGGTTGTACAGTCCCTAATTGGAGGCCATTACTCATGTGTCTTAAAAGAGCCCCTAAACTATGATTCATTTGCTACTAAATGAACTGTGTGTTGATCAAAGACTTAAAAAGGAAGTACAGGAAACCCAGCTGCACTTTTTCTCTCAAACACAATATGGCCCCCATTGCTGTAGTGTCTGAGTGCCTTATAATTTATCCTTGCAACTTCCATGTGAGGTAGGAAAGTGTTATCTCAGATGAGGTAGAGAGAGACTAAGGACCATATAATTTAAAGTTCATGACACCCAACTATGAAGATAGGATCTGAAAGGATGCTTTTGCAAATCCCATCAGATTCCAATCTTCATTTTATGCAGTTAAAAATACCTTTAAAAATCTGGTCACAGACATCTTTCCCAAGGTCATACAAGAAGTCGGTGAAAGAGAATGAAACTGAAGCTTCAGCTCACAAGTATTTAAGCTAATACTTTAATCACTGGCCCATCTTTCCTCATCATGAACGGGTGAAGTTTCTCAGTCTTTACTCAGCTGCATGGGGGCAGTTCTATGCTTTGAGTGACAAATTCACCACCATCAATTGATCTTTCTAGATCGATTAAGTGGGTCAGTGGAGACCCATTCAATTGATTGGGAAGTCAACTGGGTAAGACCATCCCCTGAAAAAGAGCAGAGAGTTAATGGGAGGCCATTTCCCAATGACGCAGCACACTGACAACACATGAGTAGGCGTTAGGCAGTTGAAGGGAGATCTACAAATTATTTTAAAATATCTTGCATATCTCCCATCGACTGCAGACAAAAACCATGGTACGTGTAGACTAGGCTGAGTAGTTAGCAGGCAGAGGACTCTCCTTTACTCCTTGGCCCAAACTGTGACATACAACTGCTCACTCAGTGCTGGGAACAACCAGACATGGGATGTGGATTCAAGGTCTAAGGAGTCCAAGAAGTCCTGGTGTAGCCCATGTGCCTAACTGAGAGACCTATGGAAGCAGGGTCACAGATTTAGCTGCCTAGAGCCAGAAGTTTCTGAAAATTAGTGTGGTAGCTTTGAGCATGCCCCACAAGTTTCCCTGCTGCTACTGAGGTCTACCAGATGCCATGAAAACAGCAGGCAGAGCAGTTGCATTAAGGGGAGCCCCATGTGCTCATTGTAAAGGGGGAGAAGCTGAGCCAGCAGCAGACAGCAAGATGTTTTCACCTACTCTGGAGCACTTTGCATATGTATATGAAAGGAGTTAGGAGTTAACTTAAAAGTTCTCAGGACTTCACTTATTTTGTGTGTGCGTGGTAAATAATGGGATGAGTGTTGGTTAATCAATGAACTGACTGGATGGTGCTCATTCCAGCAGAGGAAGAAGAGTCTACATGGATTTCTGCTGAAGATTCCTGCTACCAAAGAGGAGGATAACTGTTTCTTACCACTAAAGTGTTTGGATTTGGTGAACAGAGACTATAATTGAGACTCAGGTGAAGTCCTGGGAACTCTTAAATTTCATCTCACAGTATTTCTGCAAGGACTGCACTGTTTAAATTCATTTTGTTTTTCTTGTTTGTGTGTTATAGAAAAGAAAGCTGTAAAAAAGGTAAAAGTGGGTTCACAAAATAGCCACACAATGTTTTAAATACACAGTAGTCATTTTATTTCTTTTATCATAAGATTTATAAAGTTCATTACTTTTCAGTGGTACTTGAATGTGGGGAGGGTAATGCTGAACAATCTTTGCTGAGTCACTTGAAGACTACATCGTGGGTTGCCAATTGCTGCTCCACAGGAGTTGGGGTTTACCTGTATTTGGTTTTAGGTATTAGAGAAGGGCAATTAAATGAATTTGAGCTCACCCAAAGGTTCAACTGGCTCAGGCTTTCCCTATGAACACTGGCTATGTGCACAGTGTGGAATAAATTGCCTCACAGCAAGGGATGGAGTAACTTATCCTGATCTCACAGCAAGAGGAAGCAAGCAGTAAACATGACTTTCTGAAACAAAATTCATTCTCTGGAATGCCCTTGGGATGTGTGGTTGTGCGTTTTCCCCTTAAAATCAGTGCAGACTGCAGTTTGATGACATAGATGATTAGATATAGATGTAGATATAGCTATGCCATTGTAAGGTAATTAGTGAAAGTCTGTTTAAGCCTAAACAAATAAATAGTACATAGGTTAGTTCCTGCACTTTGATGATTGCGTAGAAAAACACAGATGTGGCTTCATTATTAAAGGCAGGCTGTTCTGCTAGTTTGAAAACTATCATGATACTTAGGAGTGAAAGGTTCAGTTCCCCTACTTTACCACAGACTTTTTGGGTAAAATTGGTGAAGCCACATTACTTACGGAGGAATTGAAACGAGGAAAGGCAAAGTGCAGATGAAAGCACTGCCCTGCCTCACATGGGTGCTGCAAGAATTAAAAACGTCAAAAATTTTTAAGCCCTGAGGCAGTAAAGTGAAGAAGGGCAGATATGGTCCCAAAACAGCTACATAAAAATTGAACTTAAATCCATTCTTTTCATGCAACTGTTATCAATTATTGAAATAAGAACTAAAAAGCATGTTTAGATGCAATAGATTAACAGAGATCTTATCTGTACCAAACATTTTTTGAGCAAACTGGCCATTTGTTTAAAATGAAAACATAATTACTTATTTACTTTGATTATTTTGACATTTTTTTTCCTTTTACCCACAAATATTAAGTTAAAAGATGGGGAAAAAAAGAAAAGAGATAATGAAGCAAGATATTTAATGAGTTACTTAACAGATATCAGACATGGTGTGCTACTTTTCCAACTTTGCAGCTTCCTTGCTAAAACCAGAGACTTCACCATCTTCAACACATATTTTACTTTTATTTATTCTTTCAATATTTGTTGGAAGCTACTGTCCTGGTAGCTCCAGGTCATACCAAGAAGACATATATATAATACGCAAACCTCAGGACAGTTTCCAATAAAATTGACTTGCTTTATTAATCTCTAAATCAACTTAGATTAAAAAGATAAGACAGCTACCACAATAAAAATACCAAACATTCTTTTGCAAATCCTCACCCTTACTCTACCTCTAGAGTAGGTAAAAATTGTTTTGTTCCCTCTGCAGAAAGTGTTGACAAAAATAAGCAAATTATGAGTCCTGCTTACCAGAGCACAGCAGAAATCAGACAGGAGATAGTTTCTTTTATCACTGTTCCAAACATCTTTCCAGCCAGCATCACTCTCAAAAGTACCTTTTCTTGGCTTTCTCAGAGATATATTTTCAGTCCTTTACCTCCTTTTGCCTGGCCTATGACTGATTGTGTTTCTGCTCCCAGGTACATACAGTACACTTTTTTCATTAAATAATATACAGGGAAACCCCTCCACCCACATAGCTCAAATACAAACATTTAACATATGGCCTGTGTTTTGACCGGTGACTTCTATTGTTTCAGCTATTTTACTCTGATAAGGAGCATCATTGTTTCTTACATTTATCTGGAAGTAACAGATGCCATCACACCCACCAGTTTTCACCCAAGCTCTCAACAATAAATTCCCCTCCTCCCATTTTATTTGAGAAACAACATAATATAATCATTGCATCATAAAGAAAATTTTGACTCTACTACACAAATGTATGTTGGGTACATTTCCTTTAGGATTCAGTTGTTTGCCAGATCTATACCTGCTTTCTGTCTCTTTAAGGACTCCCAAAACTCACTGCTCCATGGGATGCCGAAAGAAAACAAGCTGAGAGAAGGGAAAGGCAATGTTTCTGAAATGTATTTCCTTAGAAGTGCCCTGTGAAAGCAGTAGCTCATGCATTGCTAGGTTTTGTACATGTGTCTGCTGCCTATGCCCTTCACACACATTACCATGTTAGCTTAGCAATGTCAAAACCTTTGTATCTAAGTTGCCGAGCTTCTAGTAGTTATACAAACATGCCATATTTTGCAGTATTTACAATACCAGCTGAACGTAAAATGTGTTCTTCCTCGAGCACTGCTCAGATGCACTCAGTAATAGGTGTCTCTGTGCCGGAGCACCAGATTGGTCAGAAAACTTTTCTCTCAGCCTGTCAGGAGAGGGCAGGCAACCACCACCCCTTGCGCCACCCCGTGGCTATATATATGGCCACCTCCCGACCCCTCCTCAGTTTCATTTCTTCTGCCTGGTGTGTCGGATCTGGAATGACCGCTCCTTGAGAATGCAAGCAGCCTGTCCTCCTCTTTATGAGCTTTTCGCCCAACTGGGAGCACCTCTTCATGGACATAGTTCCACCACAGAAGCCTCCACTGTTGGGCCGGAACATCATTCGATCATGCCAGGGTTCAAACCCTGCGCTGAGTGCGGCAAGGCCTTCCCCCAGGATGATCCCCACAGGAAGTGCTTCAGGTGCCTAGGCAAAGACCATATGGTCTCAGCCTGTTCCCTATGCCTCTCCTTTAAACCTCAAACCATCAAGGAGAGGCAACAATGGCAATGTGCCCTAGCCTCTGAGGAGGCTCGGCACGCTCAACCTGAGGCTTTGGGTTCCGGCCCAGCACTGAGACCCAGCTTGGAACCAGAGCGTACATCGCACTGTACCATCGGTAGCCACCACCGCACAACCTTGGTGCTGACTCTGGCACCCCGGCACCAACCCGGCACCCTGGCACCTCGGCACCACTCAAGGTTGCCTTTGGGCAGCCCAGCACCCGGATCACCCTGGTGGCACAGCTTGGTACCCAGATCATCCCAGCACCGTTCACCATCATCTCCAGCACCGTTGGCTTGGTAAAGCCCAGCTTCGCCAGTGCCACGTTCACCTCGGCACTGGCCACAGTCAACCTCGGCACTGCAGGCTTGTTATAGCCTGGTGCCGCAGGAGCGGGAGTCCTCCCAGCCAGGCAGTTCCCCTTCCCCTGGTGAGGACTTGCCACGGGGCCGTGCGAAGTCGCTCCTCCTGCCATCCACCCCGAAGCGGTGGAGGCTGCTCGAGCCCTCCTCCTATTCCCCACACCACCTGCCCAAATCCCAGCTAGAAGGGGCAAACCGGCCTTTACATTTAAGGCCTGGATTCAACGTGGACGCTGCTCTCCCTCGCCATATAGCCCAATCTTCCACTCCATTGGAGCCCGGTACCATAGGTCCATCCCCACAGCAACGTATCACCTTGCCGTCACCGGTACCACCCCTGGAGTCTCGGTCTCCTTCCCCCATTTCCAGCCCAGAGGAAGGGCCATCAAGGGGCTCTAAGCAACCCTGGCACTGCACTTCAGTACCGGCGCCGTTCCATTTCCGCCCACAGGAATGGTCTCCTTGGGTGACCCCCGCTCCATCACGGCGAGCTCCCAGTACCTCTCTGTCCCCGGCACTGTGGTCCTATACGGGGAATCTGTCAGCGCACTTTGATTTGATGTGCTGGGCTATGGCCCATCTAGGAACGGAGGTGCAGCCCTCGGGTCCCCCTCTGGATACCCTCTTCAGGCTAGCCTTTGCCTCCACAGAACCCTTGGCAGTCCCACTCCATCCGAGTGTCTGACACCTCACATGTTCCCAGTGGCAGAGTCCAAGCTCTACTGCCCCAGTTTCGGACACAGCAGGCATTAAATACCGTGTCCCCAAATCGGACTTTCCCTCCTTTGCTGATCCCCCGATCCCCCCAAGGGATGTGCTGCAGATGGTGCTAGGCCCTGGGGAGCCACCCAGCGACCCCCCCTTCCATCTTCCAGGGAATTGGACTTCTTGGGCCGCAAGATCTACTCCTCCTCGGCATTTCAACCGTGAGTGGGAAACAACCAAGCCATAATCAGCAGATACTTGCTGGATGCATGGGAGTCGGTCGCGAAATTCTGATGCTTGCTCCCACCAGAGGCCAGAGAGGAATATGATGCCTTCCTAGAAGAAGATAATATAATTTCCCAAGACCTCCTCCTCTCGGCCCGCGACGCGGTGGATACGGCCGCCCGCACTATGGCCTCGGCGGTAACTATCCACTGAGTGGCCTGGCTCAGGGAGGCTAGAGCGCCCCCTAATGCACAGCAGGCAGTCCTTGACCTGCCTTTTGGGGGGGAGGTTCCCTGTTTCCCCCAGAAACCTTATCTGTGGTGGGCACCTCTCGAGACCCCAGGGGAAAGCCAAATATTTCGGCCTCCTCCCTCCTGGATCCACCCCTCCCACATAAGCCCTGCCCTCAAATTCCCACTTATCTACATCATTGTGGGAACACAGCGAAATTTTCTTCTCCACCGTCATCACCCCGCTGCTAGGTGTTGAGACCCCTTTCCTCTCTCACCTGCAGTAAAGGTGTCCACCCAATTGGCTGCCACCCTAGTTTCAAGTTATCTGGGGTACAATAAGACTTCAGTGCATTGTCGCAGTGAACAGTTGACACCCTCTCCCTTCCTTGGAAGGGGGAATCGGGCTCGATCGGGACTAGCTTCCCTCTCTTGCTACTGCGACCACGGGTGCACTAATTCTGGCCATGCTCCCCACCCCCAATCTCAGGCGAACACAGGCTGCACAAACCAACCCCGTCCCCTGCACCGTTAGTACATCAGTACCAGGGCCCACCCCTACATATCCTCGGCAGCTGCTACCTCGGGCATTATGGGGAATCCGCCCCTCACCCCCCCCCCTTCTTGGGTACCCTTCAACCAACAACCCCTGTGCTGTTCGTGTCAGAAGGGGTCTTGCCAGGGATGAGAAATACATCTCGTAGTAGCCCCAGCCAGTGCTGCAGAAGCTCCGGCACGTGCGTACGCGGCATTCACCTGGATGCAGAACCACTCCTGTTTACCCAGATGCCCTACATCAGGTAGGCCCCATTCTCAATTCCAGGTCGGGGGGGAGGACACCTTTGCTAACATACCATCGACACGCCAGGTAGCCAGCTCTACTGGGGCTCTCAACACCTCGGCTTGACAAGAACCTCCACTACCCTTCCCCTCAAGCGGGTTGCGCCCGCATCATCATGGCAGACCTTAGCTTCCAAGGAAGGCCAAGGCAGAGCAGTCCAACCCCTGCCACCACATATCCCTCTTTTTTCCTCATGGAAGCTGAAGCTCCATAACAGCCCCTTCCCTAGCGGGCAACATCAGTTGCTAGCAGGACACCTATCCTAGGAGTCCTCGCCCGAGGCCCACCCTACCAGAAGCGGTGGTCAGCCCTCCTTATATCCCCCCTGCCCCCTTCACTCGAGAAGCAGAGATCTAGTGTACCTGACTAGAACTTTCCAGATCAGGGAACCAACAGGGACAGTGCCAACGTCGTCTTTCCCTTGGAAGAGGAACAGTGGCAGGATACCTTATCTTGGACCTTCCACATTAGCTTCCACCTTTCTGGCCTCAGTCCCCCATCACAGCCAGGTAGAAGGCCGCACTTCAAGCACGGAAGCTCCTCCACCGAGTTGCTTGTACTCTCCACCTAGCCTCCCTGCCTTTAGGACACGTAATCCTGACAGGGGACCATCCCTTGGGCGCATGTCAATGTGCTATATTTGCTTGGGGCCCAACAGTTCAACCATCGGGTCACCTCCATGCAATGTTGGTGACAACTTTCCCAGGACCATTGCTCCCCTCACCTCCTTGAGGGACCAGATGATATATGCTGCTCATATATATAGGTAATAAACAGAGGGAAACAGGTTACAGTTCCTGTTTCCAAAACACTCAGAATTCAGAGGCTTGTACCCCCCACGAGGAATGCTATCCAGTTCCTCGACTGAAAATAACCCTCCACATCAGGTTCTCTAAACCCAGGGTACCTCTGGGATTTCGCAGTCGATACTCTGCGGGCAGTTTCGCTTCCTAGGTGATCGGAAGATGACTTCACCATCCCCTGACAACCATATTTGGGGGAGTAGCTCCGCACCAACGTGTCTTCCCCCTGGTGCTCACTTTGGCGCAATGTAGCTGTGAAACTATCCCTTTGGTGGTGCCCTAGGCACACGAGACCGTATCCCTATATGACATCTCTACGAGCCCTTTGGCCACCATGACTGGGTAGTCAAGCGATAGCTGGCATCCTTCTCGCCCTCCCTTTTCCCTTTTTGCATGTATCCTTGTGGTGCTGGAATCCCATAGCATTACAGGCCAGGAAACGGGCTGTCTCTCTCTCGTTCCCTCTCCATGAGTTCTTGCATTACCCAGGCTCTTATAGGTACCAAACCATCAGCAATGCCCCCGGCCATTCTGCCGCCTTGTGGGTGCTAGTGTCCTGGAGTACCCTCTAGTGAAAAACCCCAGTTTCGGTACCATGCTCAGCTGGAAGCATACACCTCACATACTAACTTAAGATCCTGTAGCTGGCATGCCCTGTGCCTCCCACCATACCACTTTTGGCTTTGGCCTTCAGTGCACTGGCTTGAGGTGTCTTGCCCAGACCCTTCTCGATCAGTCTCGGGGTTCCTTTACCCCCTGTGCAATACGTAATTTCACTACTACTTTCATCCACCAGACTCTGGTAGGGCTGGTCGTGGTCAGTCTAGAGGATAAGGGTCATCCCTCCCGCGGCCACCTGCCTGGCCCACATCTGCCCAGGCTACACCGTGACTCTTTGAATCCTGGCTCAGGACCTGATGTTCTCAGCCCATGGGATATATTCATCCTTTCTATTGTTTCCTGTGCGGGCCACAGTCATTATGGCTAACCTTGTTCCTGTTGGCCTCCAGCGTTCCCTAATGAGCTCACGCTGCAAGGCCCCATGCCCAGACAGTTATCTTCTGGTCTTCATACATTGTGTTATACCACTTAAGTGGAGCATCCAAACTCAACCCTCTAAGTTTTCATGTTGTATTCTTCATCCTCATTATGGTGACCTTGGTCCATCCTACCCTCACTTATATGTCTCGGTGGCTTCAGCCCTGCTCCTGACTTTGGGTTGGCCATCAAATGTCGCTTCTTCTGTGCCACGTCAAGAGCTTAGCTCATCTCTTGTCTCTGGCTAGAATCTTGTTTGCTGGGCTTCTTCCTTTCTGGGGCGTTTCTGCTGTGCTGAAGGCGGAAGACCCAACTCCGCCTACCATCCATCAGCATGGCTAGTAGTCACCTATTACTGAATGTATCTGAGCAGCACTCGAAGAAGAACGGTGGGTTACTCAGCGGTAACCATCCTTCTTCGAGATGGGCTGCTCGGATCCATTCAGGTCCCTCCCCTCCATCCCTGCATGTGGAGTTGGTGACTATGAGGAACTGAGGAGGGGTTGGGAAGCGGCCATATATATAGCCACGGGGTGGCGTGAGGGGCAGTGGCCACCTGCCCTCTCCTGACAGGCTTGAACAAAAGTTTTCTGACCAATCCAGTGCTCCGGCACGGAGACACCTATTACTGAATGGATCTGAGCAGGCCATCTCGAAGAAGGATGGTTACTGGTGAGTACCCCACTGTTCTTAAACATGATTTTGAGTCTTTGGGTAAAATTCTCATAACCTTATTCATATTAAATAGAGCTGTTGTGCTAGGACCAACTAGAAGACAGTGTTACACAGTCTATGTCTTTGTTTTATTAAGCACCCAAGCAAGCATTCAGTCTTTGGAAACAATGTTTCCTGATAGTTTTGTTATGCAATAATCCTTGGGGAGAAGCTGTGGCAGACAGCAATGAGTGTAGTTTCAGTTTTATTCTCTATATTTGGAGGCAATTCTTGAGACAGAATTGCTTCCTACAATTCAGGCAAAGATATGTGAGCCAAGATTTCTGGTCATGAGAATTGTTTGCTTGCTGTTTGTGACTGCCTCTGTTCCAAAATGTGTGTGCATGTCTACATGAAGCAAAAAATAAACAAGAAGTCCTGTGGCACTTCTAAAGACTAAACAAATTTATTTTTTGTGTGAGCTTTCATGGGAGAAAATCCTACTTCATCAGATGTTTTTTCTCCCATGAGGTCTCAAGCAATAAATACATCTCCTAGTTTTTAAAAGTTCCATAGGACTGTGTGTTTGTTTTGCTGAACTAGACTTACATGGCTACCCCTTTGGAAATATATGAAGCCTGCTCACATCCCACCATCCATTGTGGTGAGGAACCGTTACACGGTGCTGGACACACTGAAGGAGGTAGAGGAGATGCCATCCACCCCAAAGGCTGGGCAGATCACAGCCACCTCACCTAAGAGGAAACATAGGGTTGTGGTGATTGGGGACTCACTCCTGAGAGGAACGGAGGCACCCATCTGTCGCCCTGACAAGGCCTCTAGAGAGGTGTGCTGCCTGCCAGGTGCCCGTATCCGCGATGTAACGGAGGGATTGTCTAAAATCATCTGCCCCTCAGACTACTACCCCATGCTTCTTATCCATGTGGGTACCAATGATACTGCAAGAGGTGATCCTCAGCAGATCAAAGGTGACTTCAGGACTCTGGGAGCAAGAGTGAAGGAGTCTGGAGCACAGGTGGTGTTCTCCTCGATCCTTCCAGTCAAGGCTAGAGGCCTGAGGAGAGACAGATGCATCCTAGAGGTGAATGCCTGGCTGCGAAGATGGTGTGGTCAAGAGGGATTTGGCTTCCTTGACCATGGAGTCCTGTTTCAGGACAGAGGATTGATAGGCAGAGATGGCCTTCACCTGTCCAGGAAGGGGAAGAGCATATTTGGGCACCGACTGGTTGACCTAGTGAGGAGGGCTTTAAACTAGGTTCAACGGGGGAAGGAGACCAAGGCCCACAGGTAAGTGACAATGTGGGAGATCTGGGGGAAGGGATGAAACTTGGTTGGGGGGGGGGGCGGGACTGTAGCACCAGCAATAAAAGAGAAGGTAGTTGGAACATGGGGGGGGGGAGGAAATCAAATAAATATGTCTTAAGTGCTCTACTGAAGCCCCAGTATGCAAGGAGAGTGGGGGAGGAGAACTCCAAGAAAAAATGCAAGGAGGTATATGTAATAGAATTGAAAATCAACATGACAAAGTAGGGCAATCGGCCGGATATCTTAGGTGCCTATACACTAATGCGAGGAGCCTGGGAAATAAGCAAGAAGAATTGGTAATACTAGCACAGACAAGGAACTATGATATCATAGGAATAACAGAGACGTGGTGGGATAGTCTGCACGACTGGAGCTCTGCCATGGATGGGTATAAACTGTTCAGGAAAGACAGGCAGGGAAGAAGAGGGAGAGGAGTAGAGTTATATGTAAAAGAGCTTTATGACTGCTCAGAGCTCCATTATGGAAGCGGAAGCGTGCCAGTAGAAAGTCTGTGGGTTACACTGAGAGGGGAAAGCAACAAGGGGGATGTTGTGGTGGGTGTCTGCTATAGACCACCAGACCAGAAGCAGGAGGTGGATGAGGTGTTCTATGGACAACTAGTGGAAGCTTCTAGATCACAGGCCCTGGTGCTGATGGCGGACTTCAATTACCCTGACATCTGCTGGGAGGCCAATACAGCAGTGCACGGGCAATCCAGGAACTTTTTAGAGAGTGTTGGGGACAACTTTCTAGTACAAATGCTAGAGGAACCAACTAGGGACCTTGCACCTCTCGACCTGCTGCTCACAAACAGGGAAGAACTGATCAGGGACGTAGAGGTAAATGGCAAGCTAGGCAGTAGTGACCATGACATGGTTGAGTGAGTTCAGGATCCTGATTAAAGGAAGGAAGGAAAGAAGCAAAACAAAAACCCTGGACTTCAAAAAAGCAGATTTTGGCTCCCTCAGGGAACTGATGGGCAGGATCCCTTGGGAAGCTAACCTGAATGGGAAAGGAGTCCAAGAGAGTTGGTTATATTTTAAAGAAACCCTGCTAAGGGCACAGGAAGTTGCCATTCCAATTAGGAGAAAGAACAAACATGTGAGGCAGCCAGAATGGCTTAGCAGAGAACTCTGCTCTGAGCTTAAACATAAAAAGGAAGCTTGCAGGAAGTGGAAGCTTGGTCAGATGACCAAGGAGGCATATAAACATATTGCTAGGGACTGCAGGGATAAAATCAGAAAGGCCAAAGGACAAATTGAGTTGTGGCTAGCAAGGGATGTAAAGGATAACAAGAAAGGGTTCTACAAGTATGTTAATAACAAGAAGATGATCAGGGATGGTGTAGGTCCCTTGCTGAATAGGGCAGGCATCCTTGTGACAGAGGATGAGGAAAAAGCTGAACTGCTCAATGCATTTTTTGCTTCAGTTTTCACAGGCAGGGTCATCTCCCAGCCCACTACCATAGGTGTGGCAGATGGGAGAGAAGAAGCGAGGCCCTTGGTGACAGAAGGTCAGGTTAGGGACTGCTTAAAGAAGCTGGATGTGCACAAGCCCATGGGGCCGGACGAACTGCATCCAAGAGTGCTAAGGGAATTGGCCGATGAGATAGCAGCACCACTGGCCATTTTCTTTCAAAACTCATGGAGAATGGGGGAGGTGCCAGAGGATTGGAAAAAAGCAAATGTAGTGCCTATTTTCAAGAAAGGGAAAAAGGAGGATCCAGGGAATTACAGACCTGTCAGCCTCACCTCAATCCCTGGCAAAATTATGGAGCAGATTCTCGAAGAATCCATCCTGAAACACTTAGAGGAAAATAAAGTGATCAGGAACAGTCAGCATGGATTTACCAAGGGTAAATCATGCCTGACCAATCTCATCTCCTTCTATGATCAGATGACTGGTTTTCTGGATGCAGGAAGATCCGTTGATGTGATATCCCTTGATTTTAACAAGGCTTTTGATACAGTTTCCCACAGCATTCTCATTGGCAAATTAAGGAAGTATGGGTTGGATAGGTGGACTATAAGGTGGATAGAAAACTGGCTAGATCAACGGTTTCAGCGCGTAGGAATCAATAGTTCCATGTCTAGCTGGCAACCAGTCATGAGTGGTGTGCCCCAGGGGTCGGTCCCGGGGCCGGTTCTGTTCAACATTTTCATCAATGATCTGGATGATGGAATAGACTGCACTCTCAGTAAGTTTGCGGATGACACCAAGCTGGGGGGACCAGCAGACATGTTGGAGGGCAAGGACAGGATTCAGGGAGACCTAGATAAATTGGAACAGTGGGCCAATAGAAACCTTATGAGGTTCAACAAGGACAGGTATAAAATCCTGCACGTGGGACGAGAAAACCCCATGCACTACTACAGGCAGGGAAACATTCAGCTAAGTAGCAGCAATGTAGAAAAGGACCTGGGGGTCATGGTGCACGGGAAGCTTGACATGAGTCAGCAGTGTGCTCTTGGTGCCAAAAAGGCCAATGGCATACTGGGCTGCATCAAAAGAAGTATTACCAGCAGATGAAATCACCCATTGTAATGAGAAAAGATTCCATAGTCACAATGTAATCCTGCTTTCAGAATTTCTTGAACACAAACTGCAGAATTGGAATTGATATGCAAATTCACTTGTGTGAAAGCAGGAGTAAATCATTACTATGATTTTTTTTCCCATTACAACAGGTGACTTGACCTCATCTTCCTCTATGTGCTGTTCCCCAGTGTTTAATCTTAACAACTGCTTTGGTTTGCTTTTACTGTATGACCTGAGCCTATGACCTACACTCCCCTGCATTTATTTCCTCCCATTTGGTAAGTTCCCCCATCTTCAAAGCATCCAATGAAGCAGGATCTTCTCCCATGAAAGCTCATGTGATAAATATATTTGTTAGTCTTTAAGTGCTACAGGACTCCTTGTTTGTTTTGCTGAACTAGACTAACATGGCTGCCCATTTGATATATGAAGCAGGTTACTCGTAGCATATAATCAGGCTTTGCCTCACTGATTTCTCCTTCACGAGGAAGCTGATCTATGAGACCACACGTTTCTGTTGCTATTTGAAAGTGAGCCGACACTGGAAGACAGGGTAACAATACCTTTCTCCTTAACTAGTCCCATTGATGTCAAGTGTTCACTTCACACACATATTGCAAAACACCAGAACCTGGTTATTAGGGCTAGACTACCACACCCTTACTTCATCATGACAGAGAATAACGTGTTAGCACACTTACTGGTTATTTGTTGATAATGGTAGCCATTTTGTTTGGTACTTACACTGGGTAACAGTGAGATGCTTGGCAGGGTGCCAGCATGCTCATCTGCCCAGTAATGGTGAGTAAAGGCAGGAAACTGGTAAACAGAAAAACAGAACCATGTGGAGAGAGCCGTGCTGAGTGCAAATCTTTTAGAAAGGCCACATGCAAAAGGCCTATAGGCAGGAAAATAGGTGGCCAAGCATTGGCTGGTCATAAGGCATTTAAGTGGACAAGCCCCTGAGATGGGTGCTGTCTCGATTACAGAGTGATGTTTATTTGCGTGGTTTCAGGCTAGGACATGAAGTATATGACATAAGGAAGACATGTTTGCGCTGGACAAAGATGGAAAGGAAGAAGCTCCTCTCACAATCGGCAAGCCCTGAATCAAGGAATCAGAACCAACTCTCTGGGAGAGAGAAGAAACACCACAACTAATCCAAACATTGGGACCCAAGGAAGTTTCTTAGGGTATTAGGAGTTGGTTCATGCTGAGGACTGGACAGCTTCTTTATTTTAACTCTGACCCAGTGTTTAATTGGTAGAGACATAACATCAATAATAAACTGTTTTATTGTTAGTTGAGATAATTGGTGTCTGTTCCAATCCATCATTCGGTGATAGATACAGTAGGGTCATGATTCTGAAAAGAAGGGAAAAAGAGAGAGATTCCTGCTAACAAAGGGTCTCCTGTGAGGCCTTCTGAAACTGACCACACAGGGCTCCTCACCCAATACTACCTGTGGCAAGGTAGACAGGAGACATTACTTCTCCCTCTCTTACATGCCAGTGACTGCTCTAGAGCAAGTTAAAACAGGCAAGGAGTATTGCCTTTGAATCCCTATTCATTTTCAGCTCCGCTCTGGGGTGGGACCAGATTGCTTGGTTATAATCCATCCCTTAATATCTTGTTAATTTACTTTACTTGAGTGTTTTCCTTCCTCCTTTAATTCCCCCCCCCCCCTTTGTTATGTTTTATCTCATGCTCTCTTTTCACTTAGTGGGGAACAGAAGAAAAGTCACTTCAATGCCATATCCAGAGATAACCGATACTGCATATGAACATTTCTAAACTACTTTCATATGGAAAGATTCAGAACAACAAGCTCCTACCATAATCTGGCCTGATGTAGCCACATGCACCAGCCCTGATTCATATTCCTGATACTGAGATGGAGTGCGATACTTGCACAGGTAAATGAGTTACACTACAATGTCCTCTGTTCCATCAGCGAAAAAACTCCTCCTCTGTCCTACTGGATGGCTGCTTTGCCTAGGGGATATTTCTTTTTGAGCTTGACCATCACAAAATGGAGTTCTTCTTGAAATAGTCCCCACCCCCTTTTACAGGAATTTTGAAATGACCTTTTCCTACAACAACCCACAGGTTCAGAAGACAGATTTTATGAGTCAGGGAAGGATAACAGACTTTTTGGTGAGAAGGCAAGAAGACTCTCACTGAGGATCACTGCCCATGAGCTACCCAAAAGGCAATAAGGATTGGTAGAGAAATTGACAAGATGCAAAGCACTAAATACAGCTGTTTGAAGTGGGAATCCATCAACTTACAGATTCAGACAGACATCATCTTCCTTTCTAAATGCAAAGAACTGAACATTATACCTAATGGACTGAAGGTAAAAAATCCTTTACAATCGACATATTACACAGACTACAGTGAGAGATTATGCCATACGCTCTCACAGAAACTCAGAAACCACCTAATCAGCATCCTGTACAGCAAACAGAGGAAAATTAAAAATGAACTCAAAACTAGATTCCCTCATAGAAAACCAACCTACAATGCATTCTTCTACATGGCTGGACTTCACAACAAAGAGAAAATCAATCTACAACATACACTTTACTTTCCTACAGAAGAGAAAAAAGATACCAAACTGTATAAACTACTATACACCACTACAGAAAACAAGAGTGACACCTACAACCCAGCCAGCTACATGGTTAATCTCTCAAGCTACACACTTACTCCAGTAGAGGAATCTGTGCTATCTCGGGGACTTTCCTTTTGCCCCACAACTGCCACACACAAGATAAAATTCAGCGGTGACCTAGAGTCCTACTTTCGCTGCTTAAGACTCAAAGAATATTTCCATAACACCACAGATCAACGCACTGACACACAGATACCTTCCTCCAAACACTACAAAAAGAAATATTCTTTGTGGACTCCTCCAGAGGGTCGAAACAAGAGACTTGACTTCTACATTGATTGTTTCCGCCACCATGCCAAGGCTGAAATTGTGGACAAACAACATCCTTTACATCATAACCTCAGCCCTGCAGAACGCAATGCCATTCACAGCCTCAGAAACAGCTGACATTATCATTAAGGAGGCTGACAAAAAAGGTGCAGTTGTCATCATGAATAAATTGAATGATGACCAGGAGGCATATAAACAACTCTCCAACACAATGTTCTACAGACCACTTTCCACTGACCCCATTGAGGAATACCAAAAGGAATTACGACACCTACTCAAGAAACTCCCTAAGATAGCACAGAAACATATAAAAGACAGAAACAGCATGTGAACTGTGGCCAGGGACGTTCTATCTACTATCTAAAATCCATAAAAAAGGAAACCCTGGATGCCCCATCATCTCAGGCATTGGCAGTCTTACTGCCGGCGTATCTGGCTATGTAGACTCCCTCCTCAAACCCTGTGGCTGTGTCCACACGTCTTTTTTATTTCAAAATAAAAAAGATTATATCCAGACAACGTTTTCTTATTTCAAAATGACGGACTCTGTCATTTTGAAATAAGAGATGTTCTTTCGGAACACCTTAAACCTTGTTTGTTAGCAAAATGGCCCTTATTTTGAAACAGTTGTTTCGAAATAAGGCCATTTGGACATATTGTTTCAGAACAAAAGCAGTTCCAAAACAATATGTTTTGACCTTCCTCCCAGGGTGCTTAGCACCCTGGGAGAAAGGGCCACCCCCTCAGCACCCTGGCCAGGGAGCCCTCAGCCCTGAGGAAAAACCAGCCCTAGGCTATGGGGGGCTGCCCCCAAGCCCGCAGGTGGGGAGCTAGGCACCCGGTTTTTCCCAGCCGGTGGGGCTGCCGGGGTTCCCCATTTTTCACCACCACTGGGGTCTGGGGAAGCCCCACGGTGGAGGTGTGGGGGTGCCTGGCTCTCCCCACCACCAGGGCTGGTGGCAAGCCCCACGGAGGTGTCCCAGCCTGGCTTTTCCCTGCCGTTGGGGCTGCAGGTGCGGGGAGCTGGTCCCCACGCAGCTCCCCAGTGCCCCGAGAGCTGAGCGGCTGCAGCCGCGGGGAGCCAGGTCCCCTCTCCTGAAGCAAAATAGCAAGTCCACACATAGGACCTACTATTTCACTTTCAGGTTTTCTGTTATTTATAACTAAATTTTTTTTTAGTTTGAAATAAGGGATTTTGAAATAAAGGTTTTATTTCAAAATAAGTCATTTCGGAAGGACTTATTTCAAAATAAAACCTTGTGTGTAGACATAGCTTATGTTATCAACATCCCTAGCTATCTTCAAGACACCACAGACTTCCTGAGGAAAATACAGTCCATTGGAGAACTTCCAGAAAGCACTGTTCTGGCCACTATGGATGTAGAAGCTCTTTACACCAACATCCCACACAAGGATGGATTACAAGCTATAAGAAGAACCATCCCAGATGATGCCACAGCACAACTTGTGACTGAACTTTGCGACTTTGTACTCACCCACAACCACTTCAGATTTGAGGATCATTTATATCTCCAAATCAGTGTCACTGCTATGGGCACCCGCATGGCCCCACAATATGCCAACATCTTTATAGGCGACTTAGAACAATGTTTCCTCAAGTCTCATCCCAAAACACCTCTTCTTTACCTATGCTACATTGATGACATCTTCATCATCTGGACACATGGCATGCTCTTGAAGATTTTCACACAAATTTCAACAATTTCCACTCCACCATCAAATTGAGCCTGGGACACTCCACACAGGAGATCCACTTTCTCGACACTACAGTACAAATCAGGGATAGACACATGAACACCACCCTGTACCGAAAACCTACTGATCAGTATAGTTACCTACGTCCCTCGAGTTTCCATCCTAAACACACCACACGATCCATTGTCAACAGCCAAGCCCTAAGATATAACCGCACCTGCTCTGATCCCTCAGACAGAGACAGACATCTTGAGGATCTCTATCAAGCATTCTTGAAACTACAGTACCCACCTGGGGAAGTAAGAAAACAAATTGACAGAGCTAGACGTGTTCCCTGAAATCATCTACTACAGCAGAGGCCCAAGAAAGAAAAACAACAGAACACCACTAGTCACCAGTCACATACAACCCTCAAGTCAGGCCTCTGCAACAGATCATTAAGGACCTACAGTCTATTCTAAAAGATGATCCCTCACTCTCTCAAGCGTTGGGAGACGGACCTCTTCTTATCTACAGACTGCCACTCAATCTTAAACAGATACTCACCAGCAACTACAGATCTAACAACAGAAACATTGAAGCAGGCACACACCCCTGCAACAAACCATGCTGCCAAGTCTGCCCACATATCTGCACAACAGATACCATCATAGGTCCTAATCAAGCCTGCTACTCCATCAAAGGCTCATTTACCTGCTCATCTACTAACGTGATCTGTGCCAGAAATGCCCCAACACCTTATACATTGGCCAAACAGGATGATCGCTGCACAAAAAGATAAGTGAACACAGCTGATATCAGAAATCACAAAACAAAGAAACCAGTTGCTGAGCACTTCCATCTTTCTAATCACTCGATAAATGATTTGTTAACGACTGTCGTCAGAGATGTGGCTGGGACATCAAGACATCAAAGAGAAACAGCTGAACTCGAATTAATATGCAAATTAAATTCTGTGGAAGCAGGATTGAATCAAAACTATGGGTTCTTTTCCCATTACAAAAGGTAATTTGACTTCAGGTTTCCTAGGGTTTGAACCTACCAACTGCTCTGATTTGCTGTTACTGTCTGACCTGATCCTATGTTTTACACCCCCTTGCATTTATTTTCATTCCATTTTATAAGTTCACCCATCTTCGAAGCATCTGACGAAGTGGGATTTTCTCCCATGAAAGCTCATGTGAAAAATAAATCTGTTAGTCTTAAAGTGCCACACGACTCCTTGTTTTGTTTTTTTGTTTGTTTGTTTGTTTTTTTGCTGTGTAATGTGGCTTACCCTTTGGGGTCAGAAGAACCTATTTCTTTAACAGACCTAGTGGCCGTACTGGGGACCGGTGACTGGAATGCAGTAAAGGGAACTGGGTATACTAGATTGTGGCTTCTTGATATCCATTGTGGGGGATCAGAAGCATTGTTTGTGACTGGTTGGGGGAGTTGCTGGGAGAATCTGCTCTCCTTTTTGCAGCTTGCCCTGATCTTTGCATATTCAGGTGGTTATCCCAGGATGCCCGGGTCACAGCAGGTATTCAAGGTATGTGCTGGGTGAGGTCCAGGAAGCAAGGCCGTTGCAGCGCCAAAAACAGTTTTTCACAGAGATTGTTACTCTTCTCTGTTTCTGACTCACAGGCAAACATGCTCAGAACAACCGAGGTAACAGAATCTGTGCCCCTGTTGTTTTTGGCATTACAGCAGCTGTGCGGGGCCTACTGAACCGCAGGGCCTGGGGCAGTTGCCCCGAGTGCCACTGTCTAACAACAGTGCTGCAAAGTAGGGAAAAGCTGTAGAAGGAGTAATGGAAGATTGTTAGAGCTCAAAAAAAAAAAAAATCGGTTGCAGACTCTCATAACCTAGGTCAACTGACTTGTGCATGGGGAGTTTTCACGATAAGGCTAAAAATAGCAGTGTAGATGTCTATGTCTGAAAGTTCAGGATCCAGCCCGAGCCTAGATATCAATGCTGCTATTTTCAGCCTGAATCAGTTGACCTGGATTCTAAGAGTTGCTGCCAAGGATCTTTATGTTGTTATTGTTACCACAGTGTAGACATACCCAGAAATTTAAAAAACAAAACAAAACAAAAAACACCCAGTAACCCACCCAGTTAGAATCTGTCACAAAGAGCTTAAGATTTATTCAGGGTGACCCAGTGGTTTTATACGAGTTTGGGAACATATTTAGTCATTCTTACTTTTTATCATCTTTTCAAATGGTATCAGTTAAAAACATCATACTCTTTTTCTTCCCCTTCAAAAAAAAGGTGAGGAATTGAATTCCCGACCTTTTGCCTTTCCAAACACTGCTGCCACTACATCTTTGCTGCACATCATTCAAAACAGCTATGTGTAGAAATAGGGCTTGGGTTATATTTAAGATCCTAATATGATTTTTTTTTTCTCTTTTTCGTTCTTTAAACCATGGTTCTTCAAAACATGAAGCTGGTAGACACTTGGGTGGAGAAGACGGTTATGGGAAATTGTAATAAATACTGTTATTGTCTGGGTACCCATATCCAGGGACTTTGGGCATGTTAAATTATACGGTCTGGATCGTTAACTCATATAAAACATCATAGTCCTACTGAAAGTCAGTCAATCAGAATCTATCTTTTTTCAGTGGAACTGGATGTATTACTATGACATGGAGAAATGGTAGAAAGCCATTGAACCTTATTTCCAACTGATGTTGGTCAAGATTACAAATTGAGTCACTGAATGTAGAAGCTACTGTTATGTATATGAGTCATCTAGTCATTTGTGAGTCTTCCAAACCAACCCAGACAAATAGCAATAAATCTTCATCGTACCTTTATGGATGCCGTTTATCACACATGTGCTACACGAAAAATCTACCTTTGGGAATTTGGGGAATTATGGTCTTTTTAATGTGACTGTTCATCATAATCCTGCCAAAGATAAGGGCTGGTGGCCATGTAATGGGACTGAGGTGGGCAAACCCTTAGGTTCTTGCAGCATTTCACTGAAATCAACTGACTCTGTATAGCTGTGAGGACTTGCCTCAGTGGACCCATTTACAGGACAGAGGACTATGAAGGGTTCAGATGGAGTTATGAAAATTTTGGAAGACATTGTACTCTAGTGGACAGCACACTGGACTGTGAATTGGAAGATCTGGGTGGAAGTCCTACCTAAACCATGCTGTATCCATCCTTTTCCTGTTGTCCATTCAGTGTATATAGTCTTTGGGGTAGGGACTGTCTCTTACCATGTGTTTGCATAGCCCATAGAATCAGAGGTTTGCAATTATGGCTGGGAACCGTGTAGGCACTAGCATAATAAATACCATAATTCTCAAAATGAACAAGCATCACCTTTATGTTGATATATCATTGACTATCATTTCTACTATGCAGCCAACAATGAATGCCTTTTCTACTTAATTATTAGAAACATTCACATGTTTTAAAAATGTGTTTTAAGTAGACCTTTTCCCCTAGCAGCCCTTGTGCCTTCACACTATATAAAAAAAGTACAATTACCTTTATCCATGAAGTTTACAATAGAATAGGTGTGGAATTATCAATTTGACCAGAATGCAGTAAATGCAAGAATCACACTGACAGTAGAATTTAAAAGAAAAAAAAAAAAAACAGCTGAAAGGTCACATATGGCCAAGCCATAAAGATACCCATCAATTCTATTTGCCAAATCAGACCTATGAATAGCATCAGCATCTCAGGAACAGTGAGACTACATATGATAGCTAGGTGATTCTAAAGTACAAGGACCATCGTGACATGCCAGACTGTGAAGGCACAAGGCTGAAAAATGGTGTGTTCAAATTTTGTGGAAACTTGTAAAATTCACAGGGTGCGGAGCAGGGTATAGGGTGGCCCTTTTTGTTTGTTTGTTTTGCTGAAAATTGATCTATATTTTGGAGTCAAAGAATGATCCAATTTTGAAACATCCTCCCCATTCTCACCCATGTGTACCCTAAATTTCATTTAAGGGAAGTTTGGTTTTCACATAATGCTGTCAGAGAGATGTGATGACAAATCAAGGATGTACGTTTGGATTTTGTGGTTGCAGATCTTTCCAAGGTACTTGTATGGCCCCCGTACCTGTAGTTTTTTTAACACCTTGCAATCTTTAATGAATTTATCCTCACAACACTCCAAGGAAGTAGGGAAGTGCTATTAGCCCCGTTTTACAGATGGATAACAAAGGTGCTAGGTGACTTGCCCAAGGTCACATAAGAAGTAAGTGTAGAACAGGAATCTGAACCCAGATCTGGCAGTGCCCTAGATCGTGTGTCATCTTTCTTTTCAACTGAATGCATTTCACCTAGTGTACCCATGGTATGCAGCTGAACTAGGAAAGTGAGCCAGGGCTTTTAGATGTTACTGAAATATAAATGTTACATAATGATTGTTGCTGGAGTAATACATTGTTAACCATGAATTTCTATGGCCTGTGGCATGCAGTATTTCAGATGAGATCAGCATAGGCATCCTCCTTAGGTAATTAACAATCATAAATCTATTATATTAGGAAAAAATGGTATAGGCTGACAGAACAAGAAGCAATGATCTCAGGTTGCAGTGAAAGAAATGTAGTTTGGATATTAGGAAAAGTTTTTCCCCTGGGAGGATGGTAAAACACTGGAATGGGTTACACCTAGGGAGCTAGTGAAGTCTCCATCCTTAAAGGTTTTTAAGTTGTGGTTTGACAAAGCCCTTGATGGGATGATGTAGCTGGTGTTGGTCCTGCTTTGAGCAGGAGTCTGGACTAGATGACCTCGAGGTCCCTTCCAACTGTAATCATCTACGATTCTAAAATACAGTCAAGTTTTAGCAAACGTGGAGTTTGAAAATGTATGAAAGTCTTTCTGTTGTCCTAAGTAGGCTGTGGATGCGGCCCTTCTGTTGTAAGACTGACACATGTAACAGAATTGAAATGAGATGATGGCAAAAATAGATGTTTATGTTTTGGGCAGGAAATAAGAATTGGTGTTTACTGCTAGGATATAGTGGTTGTGTGTACGGGACAGGTATTGAGTGATATTTTTCTTAGAAGTCATAGGGCAAGGTCTACTTGGTTTGACTTAAGAAATAAGACCTCTTAAATAAGAAATTTCATGTTTACAATGTAAAAATGGCACAGTATGTTGGTTTAAAAAACTGGCACATTAACATGAGCCATTAAGAAAGAAAACAGAAATTTCTATTGAAGAGGAGCTGAATTATCATAAAAATGATTTTGAAAAGCTCTAGTCTACAGAATGATGTATCCACGAAGAGGATGCTCTTGTGTAATTGATACATGAAGCCAAACTAAGTTGCTTGGCATATTGTCAGCTAAGCAAAAAGCTCAGAAATATTGATTTACTGACTGAAAAAAAGGTCACAATTTAAAGAAAAATGGGGGCCATTCTATTCTCACAGTGTACAAGGCTGTTATTATTACTCAGACAGACTCTCCCAGTGAGTGGCATCCTCCTTCCAATGGCTGAATTTATTGACGTAAATTTTTAATATGTGGCTAGGGGGATTTTGGGTGCCCAGCTTGGGGCTCCTGAGAAGAGCACTGATTTCAGAAAATGGGTTGCTAAGCACTTTCTCAAAGTTATCACTTTTCAGAAAGATTTCACTTAGGGATCCCCAGCAAAATGGAGGCACCAGAAATTCTAGTGGCTTTTGAAAATTCAGACCACTTTGTCTGTGTCTCACATGTTACTATACCCTTCTTGAATTTGGAGCTACCCTCTTCCTGAGCTAGTAGATGAACTCAGCAGGAAGTGCCATTGTGAAATAGTAATGCTTATTTCCCCAGTTGTCCCAGAAGAATTTGAATGTGCTTAATGCATAAGCATCTCTTAGCAGTGGTGTATGGGCAGGGTGCTCCCCCATGCTGGCCTGAGAGGAGGCACTGGGTGGGATCTCAGCAGGGGGTTAAAATATGCCTGAATGCAGCAGAATGCCATTCCAGGGCCCACTATTTTTAGGGGCTAAGCTTTCCGGGCCCACTAAAAGTAGAAAATGGAGCCAGAATGCTGTGTTCCAGGGCCCACCATTTAAGAAACAGTGGGCCTCAGAACACAGCGTTCTGGTTCTGTTTTCTATTTTTAGGGACCCAAACACTGAGCCCCTAAAAATAGCAGACAGAAGCCTCCAAGCACAGCCTACAGGAGGGATTGTCTCCTGGCCCAGCGCACAGCTACTGGTAAGTGCTGGGGTGGCCCAGCTCGCATAGGGGATGGATATCGGGGGCAGAAGGTGGGTACTAGGGGGAATACTGGGGATAGGGAAATGGGTATTGGGGGCTGGAGTGGACTTTGGGTTGGGTATTTGAGGCTGGGGAGGATTTTGGTGACAGAGGAATGGATATTGAAGGTGGTAGCTGGGGTACCTGAGGGGGTCCAGAAATTTAGGAGGGTTCCAGGGCCCCCCCAATTATACTTTAACCCAAGGTTCTCACCAAACCCTGCTGTGGTTGGCTGCTGCTGCCTGCCAGTCATTCACAGTTCAGCTAAGCATGAATTGACAGAAGAAAAGGGCTGACCTGGATTCTGATCTGGGGAGGCAGTGGCTGCCCCTCCTCTCCCCCCGCTGTCCCACTAATGAGGCTGAAGCTTGGAAAGCTGCCTTCAGCTCCAAAGGAATTGGGGAAGGCAAGACTGAAGGCTGCAACTCCCTCATACCTCTAGTCTCCTAAAGCTGCACATAGGGGACCCAAGCCAAGTCTCCACGGTCCAGGTTTCCAAGTTCCCTAACCTACCTGGCTAGGATGGGGGTTTTCCCTCAGCAATGCAATGTGGTGAGTAAGGCAGGGGGCAGCAGCTTACGGCTGGATGGAACCAGCTCCTGTGTGAGCTCCTCTCGAGTCTCCTGCTGCAGGAGCTGAAGCTGCCTCCGGGGAGAGGCAGGGCCGGAGGCTGCAACTGCCCTTCCTTCCCTGCTTGTGGCATGCGATGGGAATCCAGCAGGGAAGAGAGAAGAGAAAGGAAAAGCATTTCCTGATTCCTCAAATGTGACTGACTCTTAAAAAAACCAAACAAATAAAAGCAGGTCATGCACTTATTTGCCAGTAGGAGCTATCTATATTAATATCACCTCCCCTTCAAAAATAGAACATATCTGGCCCTTGAAAAGCTCACCTTCCTGATCAGTGAGCACTGAGCACTGGGTAAAAGTGTGTGTGTGTGGGGGGGAGCAGCAACACAGACATGCCCTCTCTGCACCCCTTCAAGTCTTCGGTGCCCCCCACACCCCACTTTGCAGATACATACCCTTCTCCCCAGCCCCAAGAGCAGCTGATGGGCACGCCAGGATACCGCCTGCCCTGCATGGTTGGGGGGCGGGGTGCAAATGTAGGCTTGACCCTTGGATGCCAGAGAACCATCTTATCCATGACATCGATCTTCAATTGGCCTAGCTACCATAAAAACGGTTGAGAAAACCATAGAAAGCAGGCATGGATTGCGCATAAAATTCATCAGCAGAGCCTTTCTAACTTTGGACCAATTTCTAATCTCATCTGCATTGGAATAAAGCAGTAAATGCATTAATTTGCACAGTTGCTGAACTATTTTAGCACCTGTTAACTTTACAATGACCTGTGAATGCTCATTGTTATGGAAATGGAAGCATTTTTTTAAAGGCCTAATTTTAGGTACCCAACTTTGAAAAAAATTGGCCTACTGTTTAAAATGGGGCTAGCATCAAATGATACACCCTGTCATTCAGCTGATTGGTTCCTTTTGTGTGGATTAAGATACATCTACAGTCTGAACTAGAGGTGTGATTTCCAGCCCAAATTCATATGCCTGTTCAAGTTCTGATCAAAGAAACTTGCTAAAACAGTATAGCTAAGTGGTAAAAGCAGTGGAAAGGGGTAATCATTTGAATATGTATCTGTCTCAGAAACTAGGTACATACTTGCATGACTAGCTCTTTCCACCACTGTGGACATGCTCTAGCTTGATCAAAAATAGCAAGGGTAATTCTCCTTGGTCTGGAAATCACACTTCTAGTTCTAAGTGTAGACATATCCTTACAGTGATATCAGCTTATCTTCATTGGCTCATGCCCAAATGCTAAACGTTCTCCCAAGCATCACGCAAGATCCAAGAGGAACAAAAACTAGAGAGGGGAAAAATGAGTTACACACCAGCAAATGGCAGTGGCCTGAAATACCCCCACTCTCCTGCAGAGATTGTTCTTTCCTCTGCAGTAGAGCCATTGTAGTCAACAAGTCAGATGAGCAAAAAGGGATGTGGCTAGGGGTTGGGGTATGGAGCACAGCAGGGACCACTCTAAAGAAATACAGGAAAATGGGAGCAAAGATGTTGCAGCACAAACAGCACCTTGGGCTGTAGTGTTAACTGCTCTTGTTCTACTCCAGTGGTTCATTGTGCAGCATATTTGATCTGGCAGTCAATGACAGCACCGCTGTGAATTTGGCTCTATTGCTAGCATCGATGAGGAAAAGGAAGAAAAGTGAAATGATCATTTCTGTCTCACTGACTATGGATTTTTTTTTTTTTTTTTGGCATTCAGGTACGCCCTCCATACCCAGAGGTTTCATCCCTGCACAGATTACAAAATGAGTTAGATGCCTGCCTGGACCTAATTACCTTTGAAAATATTGCTCTGACTGACAGCAAACATGGAAGCTTGCAATGTTTCATTTAGAATCAATTTCAGAGTAACACATTTGAATGAGGCCTGTGGTATTAGACCATATAGATAAATAAGGTAAGAACTGATGATTTTACTAGAAGGACTGAAGATTTTCTGCATGAGTCCCATTTATAGATTTTAAGGCCAGAAAGGACCATAATCTAGTCTGACCTCTACTCTACATAGGAGAGGTCATAGAATTTCACCCAGTGATTCATACTGGAGTGTCCAGATGAAACAGCAGCTTTTAGAAAAGAGTCAGTGAAGTCTCTGGTAATACCTTAACCATGTTTTTAACTTCACTCAGTGTAAGTCTTTCACAAGACTGAGACCAAAATTTATAAGGACTGCCAGGAAACAATGATGAACTATTTAATGACCATCATACAGGTTTTGCCATCTGTTCATATTTCTCATAGTCATCTTTCTTCCTCTTCTATTGTTACTAGAGTTAGCTACAATTTGCTTATTTTTTTCAAAATCATGCATTCCACCTTTAGATTGATCAGACATTGACATGCACTGTATATTATCTCAAGTACTTTTTTAAAAGTATGCTTTAACGGCATATTTCACACTAATGTTTGGATACAATAGACACATATTAAGATATAAAAATTCCTCTGGAGCTTCATAACAAAGTACAGGGGCTATTAAAAATGAATGTTTCTGCATTAAAACATGACATTATTGGAGAGGTTTTAATAAATGATTGAAGGTAAGCTTATTGTGTTTCAGAGATAGTAGAGAGGAGACCAGTGTTTAATGGCTGGGATCCAGGGGTAAAATCCTGCCCCAAACTCCTGCTGAAGTCTATGTGGTCAAGACTTCCACCTAGACCTGGGCTTTTCCAGTGTGCAGGGGTGGTCATAGTTGTGTTTTGGTCTTGCTGTGTCCATCAGCAGGCTGCTGGACACAAGAAAATCAATTAATCCAGATACTATATGATGGCTAGTGATTCTCTAGCCCTGATTCCCACCTACTTCAGATGAGTTACTCATGTTTTACACTGGTGTGGCATAGAGAACCTCCCAAGAATGGGTGCATCTTGTATTCTTCATATCCCAAATCTCCAAGAAACATCCTCTTACCCTAAATGCCACTGTTTTAGTGAAATCTTGGAAACTCCCCTCCCTACCAGCCACTTATATCTGTCTCCAGAGGATACAGGGGCCTACTGACCTCAAAGTCTCTTTAATGGAGGATTTTTAATGCTTTGTAGGCAGTATGGCTGTCACCACATTGGTCACTGGATCATAGACAGACAAGGCAGGAAAGGTGGTATCTTTTATCATATCAGCTTCTGTTGGTGATGGAGACAAGCTTTCAAAGTACGCAGTGATCTTCTTCAGGTCAGTTCTTCATACTCGAAGATCTTTGTGTAGCTCAAAAGCTGGTCTCTCTCCCCAGTGGAAGTTAACTCACGAAAAGATATCACCTCACCCACTTCGTCTCTCTCCTGGTCACTTGCATTATTTATTCATTTCTATAGCAATAACACTCAACATGTCATAGGAGCCTTCCTGATAGAACCACTCATTCCTCAGTGAAGAAGTAGCTTGAAACTCTACCAGCAGTTGGATATTATGCGTGTGCAACTGTGCTAAAGAAGGGAATTACATCTCTAAAAAAACAGCATGCATTTGTTAGAATATCACTTTGAAAGCTGTTAAATCAGTGGTTGAAAGTTCTAAAATAGTTATGGCATGCAACAATGGCCAGTATTGTGATAAATGTAATCATCTTGTCCATACCTAATTTCTGTGATTCCATGAGAAATATTCTACTTGATAGTTTTTTGGCCTACTTTCATGGTCTGGATTCTTGCCTAAATAACCTCTTAATATCATTTAGCATTTTAAAGATGCAAATACTCGTGCTGCAAGCCAGCATAGATTGTCTGCGGTATGGTCTGTAACCAAAGCTCATTTATTGCTATTTTCTGAGGAGATATTGACACTTGTATGCCTGACAAAGAAGCAAAGACCTGTGGTGATTTGCAGTATTAAAACATAGTAAATTATATGAGGGTCTGAGGACTACACATTAGTGTTTGAGAAAACCTTCATTGCCACGTGCACATGCCTTGTGCTTAAGCAATATGGTTCAGAAATGGTCTCATGAGTCTGCATGTAAAGGCTTGGAAGTTCTTTTGAAGAGGGCAGTGCTTTAGTCTTGATATAAATAAAATGCAGATTTCCTGTCCTCTAAAACACAAAGGATATTACAAAGATCAGACAGGCACAATGAAACACTTGTAAAGGAAGGGTTTGTAATAAGCACACAAAGCTACCACGGTTCCAATCCCATGAAAGCCAAACTCTCACTTTAGACACATGGGTAACTCCCATTGGGACAGCTGGTTGATAAACTGTAAAGATTTTTCAAGGAAAAATTCAAAATAACTTTAACTCTGGGTCTGTGGAGGCTTGGTAAGGAAGTAGTAGAAAAACATTTTAATTTACAAAACCTCAATGTTTCATGTTCAGATTGTGTCAAGCAAAAGGAAAATTATTGAAAAATCCTCTCTGAAGGAAAGGACATTTTTAAAAACAATTTCTACCAGTTCTTTATGCAGATACATAACCATCAATAGAAGAGTCAGTTAAACATACCTGAGATGGAAGTCTACAGAAATCATTGGAGTGCCACCAGGGCCATAGTCCCATCTCAGTGGTCTTGTCTTAGTCATAAATGAAAGCACAGTTTGGTTCGGTTAGTTGAACAGATACCCTACACCAGTACTACAGTAGGAACAGATTAGAAAGCTATGTAAAAATAAATGAGATGACTTGAGAGAACAAACTGTGATTCAATGCCTCAGTGTCCATCTCCTGCTCTCTCCTTTTGGGGGGGGGGGCAGAGAAGAATAAATTATTTTATCCAGTTTAGTGGAATGGCAACAGGTGGGGTTCATACCTCTTCCTTCTGCTCTCCCCTCCTTCCCCACTTAAATACAGCAGGAAGTACTAGACAGAAGAACAGGGGCTCGCTTGGGCCATGGCACTCTGACTCCAGGTGCTGAAAGAACCTGGCAAGGCCAAAATATATTGTACACATGAGAAAATTGATACAGCAGTTGACTTCAATTTCAGCGATAATGTGTCATGTGCACAGAGAATCAGCCAGCTCCTGAAGCTGCCAATCAGCAATAAAATTACTTGGACTATTAATAACCCGCAAAATGTAGAAGTGCTTTTTGCATCAGACTGTAGAGGATGAACTGTGATTAGGAAACACCTGTGCACCCTGCTGTCTTCATTTTGCACCAGCACAATTGCAACAAATTACACCACAGGATGAAAAACCACTTGTCTCACTCGTATGTCTTTACATGATTTTAAAGATTCTTTTCCCCCTGTATGTTAGAAGTAAAATGTTACTCTGAAATGGTGAAGAAAACATAGCTGACCAGCACTGGGGAAAAAAGGGAGTTAGAGAGGTTAGATACCTGGGCAAGAAGTAAAATTACATTTAAGGCCCCAATCCAGTGAGGTGACCATTGTTCTGAACATGCCTCACCACAATGGGATTCGCAGAACACTTCACAGAATTAGGCCCATGAGTTGAAAAATAATATAACACACAACTATCCATAACCGTATATGCCCACATCTATTGTCCCTTGTTTATATTTAGATTGTAAACCCATCACAGTAGGGGCCATCTTTGTGTTCTGTGTTTGAACAGCATGTAACCGACTGAAGTGTTGTACGTCTTATGGTAATACAAGTAGTAATAATATACTCTGCATGAACTAGCGCTGTTGCTTCAGGAAAAGAATTAAGGCAGAGTTACAAATCCTCCCCTTATGCAACCCCTGCGCAGTGAAGTAATGTGCCATTCTGCCACATACCATTAGCGGATTATTACTCCCTCTCCAGTGGTTCAGATCTGTCAGCAGACAACTTGAGGACACAGAACTTCACTCATTCCCACCATCGCCCCTTCTAGTGGAATAAAACAGCCCCATTACTGCCTCCATGCAGATTGGCAATGTGGCTAGCCCCTGCAAAGATACGATGGGGGCTCCTTTCACCTCCTCACCCTCTCACACGTGTTTATAGAGCAGGGACAGCATTGCTCCACATCTGTAACCTTCCTACTGAAAAACAAACCAGGAGTCCTGTGGCACTTTGAAAAACTAACACATTTATTTATTGCATGAGCTTCTGTGGGAGAAAATTCCACTTCGTTAGATGTTTTGAAGATGGGGGAACTAAAATAAATAAAAAAATAACTGTGTTACTCTTTAACAGTGCCACAGGACTCCTGCTTCATTTTTTTTGCTGAACTAAACTAACATGGTGAATCTTTCAGAACTTTCTACTAAAGTTATTTCTGGGGCCTCTGTCTCTCGCTGCCTTAATTATCATTTTCAAGCATGTCTGAAAAACATTTACTAGTGAGTTTTGGAACAGCATTTTAAGGAAGCACCTATTGTACAAACATTAATTGTAAGTACAAGTAGAAAAACGCGTAAGGAGCTTTTATCTCACTGCCAATACTGAAAGTCCACTTCATGCTACAATGGCTATTTAGTTAGTTCAGATTACTCAGTACCTACTGAGCTTACATGGTATCATGTAGCAGGGGGAATCAAAGGAAATGCCTCCCTATAATAAAAGATTTGTTGTTACTGTTAAGCTTTATGACAGAGAGTTTGATGCTAACAGTAACACAAAATGTGGCACTGATGGTAAATCCCTTAAAAAGATGCAACATGCACAATGTCCAGAGAAAGCTTTGGCACATGCTAAGAGGGGTAAACAAGAATAAACTCTGTGTTAAGAAGCCTTAAGGCAACGTTGCTTCTCAGCAAATAGCTGTAAACAGGCATTAAGCTTGCCACAGCAAAGAAACCATGCCGAACCTGGCTTCTTGTGTGGCAGGAGAAACTGAGGGACATCACCCTGTTAGATTTAATGGCTAAATGCCAACACATCTATTCTCTAGAAAAGCTTTCTAGCAACTGAGAGAAGATATCCACATTAGTCAGTGACTAACACTCCAGCAGTAAACTAAGGGGAAGTGTGACACACTGAGTCAAAAAGCAAGACTCCCCTGCCCCCAATGTCATATAATTATATGTTCTATACAAATATGTCATCTTTGGTGTAATTTATACTCGATCATTAATGAACATTGATATCCTATTGAATTGTATATGCTATCATTCTATGCAAAGTTATAAAACATTGGAAATGTTACTAGAACATGTTGAGACATAGGAACTATGCAAACCAGCTTCTCAGGTACAACAGTGACATGGCCAAATGCTCCAAAGGGGTAGCTGTGTTAGTCTAGTTCAGAAAACAAACAAGGAGTCCTGTGGCACTTTTAAAGACAAACTTATTTATTGCATGAGCTTTTGTAGAAGAAAATTCCACTTTGTCAGATGCTGAAGACCATCTGCTGTACTTGGATGTTCTCCCATGAAAGCTTATGAGATTGATAAATTTGTTAGTCTTCAAATAGAGCCAGATGTGTTAACATGCCATCAAGGGCACTACCAGGAATTGCTTAAACTGAGTACTCCACTGTAGGACTCAGGTTCACAAAGGGGATGCTTTATCAATGGGAAGTAACTCCCACATCACATGCATCGAATGTTCCAGCAAGCCAAAACAATCTATACAATGGGGAGTGTGACGACATCACTTGGCTACACTCCATTCAGACCTGAAGGGTCGTCTGGGTGATAAAACAACATTGGAGGGTCCCAGCTAGGGAAGGTTGTCCAGCTGCATTTAAGAAACTGCTTGTACCAGCTGAAAAGAGTGAGACATTGTTTATCCAGAATCATCTTAGTGTGCAGAAATTAGACTGCGATTTTATGCTTATTTCATTTGATAACTACTTTTAATCCTTTTACACTTGCCACTAGTAATCATTTAAAATCTATTTTTCTGTAGTTAATGAGCTTGTTTCATGTTTCATCTTAACCAGCAGGGCTGTAACTAGGATTTCCAGCATCCGGGGCAAGCAGCCTCAAAGGCGCCCCCCACCCCCATCTGTACAGCAGTGGGGAGGAGTGTGTGCGACCCTTCCCTGCCACAGCCAGAGCCAGCAACGGGGGTCCCTATCCCGCTGTGACAGGGAGAAGGGATCCCCTGCTGCCGGCTCTGGCTGTGGCAGAGAAGTGATATACCCTGCCCACTCTGGCTATGGCAGGGGGAAGCGATCCCCCACCACAACAGGAGCTGGCAGGGGCGATTGCTTCCCCACGGTGCCCTTTCAAAATCTGCTCCTGGGCCAAAGCCCTGTTCACCCCACCGCAGTTATGGCCCTGTTAACCAGTGTGCTTTTTGAGTGAAGTGTTTAGGGAAACATTCAGAAACAAAAGCTGTGACATGTTCCTTCCACTTTGTGGTGAAGCTGGACTAGTTAAACTCTACTAGTCAAACTTTTGACCAGTGTAGGCAAGAAAGTCCTCTGCTCCTGCACGGAGAAGACAGATGAAGTTTCTTTATTGTTGGTTTGTGAGTGGCTGGAAAGTGCTCATTGAACTAATCCATGTGGGGTCCCCATCTGTGGCCGGCTATGTAAGCGCAGTAGCTGTCAGGGGTTTGTGGTTTCTCACAGGATCACTATGTGAAAGGGAGATCAAGTTGGTCAGCTAGAAGGCTCATTGGCTACCTCTACACTGCCAATTTAGTTCTAATTAAGGAGGCTTAATTCAAACTAAACTGGTCCCAGTCTACATTTGCCTTTCCTTAGTTTGAACTAAGAAATCCCTTGGTTTGAACAAAGGAATGCTTCATTTGAACGAGGAAGTACTGGTTGTTAATTTGAGTTTGAACTAAGCACTTAGTTTGAACATTAGTTTGAACTAAGCATTATGTAGATTCAAACTAACCACCCTTCGTTCAAACTTAAGAAGAACTTAAGAACTAAAGGCAGTTAGTTCAAACTAATGATGTGGACTAGTTCTAACTAACATTAGGTTGAACTAGTCCATGTTGTTAGTTCAAACTAATGAGTTCAAACTAAGTTTGAACTAACCTTGAACTTACTAGTTCAAACTAAGTTTCTGTAGCATTGACATAACCACTGGTATCCCAGGTGCTATATGACAAGTTCTGCAAACTGTCTTACCCGCTCTCTCTACACAAGCTCCACCTCCATATTCAGTATTCCCTCTACCTCATTCTCCCAGTCTTTGTCAGTTAGGTCCAATTCTCCCTCTGTACCCTGCTTCGCGGTCCCAATCTCCTCCTGCCAGACCCAGCCTCCTATTGAGTTGTCACCTGATTTTTTGAATGGAGAGGGAGAAAGAAAGGTAGAAGACAAACTGGAACATATTTTAACAGATTAAACAAAAATCTGAAAGAATCTTGTTCTGGTTCTAGATAAAACAATAAAAGTCCTGTGGCATCTTACAGACTAACAAATTTCTTTCGGCTTAAACTTTTGTGGGCTGCAACACATTTTGTCAGTCTTGGCTACCCCTCTGGAAACATTTCTAGATAGATGCCATGGAGAAATAATGGGGAAGAAAGAAAAATAATGAATTCACCATTAACTAGAATATTCTAGCAACTTCAAGTCTTTGGAAGAGAGCTTATCCTTAGCTCTGGAGCTAGTGGATTGTGTTGTGCTCTCCGAGTTTGTATTGTTCAAGCTGTTGAAGTAACAGCAGCGGTAGTGAAAGGATAATCCCCATTAGCAGTCATTTTCTCTTCTGTGCCAGAGTACTATGTTCCTTGTGATCTTTTCACCCCAGGGTGACACTCAGCTGTATAAAGAATTCATAAATGACTTAACACTTGAGTGTACACTGCAGGGAACATGGGGGTAAATTAACAGGTCATCTTGCATGGCCTTCGTTTGGGAGTGTTGCTATATCTGAACCACGTCTGTTCTCAGCACACGGACTTTTTTTTTTTTTTTTTAAATATTGGATCCCTATTTACCTAGCCACTAATACCAATACACAGATGAAATTTTTCAAAGGCAATTGATAAGAATTGTAAAGCATTGCTTATTTTCAATTTTTTCCTCCTGGTCTTGCTTACAGCTGTAGGGTGTTCCATAGGGAAACCTGTGGTTTAGGTGTAGAAGTAGTCACTCTGCCATGAGCCAGCCCAGAGGAAGGTGGCTTTGCTACCTGAGGAGCAGACTGCTTGCTCTCTCTCACTGTTCTCATGTGTGAATGTTCTGTATTTTGAGAAATCAAGCAGCATTATGTTGTGACTTTCCAAAAAGAATACTCTATATTTGTATCTAAATTCTCTGTCTATACTGTGGACACACTAAGGTGCACAGTTCCTATAGATTTTCAACTGGGTTTGAGCATCTAACTCTTCAAGACTCCTTTGAAAGAACTATCTTTAGTTTTAAACAGTCTTTAACCCCTCTCCCAATCTAAATAGACACAACGAAATAGGAAAAATGAAACAATATTTAACCACATTTTCCAAATGGTGAATTGAGGCACAGAGAAATTAAACGACTTGGCCAAGGTCACGCAGGGTATGTGTGTATCTTCACTAGAAACAAAGATGCATCAATAAACTGAGTAAGTTAACATAAAGTAAAACTCCTAGAGAAGACAAGGCAGTTTGTAGTTTACCACAAGTTTCCAGATCAAGTTAAAAGCAGCGGACCTTAAGTTTTGACTCTATCCATTACCTTGTGTGAAATATACAAACTGCCTTGTTTTCACTACAGATTTGCTTGATGCTACTGAAATTGAGTTAAGAACATGTTATTTACCTCGCAAAAACAAACCCCAGAAATTTGCACTAGAACCAATATTTGAATCTGATTTCTGAAGGCTCAGTCAAATGACTTAACCACACCACCACCCTAATTTGAATATAAGAGGAGTAGAATATTTAGGAAAGGAATCTTGGTTCTGGTTTTAGCACTATCAAAATCTAGAATCACCTACTAACCAATGATGTGCCTTGACATATGAATGTATGAATGCATGGCCTATAGTTCCTTGAAAAGCACCATTACAGCTAACATTTTTTCAAAAGTAATCTACAGGATTTGGATGTCCAGTGTCATCAGTTTCAAGGAATTTGGACACCCGGTTCCCATTACATGTACAAAATTCTCTGCTAGAAATGTAAAAGATGACACAAAAGAAGTTAATCTTCTGTAGAAAGAATTGGGTTATGATGGCACCAAGGATTTCCAGATAGAAATGGGGAAAATGAGGGATTTCTTGTGACTTAACCATATTGGCAATGTGTAATAGTATAAAAGATTCCATTTCTTATATTCAGATGGAATACATAATCAATATTACAATAAAAAGGTTATACTTGTATCTAAAGAGATCAGATTATGTCAGTCAAAAATATGCTTGTTGGCCTGCATGCTAGGTTAAAAAAAAATTTACATCCCCAAATCCATTAGGAATTCAAATGTGAAACTTTCAGGAAAACTGCAGTGCATCAATCCAGAACAAACAACTCATCAAACCCAATAAACATGGCATGATCCTAGTAATGAAAAATGAGCTTTGCAGCAGCTCATAATTAGCATCGGAATGACAGGCACACTCTAAACATTTCTGCACATATGGGTAATTATGGAAGAACTATGACAGTAATGAATCAGCAAGCCTATCCAACTTAGAACTACCTTAGATTTTGGCTGCTTCTTAGTGGATCTTAACATGCCATTTAATAATAGAATGAAAACCTTATTGCCCAAGGGAATTAATGGTCTTCTCACAGAGACACATTAGAAGAAACACTACTCAAGAAGTGTTAGGATTTAGACAAGACCCCAAAGATTGGTGGTGTATTCAAACTTCTAGATTCTGCAACAGTGGTCTATGGATCTCATGAAAGAATTTTTATTATTATTATTATTTTAACATGGGGTTAGAGGCTCTGTCATGGGAGCAAATATCCTAAATGTCTTTGGGGGATCAGAACTGGAAATGAAATGTAAATATCCAATAATGAAGGTGAAAGAGCTGCAGACTGAACTTGGCCAGGAACCTCTCTGTGTTGATCTCATTAACCTAGGAGGCACTCAGATACCAAAGTGCCATGACGATAAGCTTGTAGTGTAGCAGTATTTAGCAGTCCACATTGAGATTGGAACTGCAGTGGCCTAGGCGCAGTTCCCAACTTTTTAGCTCATTGGCCACAGATATAATTTTTACAATCTTGAGGGGCCAGTGGTCTACATCAGCAGACTCCCCCATGCCCACTGCAGCCAGACAGAAGGAGTTCAGCAAGGAGGTTGTCTCCTCACTAGTTTCCTGTCTTCAGTTAGGAAATCACACATGTTCTGTAGCCCTGTGTGCTCCACCTGGATCCTTAGGCTGTAGCTCACTTCTTCAGCTAGGGGAACGGGAGATCAGCTTTCCTTCCATCTAGCTCCAGTAGGGACCACAGCACCTAGGAACCCAGAGTGCTTTGCTCTCTGCTGAGGGAGGGGAGCAGTCATTTCCCTTCCCTGTGGCTCCACCAGGGACCCCAACACCGATGGACCTAGGTGAAACGCTATGCTGTGCTTCCTGCTACAGCCCAGGGAATTGAATGCTGATCTCCCATCCCATTGGCTGCAGCAAGGATCCTGGACTGGTCTTTTAACCCTGCAGAAACATCACCCACCTGGGTACTTAGGCAATAGCTCCCTTCCACAGCCAGAGGAAGGGGATGCTGAGGGCCACTTTGAAAGAACTTGTGGGCTATTCTTGGGCCCTAAACCGCAGGTTGGGCAGCACTGGCCTAGATGCTGAATGGAAGCAAATTATGAATCCCCATACTGAAGAGTTTATGATTTAAATAGATCAGACAGATAATAGCTAGGAGAAAGTGTTATGGTCTACACCGTTTACACATGGAGAACTGAGGCATAGTTCTTCTATTACTGTTCTTCTGCCAGAGAACAGTAACACCACTGACTCCAGTGATACTGTTCTTCGATTTGTAATCTATCCATAACTGAAAGTCTGTACCAAAGCTGGGAACTGAATCCAGATGCCCTGAGTGCCTTAACCACATAGTCCATCCTTCTAACACACAGCAGTACACCAAAATGGACAGAGATGTTGTTTTGGTTTAGAAACAGACAAAAGGGAGGAATTAGGGGGTTGGGAGAAAAGGTTGTAATGTTCTTTGTTGTACTCAGCTGGTGCTCCCAGCCCCAGTAATAGACAGGTAAACGCAGGAGTGAGCTGGCATCAATCATCCTTATAGATCTTCACTTTTTATTCATTGTTCTATTGATCTGTTTCAGCATTATTTCATAGGAAGATTACAGTAAGAAGTAATTTCTTATTATGTCTCCATTTTAACTCAAACCATATCATACAATAGTTTCTGAGTGAAGGACAGGTTCCCTACTGGAAAAAACAATCCTGGGTAAAAGCAAAATGATTTATTGATCTGTCCTTCAATAATAATAATGATTAAAATCTAACCAAGCACTATTGTCTTACTGAATTATTCAGCTACACACACGCATGATGGTAAAATGCTGAAACACACTATGTGCTTTATGCTGTAAGCTGTGGTGCGATCTCTCTCTCTTCTCCCCCCAACCCCAAAACAATGCAGCCTGGTAAAAAGAGGGGGGAAAAGGACATACTGAAATTTCTAGGGTTGGAAGTAGTGGCAACTTGCTAAGCTTTCCACAGATCATTCCATTTGTTGGAGAAGATTGGGGCACACTTTTCTGTACCTCCACTGGGGAAATAAGCAGAGGATTCACCATCCCTGGAACCTGTTGATCTCAATAATCCACATAGATCAAATACTTAAAAGGTTGCCACGAGGAGAAGGCAGAAAAATTGTTCTCCTTAACTACCTATGATAGGACAAGAAGCAATGGGTTTAAATTGTGGCAAGGGAGGTTTAGGTTGGACATTAGGAAAAAATTCTTAACTGTCAGGGTGATTAACCACTGAAATAAGTTGCCTAGGCAGGTTGTGGAATCTCCATTATTGGCAGTGTTTAAGAGCAGGCTAGACAAGTACCTGTCAGGGATGGTTTAAGAGGGTATTTGGTCTTTCCATGAGAGCAGGGGACTGAAGTTGACGACCGCTCACTGGCCCTTCGAGATTCTAGGATTCTATGATCTTTGGGGATTCTGCTAGTGTGTCACAGCCACCTGCCAATTCAAGTATCTTCAGCTTATCCCAGCTCACAGGAAGCATGGTTTCACCACTGCCACATTGCTAAGGCATTTAAATGCTGGCAGCACTCCTGGGGTATCCCAGCCCATGACATGGAGATTCTCTGAGCGAGCTGGGTTGTGGTCAGGACAGGGGGTAGTAGGAGATCTGTACTGCAGGATTAAGAATATCAGAACCTGACATTAAATTGGAGCACGTGACCATTATTTTTTCTTCTTCTTTCAACCTCTCATTTTATTCTCTGAAACCCTTCAGGTAAAGAAGATGATATATACTGCAAGCTTACAGAGACTAGAATTTGTTCTCCAGAGGGTCATCCTTGATACCCAACGTACTTATGCATATTACATCTTAGCACTATCTATTACCTCCCACTGGCAATGACAAACTATATCTCATCACTAACCTTGCCATCACTGTATTTTTATGGAGCCTCTTGTGCTCATGCTGGATAAAAACTGGAGATGAATGAACATGGCTATTGGTACAAAAGGTAATATTTGTGCACTGATACAAGATATATTGTACAGAAACACTGCATGTAACCATTCTGAAATTAACTGCTATGTTGCAGCCGTATCTACATAATTATGTAGCTGTATTGTTAGGAACACTTGTTTATCAAGATGACACTGGCTGGTTTTGAATTAGATGTGTAAGTCATTTAGAGTTAGGTTTATGATTTATACTCTTAGGATCTCACCTTAAATTTCCAGCAAGGTTAAAAAGACCTACATCAGCTTCTGAAATATGTAAATCTGACGGTATATAATCCGTTGAAAACCTCACAAACTATTTTTTGAGTTTTACCAGCTAAGTGAAGTTCACAAATCATTTTCTCTCCTTCTCCCCTAATATCAATTTAGTTATTTGTTTCTAATCAAGGGTGGTTTTGTGTGTATATGCACACACACAGATACTTCCCTACACGGTGGCCAAATCTGTTTATTAATTATACTCTGGTTTACTATATTTTGCATAAAATAAATGCTTTGTTTTGAGAGAAAGTTGTTTGCCATATTTGACAAGTTCAAGCTAAAAGAGCCTCACACTACCAAAGGGGGGGGGGGAAATCAGTGTAGAAGTGCTTCACCTCACCCCCCCAATTTGGCGTCATATTCTATGCGCATGTGTGTATACGTACGTACATACACCTGCACTTCTACTCTTCTTGAGCCACAAACACGTGTGTGGTCAGAATTTAGACTTTCACTGTTACTCTGAAGTCTTATTCTTTAGGTTCTCTCTAAACCAATTCAGCTTCAAGTAATGACATATTGGGTGAACCTCACTTAATTCCTCACAAAGCTATTTACATAGTCAACAAATGCTTAATGTAAAATCCAAATGCTTAATGTAAAATCAGTATTCTACATACCAAGGCATCTGTTTAATAATCACAATCCAGAAATTATAACAGAGTTTAGTTTCTATTGAGATGGATGTTATAGAAATGAAGTAGACTAAGTAAAGATGACGGATATTCAAAAAATGAGCCACCATTTCCAGATAAATTATCTTAGCTCAGAAATGGAATCTCTGGAGTTCAGTTTTAACAGAACCCTTTACTTCCATTTCACATATACAGTGCCACACAATATGAAAATCTTCTCCTAATACAAGCTTTAGTGACCTTTAGGCCTGTCCAGGAATTGATTTCCACTCACAGCTCAACATTTCTAAAAGACACAACAAAAGACCAGGGTGTGTCTAATTCTAAGCATTTCCTCCTCTTTAAGTTGGAGATAGATGCAAGTTGTCCATACAAATGTCCAAGCTGCACCAAAACTATTTGTCCAAAAAACAAAACCCTTTTCTGAGACTTGTGCATCATAGAGAAGGCTGTACCATCAGGATTGTTGGCAAATTCTTCAGACCTCTTCTATTAATATCTGCAGCTTCGTTTACCTTCCTGGTATCAGCATGTTAATGTGAAGACCTCCAACAATTACATCAGGTAAGTTGGGGAAAAAGCTGGCTTTCCCCCAACATGTCTGTTTTACTCTGAATATCTTGGGTCTCCTAGTCTTAGAAGTTTCCTCAGAGACACTGTCGCATAGCATGTCTTTTGAATACAATTAGTTGTTCCAGAAGGTCTCTTTCAAATTTAGGAGAAGACAGACAGATACAACAAATCTACTGGTATTTACTATGTCTGCTGTCTGGTTGGGGGACACTACAGATCTTAACCAATTAAGGAAATAGATTTATTATATGTATTTCCTGCACAAGATTATAGGCAAGATTCCTGAGATCCTTTTGACACATATGGTAAGCAACACAGGATATGCCATGAGGTAGAAGATCATTGTTCATTTGGCTGAACCAACAGCAGCTGTGCTAAACTGATCAACACTGGAATTTACTCGCTTTAAGTTATATCCTACACTGCGATCAACACTATAGCTAGTTACAACTTGAAAAATTCTTATGCATTATAAATCATGACAAGACACAGGCCTTTTAAACCCAGTTTATTAGGTTCACTTGGAATAACAGCTTCATTCTCAAGATGTATCATCCTGATTTTTATATCATACATTTCTATCATATGTAGCTACTCAAATTAGAACTGCAAGCATGCATCCATCTTCAAGCAGACCCTAAATGAAAGCTTCCAAGCATGAATGTATTGAGTAAGAGAGCTCCTCTGAGTATCCAAATAAAAATAGTAAGGTTACAGGACAGGCTAGTACTACATCTCTTTTTATGTCTGCTGCTCAATATTACCTCATCTTTTTAAGATGTGCTTTCAAAGGCAGCTCTAAAATGCACAAAACTGCAACTCAGATTTTCTGAACACCAAACACAAAAATACAATTCCTAAGGGGGCACATGGAATTACACAGAGTAAGAAGTAGGGAGCAAGATATTGACAAAGGAGGACTTATTGAATTTAGGAGTAACAAGCCAGGCAGTGCTATTGACTCTCAATAAAGTTTTCACTCATAGCAAGATTTAATCTGTGAGAAAACCAATTTTAATGTAGAAGCATATTGTTTAATTGCTTGCCCAACAGAAATCCTTAAGGAAGAAGAAATAAAGTGAACATCTTAAGACTGACACACTGATTGTACACTTGTCTCTTACAGTTGCAGAGAGTCATGACATTTCTGGTTGATTTAATGAATTAGTAACAGAATTAGTAACTGACCAAAGAATCTCATGTTCTATTGCTGACACTCAACAGTGAATACATCATTTAGACCATATTTTTTTTTTAAATTTAGGTGCCTGACTTCAATATACAAAGTCGTACCTGAGTGACTAACAAAAGATCTGGATCTCAAAAACTTCTTTTATGTGCAGCTCCTCAAACAGTTCAATTAGCATTCATTTTTCTCCCTATGAAATCAGTGTTTTCTTTCCTATTTTTACCATCTAGAAAATCCCTAGGGGCTTAGAGAATATGTATGGACATGAAAATGATTTTATAATTTACCATTTTTGGAATTTGAACAAAATAATTACACAGATAATGAGAAGAAGCTGAAAAAACACAAACAGGTCTTCTAAAAGATAAATAGCAAATAAGAATAAGACGTTAATATGTGTAAGAAAGATCATATATAACAATGTTCACAATATAAAAATTAAATGATCGGCATTTACCCACATTATATAGAAAAGGTTAAACTTAGTTAAGGTTTACAAAGTTCTCTCAGAATGTAGGTACTAGTTAAGAGCATGTTATTGTTTGTGAGGAAAATCCTGGAGCTTTCTTTAGTTCTTATTCAGGGAAATACCTTATAGATCTTCATGGGTATGTCTGCACTAGAGGCTCTATTAAGTTGATCTAAAAAGGTCAATTTATAGGCAACTTAAAGTCAACTTCGTTAAGTCAACTTAGAGAATCCACACTGAAAACTCCTGTCGACTGCCTGAATCCACAGTGGCACATGCTATGTCAACTAAAGAGTGGTGTGCTGTGGGTAGCACAGCACCTTCCTGGAGGTCTGGAGGCCAGTTAGGATGACTTAAGGGTTTTTCACATCTACATTGGCTTAATTCGATTCAATAAGGTCGGCTTAAGTGTTAAGTCAACCTTAAGAGGTGGTGTTATTAAGGAAGCACTTAAGTTGGCTTAATAAAAGTCCAGTGTGGCCCTCAGGAGTCTGTATGTTGATTTAACCTTCCTTAAGTTGACCTAAGGCTCCAGCACAGAGGTACCCTATGAGAGTTTTATTATATAGTAGGGACTGCCTAGTAACTGAATAATGACTTCAGGATCTTGCCCACTATTTCTTATTCTTTTCACTACTTGTTGAGTATCAAATTAGATGCAAAGAAAAAATTAAGACTTTTTTGAAACAGAACAATTTCTTGCAAAAAATTATTTCAAACTGACTCAATTTTTTTCATGGGATGGTAAAAATTATCCCGAATAGTATCCTCAAAAATAAAGAAAAGTTGTAAAAGTAGTGTGGTTCTCCATATGAACAAGATCCTAAATACACCATCTCATTGATGAGCAAAGCTAAAAAAAAAAAAGGAATAATTTAAGTAAAAACTTTCCATTAAGAAGAACTAGGTCAATAGGCATTGAGATTGGTGCATCATGGCAAATGTAGTCTGATTAGGGAGCATGACTTATTCCACAGAATTAGAGCATGAGGCAGTTGAACTACAATTCTCCTAAAATATCTCACCAGCATTTCCAACTCAAAATATTTCAGTTTTGGTTTGAAGATTTTTTTTTCTTTGGTTTATTTGAGTTTTCACAGAAAAAAATCTAAATTTTTTACAGCAATTTTTTTTGTCATCTCTAGACAATGGTTTTATGAAATGACAAAAGACAGCTTGTGGTAAGTATATAGAAAGAAAGAAAGATCCTTCTCCCCAGCTGAGATACAGCAACTGATTTATTTAATAATAGTTAGGTATGAAAGCTATTGTACCTAGAAGATGAAAAAATTACTTGAGTTCTAAGCAGAGAATAGCTGGACGCTATTAAATTGTTTGTGATCAGTTGTAGCTCAAAGGAGACATTTTTGAAAAATCACCATCATATGACAGCCATAACACTTCTTTCATTAATATCCCAATAAGTGATTTTGCACTGTAACTCTTCCAAACTTACTCCATTACTCAGTTACTTGTACTGCATAATAAATTTAAGGACTAGAACTAAGTGAAATTTTAATATTTACAAGATAAAGAAAATGGGGGGGAAACCACAATTTAGGTTTGGTTTACAAACACAGAATTCACTCTAACGTCTCTGAGTTTTGGACAAAACTCAGGAAAGGAAAGTTGGTCCTGTTGTTAAGGCAGTAGACTAGAACATGGGAGATTCAGTTCAGTTTCTCTACTCTACCCCATAATCCCAATGCGATATTGTGCAAATTACTTACCCGTAATGTCTCTCTGCCTCTCCTCCCCTCTGTAAAATGGGGCTAATAATGCATTCTGTTCATTTTGCCTGTCTTGCTGGCTGAGCAATACAAGATCTAACATGCAATTCAGTGACCTTTATCTTTCATGCAATACACTTGGAAGGCCACAATCAATCTGTATCAAAATTTAAGAAAAGCTAGGCAGTGGATACAATTTGTAACACCAGAAAAGCCTAATTCACAGGAAAATTAAGGACCTCAGGCTGCTTGGTGTTGGCTGCACCCTGCTCCTGCCCACATAGATCACAACTTAACTTGGTGCATGGGAACATTACCTATGGCCTAGAGTAAAGGAAATAAGAATTACCGAAGGGCTATGTGGAGAAGTGGCCAAGAGTGAGAGAAACACCAAAGAGGTGGGATCAGGAGTTAAAGTAAGCCAGAATGGCCTGGAACGCTGTGCAGGGGCCCATATTTTTAGAGGACCAGTGTTCCGGGGCCCCTAAAAGTAGAAAATGGTGCTGTAATGTTGTGTTCCGGGGCCCACCACTGAAAAATACCAGGCCCTGGAATGCAGCATTCTGGCACCATTTTCTATTTTTAGAAGCCTGAACACTGAGCCACTAAAAATTGCAGGCCCCAGAATGGTGTTCTGCTGCATTCCAGCAGGTGGGGGGGGCTCCCCTGCACATGCACAGGCTGCAGTTTCCCTGCCCATGACTGTGCTGGTGCGTAGCAGGGCAGCCTGTCTTGCACTGGGGATAAGTATTGGGAGCAGGGGGTGGGTATTGGGTACAGGATAATGGATATTGGGGGCAGTAGCTGGGGTGCAGAAAGGGGGCCCACCCAATTAGGAGGGTTTCTGGGCCCGCCAAATTATAGTTTAACCCCTGGTTGGGATATAAAAATAGAGTGGGGCAAAACAGGAAAGAAACACAGCAGGGGAATGGAGGTTGGGGAGTTGTGGTGATGATGGAATCAGGGATTTGTGGGGGTGAGGGGAGTGGGGGTGTGGTTTAAAAGCAGAAACCTGGCATGGGATGAGTGAGAAAGGGAGGATAATCCTGGAACCTGAGAACAGGGCAGAGATGAATGGCAGTGGAAAGGGAAATATGGAAGAACAGAGACTTGTCATTGGGGGAAGGAGTGAGGGCAGAAAATGGAGGACTCCGATTTGCAAGGAATGGAAGACAGGGTTCCCAACATGAAAAAGAGGATGGGGGAAAATTTCATGAAATTCTTGAAATGGGGGAGGACCCACACAGGTGTGCCATCAGGACTGAGCAGGTGTGCTATGAAATTTTTGGAAAAATGTCTGAGTTCTGGATTGGCTCATGAATATTCATGAGTTCATTTGGAGACTATATGATGGTGTCCCTCAAAATAGTTAAAGGCATCAAGGTGTGCCACAGCAGAGAAAAAGGTGGGAACCACTGATCTACTCATATATAAAGTTCTTCAGGGCAGCGATGATTTATTTCTTATTCTGTATTTGTACACGGCCTGCTACAATGAGGCTCCAAGGCTATCATAAAACAAAATGTAGTGATATGAACACCAGTTTCTCTAATTATGGCTTCAGGTCAAACATTGTAAACATGGCTGGTTTTCATGTTTTCAATTAAACCACACATAAACAAAACAAAAAAAATACCTAGTGTTTGGAATTATTTTGGCTCCTTTGAACATTAAACTCAGAAGTTAACAGATAAACCTTCAGGAAATGACCCTTTAACACTTAACGTGCCTACACAAATCTTAGAGAAAACCAACAAATTCCACAGGATTCATCAGCATGAAAGCAACTGTGACATCCTAAACTCTGGACTGTGGCCCTGCAGGCTAGGCTGCTTAGAATAATAGACTTCTTTGTAACTTGAAGTCTTTAAAAATCAAGATTTGAGGACTTTGGTAATTCAGTCCAACTTAATGCAGATGTAGAGGAGTGAAGTTTTATGGCCTGCCATGTGCAGGAGTTTAGACCAGATGATCATGATAGGTCCCTTCCAGCCTTAAATTCTATGAGAACTCCCCCTCCAGTAACACTGCACTAAATTGCAGTGATCAGTAAAGGAAGTCCATTAGTGACTTGACCTGGCAAGCCATTGACACACAGTTCTCTTTGATGTCAGATTGAGTCAGCATGCCAAACCCATACAGGATCAAATACTAAGGCCCTATTCAGAAAAACACTTCACCATATCCGTAAGTATTGTCCTGAACAAGGACGATCTCCTGATCTGGGCCTAATTTTGAAAGCTTGCTGCTATGAGGATTTGCTGTATTTCTCTATTCTCTTTTACACTTATCCAGAGACACAGGTAGCAGGGATTGCTTAATAATCTGCTTCCTGTTTTAATTACATCCTGAGAGTCACAACATCCTCTAGCCCTATCTCCTCATTGAGAAAGGACCTTCTCAAAGTTTACAGGAAGGTAAATTGCTAAAAGATCAAGAGCAATCTCAGGGTCATATTTACATCCACTCATATCTTCGTGAAGTCAATGTGAATTGTATCCATCAATGCTAATACAGCCACCTCTAAGTATCTGCCCTCAACTATTCAAACAGTCAAAGCACCTTACAATCTTTTCTGTGTTTATACTTACAGCACCTCTGTGAGGTAAAAGTTACTCTTACACCCATTTTACAGACAGGCAGTACCTAAGGCACAGAGACATGGAGACTATGTCTACATTTAAGACCTTAGTTTGCACTTAGTTTTACCTAAAAAAGTAGTTAGTTCAAACTAAAAATCAATTCAAACTAAAACACTCTGCTTAGTTCAAACTAACTGCTAGTTCAAACTTATTTAGTTCAAACTAGTATGTCTCCATCGGGCTAGTTCAAACTGAACTCTGAAATAAGTTTGAACTAAGCAGGTAGTTTGAATTAACCATTCAAACTAACTTGTTCAAATGAACCTTTGATTAGTATGAACTAAAATTATTTTAGTTCGAACTTGCCAAAGGCTAGTGTCGACAGGGCTCAAATTAGTCTAGACTAAGTTTGCTTAGTCTGGACTAATTTTGTAGGATAGACATAGCCGAAGTGACTTGACTGAAATCAAACAGGAAGTTTGAAGCGTCCAAGGGATCTGAATCTAGGTATCCAACATCTCAGGCCAGCTATCCCCAATGCGTCGGACTATCCATCCATCACTAGAGCAATGGTTTTATATCTGAGAGTAGAATTTGGTCTTCAACTCTTTGTGTTTCATTTTGCTTACAATAAGGCTTTATCTGGCTCTTTCTTAGGTTATATCACCTGAGCTGGAAGATTATTGGGAGTGGATGCAAGAAGAGTTTGACATGGGTAGGCAAATGTTTAAGACATGGTGTGGACAAATGTTTTGGCCTGAGGACCATATCTGCTTTTAGACAGGCTGGAGAGGGACAGGGTAAGGGATGGGATTGGGAGGAGGGAATAGCCATGGTGCTATGGCCACAGAATTGCTGCTGCATTTGGTTGGTGGGGGGCAGGGTAAGGGGCAGTGGCTGTCACACTCTATCCAGGCCCAACTGAAGATCCAAAAGAAAGGCTTCCACAGGCTGCAATTTGCACACCCATGCTTCAGGATATGAAGAACCAATTTGAAATGGGAGGTCAAAGTCTGAATGGTTGACACTACAATTAAAACGTGAGGTGAATTCTTCATTATATTTTTAAGGCTAGATGCTGTAGCTTTTACTTAGGATTCAGTCCCACACCCTGTGAACGGGCTCTTCATCAAGTTAAAGACATCTCATCAATGTCAAAAAAAGCTGAATCTGAAATTCTGAACCTTTGTTTTATTGTTAGTTCAAACTCTTGTATTGGGGAGACATATTATAGCTCCATGAATTATTAGTAGAGTAAAAGTATATTCCACAAAGGGAGAAAAACAGCTCTATGGCAATAAACTCCACACATTTCAAAACCCTAATAAAACCACTATCCTAGATGGGCTAAATTTAGTGCGTCTCCATGACAGCAGCATATTTAACATTTTATTTTTAAATGAAACAGCAGCTAAAACAAGCAAAAGGAAACCGTGATGGATGACAAAATAAGACATATAATATTGGCACAAAGAACAGTATATCATCATTTTGTGTACTGTCCATTCCTGGTCACCTCATTTAAAAAAAGATCTATCTGAGATTAAATAGTACCAGAGAAGGCCACTGAAGGCAATTAAAACTTTACAAGGATTTTTAAACACGAAAGGAAGAAGAGTGAAAGAGGACTGTACAAGGTACTTAGCAATCACAAAGAGTAGAGTAAAAAGTGACCATCCCTCATGTTTCACATGGTCCCATAGAATGAGAACAACGGAGTAGGTCAATTAAACTGATGGGAAAATTAAAAATAAATTATGGATATATTTCTTGACAAAGCATGTACTCAGTTACCCTATGAAATCCACCACTGAGGCAGATCAAAGAATCAACTATTTGATGATTAAAATGGATTAAATATTTGCATGGCCATGAATGACATGTGCTGCTACTGTACACTTGTGAAGATAAGGGGATTGAGTGCTTCAGGGTTCAGGCCTCATCCCATAGACTATGTCTGCACTTATGAAGTTACTTTGAAATAACTTGCTTCAAATTAATTATTTCAAACTAATAATGGTTAATTTGAATTAACATGTCCCCACTGGAAACCCAAATCGAACTAGCATGCCCGTGGACAGAACTTGCTAGTTCAATTTAGGAAGGGGGCACCGTGGGAAGTGTGGCAACCAGAAGGGCCATGCCCCACCCAATACATAGAAAGAGGAAGGCACCCTGGGACAGAGAAGGTCAAACCGCATTAATTCGAACTAATGGTTAGTTTGAATAAGCACAGCTACATTGGGTTAATTTGAACTAAGACGTTCAAATTAACCATTACTACTAAGTTAAATGAGGTTTATGGCTTTGAAGTAAGCATTCGTTACTAAGGACTTCCTTAGTTTGAAGTCATGAAAGCCAATCTAGCCATGCATTAATTTAGTTCAAATTAATCCTCATTTATTCAAACTAAATTGTAAGTGTAGACATAGCCATAGAGATCAGGAACAAATTTATACTCTCATGCACAGTGTGGAACTAACAGAGTGGTTGGTCTCTATTTAATCCCAAACCCTCCCTTCTCCTGCTCCACTGATCACTGAGGGCTAGGGCAGATAAGAGGAATGGTAAGAAGCTGGAATGCAACTAGCAAAGGATTAAAACTTAATCCAAACCAAGTGCAGTATGAAGAGTTTGGTACGAGCTTATGTCATTGCAGTACGATAGATCAAGAAATTGACTTTCTATGCAGTAGCCTCAGGTAAAGAAACCATTTGCAAGAGGGAGTACTAGGAGACATTCTTCCACAATTTTCTTGAGTTCCTAGGCACGCAAAGGTTGCATAACTGCTGATTCTGTTCTAGGATGCAAGGCAGCTCTTGCCTCATCTAAAGCTGGCAGTGGGAAGACGGATAGTGAGATGGCCCTGCTTTCCCTCATTCTGTCCTTTGCTGGGACAAATATAAAATGGAGAACATATTTCATTGAAGATTTTAGATTTTGGTTTTATTCCACTTTGGAGCAAAACCCAGAAGTCTCAACATTCTGCATTAAAGAAAAGTATAAAAGAATTTTGTTTTGGATCACCTGACAAATTCCCTTTTGATTTCTACTTTTAATTTTGCATGAAAAAATAGATAATATAAAATTGATTTAAAAAAATTGTTTCCAAATAGAAAACCAAAATGTTTTCTTCCAAAACGTTACATTGTCCAGTGATTTCCTGAAGCTCCATTTCTCCCTCTGAAATGAAACGTCAATAGAATCAATATAATTTTGCGAAGCATTTCCATTTTGATGTGTCTGTTTTTTCCAAAAGGTAACTGCTCCTCTAAACCCAAATTTAAAAAAAAAAAAAAAAAAAAACACACAATAATTCAGAAATTTTCTCCTCTGCTATTTCAGTTCTCTCAGGATTGCTTTATAGAACCATACTGTGGTACTGACTTCAGTGTGTGTTTATGTGCTCTTGATGTCAGTGGCGCTTAAAGCACATGCTTAATTACTGTCTTGAGCAGGGGTAGAATTACTCAGGACTTTAAAGTAAAGCATGTGCTTAAATACTTTGCTGAAACAGAACCACTGTGCAGACAACCTGTACACTCAGCAGCCCACTAGGAAGCTCAGGTGAACTAGGATCACCAGCTATGTGACTAGCATATCCAACACAAAATCTTTTCTGACTTTACAGCAGTTGAGTCCTAGCTCTTTTGTATTGCTAAAGATGTTACAGGATAGCTGAGTGGCTAAACACACACACACAAAAAAAAACCAAACCTTTTTTTTTTTTTTTTTTTTTTTTTTAATTTGGAGCACACCACACCCCAAAATTCTTGAAATGAAAAATGTCCACCAAGATTTGGGGGTGGGGGTCTAATAAAATATTTAGGGTTTTGTATGTTTGTTTGTTTTTAATAGAAACAAAGATGTGAAGGGGGTAGATTCATCAAAAGACCTGGGAAAGGGAAGATAGTGATGCTCCCCTTACAGGTATTAACCCAGTGGTTAGCAGGCTAACCTGGAATATGGGAGACCCCCAGGTGCAATTCCCTCACACCCATGCCCATGTCAGAGATACAGAGAATCACAGATTATCAGGGTTGGAAGAGATCTCAGGAGGCCATCTAGTCCAACCCCCTTCTCAAAGCAGGGCCAATCCCAACTATATCATCCCAGCCAGGGCTTTGTCAAGTCGGGCCTTAAAAATATCTAAGGATGGAGATTCCACCACCTCCCTCAGTAACCCATTCTAGTGCTTTAATGCCCTCCCAGTGAAAAGTTTTTCTTAATATCCAGACTAGACCTCTTGCACGGCAACTTGAGACCATTGCTCTTTGTTCTGTCATCTGCCACCACTAGCTCCATTCACTGCTACAGATTGGAGACTGACTGGTTAGGCACCTGTTCTGCAGAGAACAACGAGTTAGATAAGAGTCAACACTGTGCCTTTTTTGCCAAGAAGTTTAATGTCATACTTGGCTGAATTAGTGGAACTGTTGCCAGCAGACTGAGGGAAGTGATTATTCCCCTCTATTTCGCACTGGTGAGGCCACACTTGGAGTACTCCATCCAGTTTGGTCTCTCACTACTGGAAGGATGTGGACAAATTGGAGAGAGTCCAGTGAAGGGCAACAAAAATTATTAGAAGGCTAGAGCACATGACTTTTGAAAAGACACTGAGGGAACTAAGCTTCTTTAGTCTGCAAAAGAGAAGAGTGAGAGGGGATTTGAGAGCAGCCGAGTTCACTGAGTGTCTTTTTACTTCTATTCCCCTACCAAATCTTCTCTGTTGGTCAGCAGCAAGTCAAGAGAAACATGGCTCCTGGTAGGTTCCCCTCCAGCAATTGGACCAGAAAGTTGCCAGTGATACTCTCCAAAAACTTTTCTGAAGAAAGCCTCTTCTATCTCATCCTCCTGGTCTGGTAGTCTATAACAGACACCCACCACAATATCACCCTTGTCATTCTCACCTCTAAACTTAACCCAGAGACTCTCCAGGCTTTTCTCCAGTTTCATACTGGAGCTCTGAACAATCATAGTGGTGTCTTGCATACAATACAATTCCTCCAACTTTTCTCTTCTGCCTGTCCTTCCTGAAAATCTTATATACCCATCCATGACAGTGCTTCCGTTGTGTCAATCACATCTTCAAGTCGCTATTACTTCAACCATATCATAGTTTTTTGATTGGTCCAAGACTTCCAGTTCCTCCTGCTTGTTTCCCAAGCTTTTCATTTGTGCACAGGCATGAAGATAACTAGCCAGATTTGATCAGTGAGAATTTGATTTTGGGTCTTGTGGGGGACAAATTAATCAGGGCTCTCAACCTGGAAAGAGAGACCACCGATCCTCCCCAGTGATGAAGGCCCGTTCCCAGCTGAGACTCAAATTAGCAGAGAACGAGGTGTGGTTCAGAGTTTATTATTCAGCTGAATAACAAAAGGAACTGCATCAGAGGGCAGCAAAGAAGTGCTAGCCCCTCTGAGCAGGCCCCCCCAACAACTCGAGTGCAAGAGAGAGCCCCGAGGGGCAGCATCACAGCACTTTTATCCAGTACAGTATGATAATGCTATGATAATGCTTACATGATTGACAATGTTTTAGAGACCCTTATATGGTTACATCAACATTATTAAATACATATTAATGATTAAAGAATGCATATAATTATCCCCGCCTCTGTTTACTGTTGACATCATTTGCATTATCCTGGGCAGCCGCAGTACCTGCAAACTCATTAATTTCTGCCTAGAGGTGCTGACCTTACATTCTTGTGAGGCTATGGTGCCAAGAAGGGTGAGCAGGAGATAGGAGGTAATACTCCCTTTTCAGTTAGAACAAAGACGGACAGTCTAGCTTACATTTCTTGTCCAGATGGTCAGGAGAAAAAGCATGAGAAAGGGGAGATAACACACTTTAACTATCAACTCTAGGCCGCTTGTTAAAGAAACTTAAATACATGACTTGCCAGAAAAACGACCCCACTACCATAGCAACCCACGGCTCCAATGAGGCCTACACTTCAGCACCTTTCTCACCGTCCTACAGAAGAGATTACATATAATTTTTCTTACAGTCTCCTACCTTGCAGGCATATATATAAGGCTATGCCCTCCACTAGCAAAAGTTAGTTTGGACTTGTTAGTCTGAACTAATAAATTTGATGTTAGTTTGAACTAACCTCGGGTTAATTTGAACCTACGTCAAACTAACCTCTAGCCTATTAGTTCAAACCAACAACATGGATTAGCTCGAACTGTTAGTTTGAACTAGTCCATATTGTTAGTTTGAACTAACTACCTTAGTTCAAATTTAGTAAATTAAAACTAAGGGTTAATTCAAGTCCTGGCCAGATTTAGTTTGAACTAGCATTCAAACTAAGTGCTTAGTCTGAACCGAGTGCCAGTATTTACTAGTTTGAACTAAGCGTTCCTTAGTTCAGACTAAGGAATTTTTTACTTTGAACTAAGGAAAGGTTAGTGTGGCCATAGTCTGGGTTAAACCTCCTTAATCTGGACTAATTTGCCAGTGTAGACATAGCCTAAGAAATTCTGATGGGAGGCTCACTCAGTCTTCTCCTTACGCTATTCTACTGTGTATCTATAATCCATATACCTAATTAAAGGACCTCTCTCTTTCAGTGATCTCTTGAGGTTGGGTTGTATTGCTGGGCAGATTTGGCGGCTCAGGTCCCTAGAAGCTTCTGGAAATTAAGTGGGTGGTTGCATTCAGCATGCTCCACTAGGTTTTCTACTGCTTCTGTGTGCCATGAGAGCAGCAGCCATACAGAGCTGTAATGAGAAGAGTCCATGTGCTCATTGTGTGATGGGGAGAAAGCAATCCAGGAGTGGACTGCAAGATGTTTTCTCCCTGCTGTGGAGCATTTTGCATCACTGTTTTCTTGTATGTGACTGATTGCTGTTTAACCAATAAACTAACTGGATGGCGCTTATTCCAGAAGAGAAAGAAAAGCCTACATGCATTCCTACCTAAGATACCTGCAACCAAAGAAGAGGATTGCTGCTTCTTGCAACTCACGTCCTTGGACTTGAACAGAAACTGTGACTGAGCTATGGGTGAATTCCACCTAAACTTCAGGGCTCCTGGGTTTCTTTCCCACAATGTTTCTGTGGGGACTGTTCTGTTTAATTTTTTTTTTTTTAATGACAAGGTGTATCAAGTTAGCAGTTAATAAAGTTCATTATGTTTGTTCTTAGGTAGCATTTTAATGTGGGGAGAGTAAATGAACAATCTTTGCTGAAATTTCCAGAGGTAGCAATGTTAGTCTGAGTATAGCAAAAGCTGCGAGAGTCCTGTGGGACCTTATGGACTAACAGATTTCTTTGAGCATAAGCTTTCATGACCTTCAATCCACTTCATCAGATGAATGAAGTAGAAACTACAGTGGAGAGGTATATATACACATGCCAGAATGGAGGAGGGCAAGTGTTAGCAAAGTTAGTTCGGAGAACAGATGGGGCCCATTCACACCAGTAGATCAAAGGGAGAGAATGTGTGCTAACAGATGAATTACTTTTTGTAATGTGCTAACCATTCTAAGTCTTTGTTCAGACCCTGCCTAATGGTGTCAGACTTGCTGAAAGTCTCTTACAGACCAATCCTGGGTCTCCAGCTGCTGCTCTGTAGGAGTTGGGATGTGGGGGTGGGGGGGGCACTGGAGAATGGCAATTAAATGAATTCTAGGTCACCTGAAGGTTGCATATCCTTTGGGCAGGAATCTGAATTTGAGTCTCTAGCCACATAGATCCATTCCAAGGCAATTCAAAAGATGCAGAAAAATAATTGTAAGCACTATATATGAGCCAGGTTATTTTCTTTTGTTCATGAATTTTCTGCTCTCTGCCTACAGACAGTGCTAGCAAACTATTTCCTGTGACATATGAGGAGTTATTTCTTGATTTATTTTAAAGGGTGGAAAAAAAATAAAACAAAGTGTCATCTTCTAAAGTACATTCCTCTCAACATTAATATTCATCCTACAAAGTCCACTGTAGACAATTCGATAAAGGCCTGTTCGTGTTCCTGATAAAGCTCCCGGGGGTCTGATTGTCAGCAGTTTCTAATTTGTGCTCACAGTTGCTCTGACTGGGTATGTCTACACTGTGTGTTTAAGTCGACTTAAGGGTCCTTAAGTTGACTTAAAGCCCTGGCTACACTGCAGGGCAATAAAGTCGACTTTAGCATCAGGTAAAGTAAACTTTATTATTTCTGCCTTTAAAGTCAACTGTACAGTTAAGTCAACTTAAGGCAATGTGGAGGGGAAGTTGCCTTAATTGGCCTCCCAACCGCAGAAAACATGGGGATGGAGGCTGGGTAGAAGGCACAACACAGCTGGGAGCATTCCCAGACGTGTGGACCATGGCTAAACTCCCCATGTTCCCTGACTGATCTCCCCCACTCTGAACCAGACCAGGCATCACAGCCCGACCCCCCACATCTCCCCTGTTCTCAACCCACCCGGCCTGTCTCCCCCCACCCTTCTCTGCCCAAACCTGGGTGTCTCACCTTGCTCTTCTCAGCCCAATCCTCAGTGTCTCCCCCTTCTGTGCCCGAACCCATCTCCCCCTTGCCCTTCTCAGCCTGACCCTGCCTGTCTCTCCCCCTCTCCGACCAACCCTTTGTGTCTCCCTTTCTCAGAGGACCCCTCCAATATTGTCATAAAACAAATAAGGAGTCCAGAGGCACTGTTTAAGACTAACAAATCAATTTATTGGATGAGCTTTCATGGGAGAAAAATCCCACTTCAGACAGTTTGAAGATGGGGGAATTTACAGAATGGTAGGAAATAAATGCAGGGGAGTGTAAAACATAGGATCAGGTCACACCCTAACAGCAAATCAAAGCAGTTGTTAAGATTTAAACACTGGGAAATAGTAAATGGAAAGAAAAAGTTGCTATACTTTTTAGATTAGATTGTGTGAAAGCAGGATTAAATCCTAACTATGGAATTTTTTTCCCCCATTATAAGGTGATTGGACTTCATCTTCCACTATGTGCTGTTTTCTGGTGTTTATGTCTTAACAACTGCTGCACCCTGTCCCTGCACTGGCAGTTGCCCTGTAGCACCTGGTCCAGAGCCAGAGGAGTCTGGGCAATGCAGGGAGGGTGTGAAGTGCTGCAATGGCACATCACTGGGCTACATCAGGCTCCCTGTTGCCACACACAGTATGGAGGGTGGTGTGGTCACTCACTTCCTGTAGTAAAGAAGTGGGCAGGAGAGAGGGCCACCTCTGCTGTGGCGCACTGTGGGCCAGGTACCCACAATGTACCACTTCTAGGGCAACCTAGCTGCTGCCAGTGTGGACATGGGCAGTCTCCTGGCATTTTGAGTGTTGACATGCTAAGCCGGTTTTTAAGCAGACTTTATTAAGCCGGCTTAACTGAGCCCTGTAGTGTAGACATAGCCATTGATCAACTGAATATCAGTGCATAAAGATTACTAGTTAGAGGCACAGCTGTCTATTTGTGTGTGCAAATACCCAATTTGCTTATCACTATGAATGCAAGAAGTTTTAAAATCAAGCCCTGGGAGTCTTGCAACCAACTTGAAAGAAAACTTTGTCGTGCATATTTCTCACAATACTTCTTCCCATAGCCAGTGACTTGATGAGAGAAAGCATCACACTGGTGTGTCTCTTCAATCATCAAATTCAAGAACATAAATACAGTAGTCCTTAAAGAATTCAGTTCATTTACATGCAATTACTTAAGGTAATATTTCATGGCTCTCAGATATTCATCCCCCCCCCTTTTTTTTTTTTTTAAAGATCAAAGCATTTTTAATAAAGATATTTAACAACAAACCTTTGCATTTTTGAATTTAGAATGCTAATCTTTTCTGCCTTCCATTGGAGTGACTCTCTAATTTGTTAAACCCTGTTGTGCAGCTATATCCACTTGTGCAAAATATATGTAAAACAAACCAATCAAAACAGAAATGTTCTGAATTTGCTTAGCACAGGTCGAAATAAGAACACAAAGTTCAAGAGAGCAGAGGATGAAAGTAGAATTTAACCTGCCCCATGTGAGTGGAATTTTCAGAACAAATTCTATCAATGATTACTTTCTGTGTAAAGTTAGGCTGAACAGTAATTTCAACATTGGTAAAGCAGGTTTACTGGCAATTCAGCATCAAGGCCTGTGACACCCTAAGCAGTATCTGTGTCGTCCATGGAACATAGACGCAACTCTGCTTTCCATCCAAATAGGGGATTTTGTTTTCTTGGAGAGATTGGTGGTGTTTTTTTTTTGTTTTGTTTTGTTTTTTAAATTTAGATGCATTTTATTAACAAGCACTCTTGTGGGAATGCATTGGCAGTGCTAAATATGCAGCTTCAAAGCAATGCTGGCACAGAGAGGTTAGTATGGCATTGGTAAGTCTTCTGAGTCTAAGGATGAATTTATAATCAATCATTCACTTTAATCATTTCCAGTGGAGACCAGATATTACCCTGAATTGGAAAGGTGAGTTGCATCAGTCAGACACTCAACACAACATTCCCCCTACAAACAGGAAGGGCCTTAGTCTATGTTCTCTTTAGCTGGTTACCCAATAATACAGAGCTTATTCAGACTCTCTCACACTATGGACCTTTCTCCTCCTTGGAGGACCACCATCTTAGACCTACCTTGGGTCTGGTGAGTAGCTCGGTCCCACTGTCTAGCTAGTGGTCAGGGAGAAACAGGGATTTTGTGGCTCCTTGGTGGCAGGCCTCCCAATTCCTTGTATCTCACAAGGTACAAGTTGGGTGCTGAAGTAAACTTCACATCATGGTTTCCACAGGGCCTCTAGCTCATTCAGTGATTCAGCAGCTAGTGACCATTTCCTTTAATCCCCCTCATAGATATAGGGACTAGGGCCACATATTCAACTACAATCCTTCATGGGATACAAGATTATTATTTAATTTCATTTTGACTGGTTCTATGGTGATCTTAACATACTATCTGAGTGCTGTACATATGTTCATTTATTTTCAAACCCCTTGGCAAATTTACATTATTCCCCTTATTTTATAAGTGAGGAAATTAGGGCATAAGGATTAAAGCCAAAATTGTCAGAACTGTACACTAATTTTGTGTGACTAAAACTGGAAAAACCAGAGCCTTTATTTTTAGCAGTTACATACTTAACATTTTAATAGCATACTCTATGCTGAGAGCAAAGCTCGAATCAACTTCAATTGCTGTTGTGACTGCTCAGCACATCTGCAAATCTAGACCCAGTGTTTTAGCTATATATCCAGAAAATGGATCACACAGAAATAGCAGCCAACTCAACATGTTGATTCAAGTGACTTTTCCAGAATCATGTAGAAGCTGTGGCAGAGGTGGAAACAGAATCCAGTTTTCCACAATGGCATTTAACTTCCTTAAGAAACCATCATCCAGGTGCCTTCTGCCTCATTGACCATGTACTTTCTAGCTCCTGGAACAAACAGTGTAGGATCCCTATGTACAACAGTCTTCTCCACCACATATACATATTACCTTCCTAGGGAACAGTATACATCCCGTGCACTGCATGAATCTGAATCCTTTAATTATTTGATCATATACTATTTTTTTTTCTAAAGTTTGAGTCACTTTGCATATGTATAAGGGGGCTAAATTAAAGTTGCACAGTCAAGTTTCACTTTTCAGTTCTTGACTTCGCAACCCTAACATCCTTTTAATAGTTTTCTATATTTTTAGTTATATACATATTTTAATATTCTGACATGTGGCATTTGTGAGAAGTGAAGCAAATCAAATGCAATTTGACAACTCATTTATCTCTACTTAAACCAAATCAGTCCACTGAGAATTGTAGTGATCACATGGATAGAGGTGTGATTGTTGTGTTCGTTTCATCGTGAAATACTAATTGCTTATTTGTTTGCTTTGTTTTTACCCTTTATATTTTGATTTGAATTATTTAGCTAGAAAATATTGCCATGAATCTGTGAAAGTAAATGAATTGTAAACTTTATGCCCATTTTGGTCTTTCAATTACTATTTTTTATTTGTTAATGCATATTAGTTTTGTACAATGATTAGAGATAGCATTAGTTCTACCAAGAATTCTATTGGCTCTTCATTGAAGGTGGGCCCTACCCCAGCAGATACTGAATTGTCAGGTGATGTGGTCACTGCCTTTCAGAGTTGTAGCTTGCAAGGCTCTACCATTGGAAGAGAGATTCCCATGTAGAGTTTTCCTGCATTGATGGCTCTCTCCCCTATGTACTTCCTATGGCAAGAGGCAATCTGAGCCCCAGAACTGGGAGGCCCTACCCCCAAGCTATTTTGGAGTCACTGGTGATCTGAAAAAGAGTTTTAAGAGCACACTAGTTCCATCTTCCCATAATTCAAAAGCAACTGCAGGGATTTTCCTCAAACTTTTCAGATAAATTCACTTAAAAGTTGAAACTAAGTCTGAGCAGTTACAGCCCCGAAGGTAATATTTCTGAAAGGTATGACCATGTGGAAAGAGAGGCTTATCATGAAAGTTGTGTTCAAGAGATTCATGTTGTTTTGTTGAATTTTAAAACACCCTTCAAAGTCCATCTGATCTCATCAACTACTATTTCAAGGTGGGTTGAGAAATATGGGTGTTTGCACATGGGCCTATTACAACTTAATAGCAGATGTGCATTACTTTTAAGGCAGAGGTGATTTGTAGTCACATGTCATAGTATCCATTTTGTAGCCACAACTGTTATTGGTCAGATTTTCATGAGTGCTAGGTCCTAGGTAGTTAAGGTCGGTCCCAACTTAGTAAAGCTTTTAACCGTGTTTATGCTGCAATTCAGGAAAATAAAGACGTAGTTAAAAACAATCCTTACCCAGCACAGGAAAACATGTGTTCAAGTCTTAATATTCATGGCATTTAGGGACATGTTTAAGCACTGTCCTCCAGAACAATGCTTTCCTCACTCAGTGCTTTTCTGAATAAGGATGAACTCATACCAACCGTTTCACACTTAAGTGGCTAAATGGGAGCCGAGCTCATTTGACAATATGGTTCCTGTGTATTAAATCTGTGTAAAAACATCTAGAGTCATTTGGAACTGGTTTTGCAGATACTTAGGTATGTGCTGAGATGTCCCATTGGAGTCAGTTTCCAGCCAGTATTTGAATCAGTGAAACTATTCACATTAAGCACATCCATAAGTGTTTGCAGGATCAGCACCCAAAGCATCAAGCTTCATTATGGTTTTTACAACATTGAAACAATTCTGAGTGCAGCCACTATGTCATGGAAACACAGCTAATTTATGTCCCTCCAGTGATAGCAGCCGCAAACCAACTTTTAGTGGATGCAATAAAAATATCAAAATGAAGTTCTGCTGTAAATTCAAAAATGTGAAATTTATGACAGCAGTAATTTTCCAGGGGAAAAAAATCCCCACATTTATTATATATTCACATTTGGCTTTCATGATACAACCACTGTGATTTACCTAGAATGCTGCACAATAATGTTAGGATTTATAAACAACACTTGTAGTTATACATGCTAATAATAAGATAACAAAAATTGCATGCTTCAGGCCATGAGATGATCACCAGTGTGGTCAGGAAAACATTTCCTCCTTCCAAGCCCCATCTACTTCAAAGCAGAATAAACTGCGCTTCCAAAAGACACACAGTAGAGCTGCTAGAGGTAAGATGACACAGAGGAACAAGGGAAATTAATAAAATCTAAGAAAAAAAATCAGAACCAAAAGCTTTATCCCAATGGTTCTCAGAGGTCTTCTAGAGAGTACATCAATTTATCAAGATATTTGCCTAGTTTTACACAAGGCTACATAAAAGGTACTAGCTAAGTCCATACCAACTAAGATTTCTTTCAATGACCTTTTTTATACTGCTCTGTATACTATGCCCTGAAATATGAGTACAATATTTATATTACAATACAAGTACTTTATATTTTTATAATAAAAATGAGAATGCAAGCAAGGTTTCAGTGATAGTGTGCTGTGACACTTGTCTTTTGATGTCTGATTTTGTAAGCAAGTAATTCTTAGTAGTAAAACCTTGGGGGTATGCAAGACAAATCAGAGACCCAAAGGGGTAGGGCAGTCTGGAAAGGTTGAGAATTACTGACAGAGCCCAGACGGAGCCTTTTCACTCTGAAAAGGGAGAAATGAGAGGTTCCATTAAGACCACTAGGGACTTCGCTATTGCTCAGATGCTGTGGTGATGGGCATATCCAATGAGGCAAACTCCACGCTATCATTTGGCCCCATTAATATTACTTTAACTTTCATGTTAAAGCCCCATTCCTATAAACACTTAACCATACACTTATGTTTACTCACATGACTACACGAATGGGACACAGGAGTAAAGTTAAAGAATCCCAAATGCTCACCAGAGTGCAGGCTAAAATGGTTTTTGACCACATGGCCATTAAAGAAACCCATAACATTTCACATCATCACACTCATTTTAATAGCTTGAGCATGGATCTCCTTTGTTCTGTAAATAATGAAGTTCAGTGGCACTGAATCTCTGCATCATCTACAAGATAACAGACACCACTCCTGGACTCAGAAGTAAATATGATCTATATTACAAGTCTTTCACCACTATATTGATTTTCCTTCCATACCAATTGTTGTCTCTGATCCTACTGTTCAGCCTATCACCTCTCTGTGTAATGGGGAATATTATAATGTGATACAGTAATGTAATGTGAAACAGCTAATCATTCCCTTGGCACACAAGTCTATTAACCTATCAATCCACTAAACTGGAATGATGGAATGGTGTTTCTGTAACCCTGCAATTTTATTGGCACATTCCTTAATAACTAGTTATACAGGCCAATAAAATTTCAGTTCAATTAATTTCAATGAAACGTTATATGGAGGCCAATAATTATACACATGTAGGTTTGTTCTGGGTGATAATTAATAAATGTTTAAGGGACAGAGGTTGCAAAAAGGTTTAGATTTCAGAACAATAGAGAACAGATTTGCATGTTTATTTGCTTAGGCAATTAAGGACTATACTGGCATGGGGAGTGGCAATCCAGTCATGTTGCCTGGTTAAGTGCAACACTGATCACTCTGTCAGCTCATTAGCCTATTCATTATAATTAGTCTTTTGAACATTCTATGGAAATACATCTAAATTGCTCATGATGCTTTACAGTCAAAATACTGCTTCTGATTAAAAATCATTGGAAACAAGCTCTGCTGGAGCCCTCCTATTTATCTCAAACCTGTAAAAACTTATGATCTGATCCTGAAAACTGTTAATCACGCAAATGTAATGGCTTTCTTGCTACCTTTCTCATCACAGGGATTTGAAAGCAGGCCTTGAGGCTGAAAATATGCCTCTACAGATTTGACCAGAAGGATTAGCCCTCCCTAGTTATGGGAAGAGTCAGATCACATAGAAGAGGATGTTTTCAATATATGCTTCATATAAATTATTGGGCTCAATAAGGCAGTAAATGGAAGAAATTCTGTGGTCTGAGATACAGAAGAGGTCAGACTAGCTGATCTAATCGTTCCTTTCTGCCGTCAACTCTATATGATGTATACAGAACAGTGTTACATATCACACAGCCACTCTCACAAGTATGGGCTTTTCATGTGAATTAGAGATTTGGAGGACCAAAATGAAGTAATTTCATCCCCTTCCAATAACAAGTTAAAATCATAGAAGAGAGATCCCTGGCCACATCATGAGTTTGATCCATGGCTGTCAAAAGCTACAGAAAGTCCCCAGCTGATTTCAATGGGTCTTGGATCAGGCCCTTAAGCAGCTTTGAGCCATTTCATAGCTGATAATGTTCAATGGTAACAAACATCTCTGTTTTAGGATTATCAATTCTTGTCTAGGAATAAGAAGAAATCACTACAACAACTGACACTACTTGGAACTATATTCTCTTCTGGATTATCATCACCTTTTTATATCAGACAATAAAAGACATTTGCAATCCTTTATTATTGGTGGACTCTACTCACTTGGAGATAAAAAATTATACATTCATACACACATACATTATATTGCCGTTGCTTATCATCACAGCTTTGTGTTGACTTTATATAGCAGGTTCCATAATAAGGAAATAAATAGTAGTAAGCACGCCTTCCAACTCCAGTAACAAATATTAATGTGCTTCATCTAAACTCAGTTAATATGGATAAGCATTTAAAGGATTAGTCGAGTGTCTTTTTGAAATCATTACTCTGATTAGCATAACACTAGTTCTCAGAGACCTTGGGAAAAAGTGAAGAAAGCATAAACACTGAGGCATAAAGGAGAGAATCCATATGGATCTGATGCATAGTAAACTGTATTCAGTTTTATTTACAAAGGTGATAAAACTCAAGCATAAACTTAGCTGCTCGACCTGACATAATGCATGCTTTTAATCACAGAGGAATTTTCAGTTATGGACACTTAGGATACTTCTACATTCAGACGCTGAGCCTCCCTGGTATTAATTATGATGATTAGTTAGTGTGAGAGCTTTTTGAAACTGAGGCCATCTTGTTATATGGATATGCAGCACCACAGCAGAACAGAGCCTTGATCTCTATCTGGGAACACTCAGAGATACTGTAATGCAAATTCCAGAGAGGTAGCCACATTAGTTTGTGTGCAGCAAAAACATGGAAAGTTCTGTTGCACCTTAAAGACTAACAAATTTTTTCACACATAAGCTTTTGTGGGCTCCAACCCACTTCGTCAGATGCATGGTGAGCCCACAAAAGTTTATGCCCTAAGAAATTTGTTAGTCTTTAAGGTGTCAGAGGAGTCTCGATGGTTTTGCTGTAACACAAATAATAGAGAATATGTACTACAGTAGCAACCCAAAATGCCAGCTGCGAATGGCGCCCAGTTTGTCAGGGGCAACACAAAGACAGAAGGCTAAAGTTGTAATTCATGAGCAAAGGATAGGTAGCTGTCGGGCTTCAGCTACAGACCAGAACACACATTATTATTCTGCTCTAGGGAAAGAATAAATTAGATTTCACCTTTTCACCGAGAAGCTAGCACCCAACCAAGTACTCTGTCTGGAGCACTGAAAGAACAAGCCAGGGCTCCTCCCACTGGCTGACTAGCCTTTTGTCTTCATGATTCATCTAGCATCACAATCTGAGCATGGCCACAAGGGTGGCCTTGGTCACTATTACTGTCTTGTGCAGCCAAGTGAGAGCTATGACAGGAGAGTCCAGAGTAAGAGGCACTCCCTTTTCCTTACAATCTAAAGAGAATACAAAAGATGCACAAAAGCAGCATTATTATTCCCTCATTACTGATGCACAGAAGGACAGTATGTCTTCTCCAGGCTCCCTTTCATCACAGCTGGGAGCTGAACCAGCTGTCCCAAATCCTAGGGCAGGACCTAACTTCCTGCTCCAGCAAGTCATGAAGTGAATTGGATAATGCAAAAGAATAATGCAACACATCTTAGAGGATAAATGAATCAACAGGGCCCTGCTGATCTTGATTTGTTTTCTTCAGGCCAAATCCTACCTCGGTCATTGTCAGAGAACACACCAATTTCAAAAGGGATAGCTGTGTTAGTCTAGTCCAGCAAGAAAACCAACAAGGAGTTGTGTGGCACTAAGACTAACAGATTTATTTTTTGCATGAGCTTTCGTGGGAGAAGATCCCACTTCCTCAGATGCTTCAAAGACATATTCTCCCATGAAAGCTCATGCAAAAAATAAATCTGTTAGTCTTAAAGTGCCACACAACTCCTTGGTTGTTGTTTTAAAAGAACACATCACCACACTGGACTCCATAGCCATGCCTTATCTCTCAGGGAGCAGAAAAACCCACTCTGAGCCCTAGTGTATACCTGGGGCTTTTTGGGGGCAGTCAACAGCCAGTTGCATAAGGAACTTAAAATTCCTTGTATAACCGGCGGTGACTTTTTAAGCCGCTGGTACACATCAGCGTAAAGCTGATCGCAAATCGCTTGTGGTCAGCTTTCCCCTATGCCCCCTGAATCCCAGGACTTCCAAGATCAGCTTCCAGGAATGACATGGTGAGTTCACACTTGCCACGATCCGCTCCCAGAAGGGTGAGCTGACAGCAGTGAATTTGCCACTGTCAGTATAGACATACCCTGAGATGGCTCTATAGTATCTATACGTCCAGTGGCATAATAAGGGAATCTGGCGCTCGCTTGTGCCCAGCGGCCAGGCCCACATTTGTACACCCCAGGCTCCCCACACCACTTCATGCCTTGCAGCCCTGTACCAGGGGGCTTACTCTGTCCTCCTCCTCACTACACCACTGTACACAGGTCATCAGTACTGACATGCCTACTTTCTGAAGTTAATGGGATCAGGCTTTTAATCAGGTACCTTGCAGCAGACAAATACCCATGTTTTCATTTCATTTTCCTTTTCTGTTCAATGTCACTGTACACAAAATATGGGTGCTTCCTAATCAGAGCTAAGCTTTAAAATGGTGCGTTATTGATCAGTACTGTCCTATTCCTAACAAGTAATGTTTCTATGATAACAGTTTATTACTATTTTCAATCGAAAAGAAGTCCCAGAAACCAAAAGCAAAATGCTTGCACATTGTATCCAAGTTTCAGTATTCAGATTATGAGAGGGATGGGTGCTATGAACATTCATTCTGTGTTTTTTTTCTTTTTGTTTTAAATAAAAGTAACCCAGTTGACTCTTCCTCTTGATAAAATTGAGAATCCCTCAAGTGATTTATTTTCTATCTTTTCCCCAACTAAATGCCTTCTTTTCAGTAATGGATGATTTATAGTGCATTTAAACAGAAATTCTATGAAACACCAGAGATTAGTTCAAGGTCAGTTGAACAGAAGTACATTTGTTTAACAAGGTTTCTAACCAGGACTTGGATCGAAGCCTGCTTTATCACTCTAATGTACGCCTCCTCCCTTTGGTGAAATTCTAAGCCACTTCTCCCTTCCAACCTGCTAATTATCCTTTTCTAATTTTGTCAACAAGTCAACTTGATAATTTGCTAAACTACTCACCACACCAAGGCCTCAATCCAGCAAAGCACTTCAACACATGAATATTCGGGACCAGGAAGCAATGTTTTATAAGGAAATGTCCTGTGATGGTGAGACAGACTGAGTTCTTAAACAACCACAGGGTCAAATTCTGCTCCTCTAGGAAGTACCTCTGGATTTGTCCGAGTACGAAAGCAGGGTTTTTCTTCTGGATAACATTGGGAGCAATGAAATCAATGAGACTGTTCATATGATTAACGTTAAGCATATGTTAAGAGCTTTGCTAAATGTTGGCAGAATTGCAGACAAATTATTTTATGTGCTATATTTATTACAGACAGTTTTGCTATATTACTAATCACACTTAAAGCTAGCAGACGAGCTGACAATTTTAGATATAAAAAAGTCTCACATTAAAAATATTTATCATTATCATTCAAACTGTCATTTGTTCTAGTGTACAATTTTTTATTTTTTTTAAGAGAGAGCTTTACTAAATCTGCTGTAGAGGATGACATTTGGAGCTGTTCTGTTTTCACTGTTCAGTTTTTGCATGCTACAACAGTGGTTCTCAACCACTGTGTCGGGACACATTACTGTCTCACCTCACAGTGGTAAGTGTGTCATGAAGAGCTGGGGAGATGGTTGGATTTGGGCTGGGGTATGGGGGCGTGCCTTGCAGGGTTGTGATATGCCACCAGGTAGGTGTGTTGCAACCTGAAGAAGGTTGAGAACCGCTGTACTACAGAACTTGGCTAATGGAGGTAGAAGCTCAGGAACCAGTTGGGTCTTTGCAACACAACCCTGAATTGTAGGAGATTCAGGTACCCTGAACCAGCGTGAACTCAAGGACAACTGCACTGAAAGAACGGATCGTGCCTCTCAAAGGTCCAGTGAACACCACCCTTAAAATCATTTGTTCCTCTCCACTCTGCTGGTTGATGGAAGAGGCATGGTGAGATGACAATCTCACACTACTCTGCCCACTCTGGAGAGGTTATTGCTGGTAATGGTGCTAGGGTTGCACATTCTGTGTGTTTAGGGTAACTAAGAGCCACTATTTGCCTTGCCTCTTGACTTGGGAGATGCAGTTGGGCACTGAGGCCCATATAAACATACATTGGCAGGAGGATTATGCCTTACTATATTATCTCAGTCAAGTTTTTCCACAGCTTACCCAATAGGGTTTCCATCACTTCCTTTGAAAAATTATTCCATGCCTTGTACTCACAGTTAGCAACTTCTCCTATTAAACAAAGGTCTGTCTCTTCTGTCCTAGTTCTAGCTCTTTCCTTTGTAACCTGTGGGTGGGCTAGAATTCATTCATTAGCCCCTCTCCAGTGCCTAACAGATCAAAACCCTGGACAATGTAGCTGGGGACCCAGGATCCAGTCTGTGAAGGGACTCACAGCGAAGACTTCTCAGAGCTCCTATCCCACAACAAACTACTACTTAGAATAAACATAATGAACTTTATTAACTAACTTAACAAACCTTATCCTAAGAAACCAAAATAAATTTAAACTAAACAGCAAGAAACCTAAAAGTCCCAAAGTTCAGGTGGAGTCACCCTTATCTCAGCTGCAGTCTTTGTTCAAGTCCTTGAGGCGTGAGTGGAAATAGCAGCAATTCTCTTCTTCTCTGGCTGCAGATAAACTTCCATGCAGTTCCTTCTTTCTCCTATACAACCAGCACCACACAGTCTGTTCACTGGTTATCCAGCTCTTAGTCTCACAAGAGACAACTCCCTTGCAAAATAGTCCAAAGCAGGAAGAAAACATCCTACAATCCACTCCTGACTCAGCTCCTCTCTCTCAATCACTGAGCACATGGACTCTTCTCCTTGCAGCTCTTTGTAGTTGCTCCTTTCAGGGCTGCTTCTCTCAGGCATCTCACTTCAGCAACAACAGAAAAAAAAAAAAAAAACAACTTGTGGCATATGCTCAAAATGCTGCCACTCCTATTACCAGAAAATTCTGGTTTCTGCGCAGCTAACTCTGCTCAGCAATGTAACCCAGCCTTAAAGGATCCCTAAAAGAGATTGCTTCTTTTTAGGCACATAGGTTACACCTTCACACACACAAATGCCCCTTTTTAAAAATTTTATACTGTTCATATATCTATAGGTAGTTATGTTCCTCTCCAATGGGCTAATTTTGTTTTAACTTCAGTCAATGCCAAAACTGCCATTTACCTCCAGCATACTATAATTAGCCCTTTAATTATTCCTCATTAATCAGCCTCTCCCACCTCTTAATCATCTTCAGACCTTTTCCATGAATTCCGTCTAACTTGATTAAGTCTCTATAGTATTGATGTAGGGCTAGACTCCAACTCGAACTCACATTACCATAGCTATGTCTAGCGGAATGTGAAAAATCCACACCCCTGAGAGTTCCAGTTATGCCACACAAATCCCCGGTGTAGATGCTGCTATCACAATTGAAGAACTCTTCCAAAACTGCCTTTTAGGGAGGTGGCTCAGCTATGATTATTTTTACATCAAAGAGCTACAGTGCAACAGCTGTGCTGTTGCAGCATTTTAAGTGTAGACAGGCCCAGGTGCAGAGTTCACACAGGATTCAGACGAAGTCTAACCAGATAAACTATCACCTCCCTAATGAATGATTAATGCCACTCTTTATGCAACCTCTTATTCGCTACTTTTGTAATGTCAAAGGGCAAGCAAAAACTGAGATGAATTTGCCATCCACTGATCTCTCATGGAAATACTGGTTCCAATATTTCTTCCTCCAAATAAATCTTTGTCGGATTATTTTCCCACATACTTTCGGTTTTCAAAACGAACAGCAACGTTTTCAGACCCACGTATTTAACTCAGGTATGTCTACAATGCAGTCATGGGAATATAAATGCAGGTTCTGTAAACCTATCCCGGGCAGCTTCATAAAGCTAGCCCACGAACCAGAGGAGTGAAGCCACAGCAGCAATTACTTCTACATGGGCTGGATGAGCTCCCCTGGAGCTCTGGGTAATTACGCACAGTGTCAGGTAGGGCTGAAGTGCACTTTGCTGATTACTCAGTGTTTGAATACCCAAACAAACTGGATTAAAGTGAGCTAAGGACTGTCTACATGAGTTGCAATCACACTCTACTGTACGCACTTTGGTTTCCAAGCACGGTTGCCACCTTTCCAGGTTTGACCCTGAGACTATGGGTTTTAGTTATTTATTTCTGGGCTGCAGGTTTAACATTCAAATCTCCAGGTGACTCATGCACATTAACCACCCGGAGATCTGAATAGTGAACCCATAGGCTGGAAATAAGTAACTAAGCCCTGTAGTCTCAAAGTCAAACCAGGAGATGTGGCAACCCTGCTTCCAAGCCAAATTTTTGCTGCTTTTCTCATATTTCTAACCTATCTGGGTTTCTTTGCATTACTCCTCTGCCTTCACTGCAGCAGACAGTCCTTCACTCTTTTAATCCTCTCTTCTCATTCATTAATGGAAGTATTTAGTAAGTATAGAATTCACAGTAGATCCATATGAAACATCACAATCCACCAGCCATTTCCCTGGCATCATTAATATTCATTGATGGATGGCCCATCGCCCAGTTTTCGATCATCATGGCCATGTTCATATTTCTAAGAGCAACCACTGGAATTTGGTGGTGTGTTCAATAACAACTTCCATCCCAAAGCAGCGTCTTACAGAAATAAAACAAATACATACCCTGTGTTGAAATTGCTTCAGTCACCACTGAATAGCAGAGAACTCAAACAAAACTACACTGAGTTTACTCTGGCAAATGAAGATCATCATATCCATCTGAAACTGTGGGGGCAATTTAGATTGGCGTAATGTAATGATCCAAGTTGGATTTTTGCCAGGACTCCTGGGCTAGCTCATGATCTTACAGAGAATGGTAGAGAATCATTAGTGACTGCATGGAGTCAGGACTTCATTTTACATCTCATCTGAAAGATATCACCTCCAGCAGCATGGTAGCTCTTCACATCATGCGAGACCATAAACTGAGAGATGGGCAAAATGAAATGAACTGTAGACACACCTCTCACAGATGCTATATCTTCCCTTTATGTTTTTGAGAGCTTAACTCTGATTATCTGACTATAGGTAAATTATTCATGTTAAATAGTAGATCATTTTGGTCTCTCTAGTTCTGAAACACTTAGGATGGTATAGTTGATCAGCCAGATCTGCCCTCCCATTTCTAAAACACATATAAACTAATCAGAACAGACATTTGTTTTTTCATAAATTCCCATAACATTTCAACAGTCCTTGCATACAGAAACCACAGACCATAGTTGTGCCAAACAAGGGAGACATGATGTTGAAATCATTCTCCTTGGCCTCTGGTAGTGTGCTATAAAGAAAACAGGAATCTGATCGGAGTTTAACAACAAATAAGGACATTTAAGTCATATTATACAAAGATATTTTCTAAGTGTATTATCTAGAACAATTTTAAAAAATCTTGTTTGTCATGGCTCAGCCACATTTTAAATTCACACATTTCAAAGTTGTTCCTACTTTCTCCTAGCATTTAGCAGAGTTTGCCCACAGTCTGACAGTATACTTCACATCTCTTAGCATTCAAGTGGTTAAACATAAAATTGGAGGCAAGAATTTTTAATAAGCCTGACTGTTGATTTTTGCTTTCAGGCTATGACCATATGAGTTAACTGCCAAGTAATATATGCTGCAATGGGGTGTTTAATTAGAGCTGCTAAATCTACTAGTTATTATCAGTTAGTCTTTATATCAGTGCAAAGAAAAAAATCCCTGCCAAAACTCAGGCATCTTACACAAACTGTGAGGGGGGAGAGGGCAGAGAAGGAACAAAAAAAAGAGAGAAGCTCGTATTTCTTGATATGCACCTCGGTGAATTTGAAGCAGTTGTCAAACAATGTCACTTTGACACATGGTGCCACAGGATAATAAGATTATGATGAAAAACAAAGAATTTGAGACAGGTTATTCTTGACCCATTCTGTCAGTCACCCAGGGGATCTTTATATGAAATCAGATGATGCTGCAGTCACTACGGCTATGTACTTGAATAACTCAACAGCTCAATAAAATAGGAACAACCTTTGCTTTCGTTTCATTTCAACCATTTCCTGGCAAATCCCTTGTCCCTTGTCCTTGGTACTTCACTGTTCTGTCCTTTTGTGCCACCCACTGATCATTAAAGCTAAGGAGGGTGGGAAGCGTGACCCAGATGTCTGTTGTGGGACAGAGTTCAGGGGTACACAACTATGAACCTATACCCAGTGACTTACCTAGATGAGTCCAAACAGTCATGTTTCTCCTGTGACAGCCATCTTCATTATATTTACCAAAGGAGGCCAAACATGGCCTCCGCAGAAAGCCATCAACTGGTTGGTTGCTATGTCTATTGACAGTTGTATGTATGGAAAATACCTTTAGAGTTATGTAATATTTAGACCATTGTGTTCCAAAATAGCTAGAGATGAAACTGATCTACTGGGGTGGGATCTCAGTTTCTCAGAACTAACTCAATCAAAGGAAAGAACAATTGATGGCTAAGTATTTAGAGTTTAAATGAGGTAGTGTCTCAGGCATTTACAAAAGACTCCCCCCCTCAAAAAAAAAAGACTTTGAGTAGAGAGACCATAACTGGTGAACTAAAGTTAAAAAGATACCTAACTGACAAAGAGAAATAAATGAAAACTGTGTAATAGGAGAAAAAGGGCACCAGATGGCACCCACAGTGAAGGCAACATCTGTCAGTGTGTCTCATGAAAATTGAAACTCAGCCCTCTCAATTGGACAAGCCCCACAGACTAACCATTGAGTGACAAATACCATTTTATATAGGAAAGGACCTTGTTTATTAGTAAAGCCTCTAGATTGCTTTTATAGAATCATAGAAACTGGAAGGAAACATGAAAGGTCATCAAGTTCAATCCCCTACACTCATGGCAGGTCCAAGTACCCTCTTAAACCATCCCTGACAGGTGCTTGTCTAACCTGCTCTGAAAAACTTCCAATGATGGAGATTCCACAACTTGCCTAGGCAACTTATTACACTGGTTAATCATCCTGACAGTTAGAGATTTTTCCCTAATGTCCAACCCAAACCTTCCTTGCTGTAATTTAAGTCCACTGCTTCTTGTCCTATCATTGGCAGTTAAGGAGAACAGTTTTTCCTTCCTCCTCCTCATGCAAACCTCTTAGATACTTGAAAACTTATCATATCCCCTCTCATTCTCCTCTCCTCTAGATGAAACAAACCCAACTCTTTCAATCTTCTCTCATAAGTCAAGTATTCCAGACTTCTAACCATTCATGATGCTCTTCTCTGCACTTTCTCCAGTTTGTCCACATCTTTCCTGAAATGAGGCACCCAAAACAGAACACAGTACTCCACTTGAGGCCTAATCAGTGCAAAGTAGAGTGGAAGAATTACTGCTTATGTCTTACAAGACTCCTGTTAATGCATCCCAGAATGGTGTTTGCCTTTTTTTTGTCAACAGTGATACACTTAACTCGTATTTAGCTTGTGATCTAGTATAACATCCAGATCCATTTGCACAGTACTCCTTTCTAGGCAGTCATGTCCAATTTTGTATACGTGCAATGGACTGTTCTTTCCTAAGTGGAGCACTTGACATTTGTCTTTATTGAATTTCATTCTGTTTACTTCAGACCATTTCACCAGTTTGTCCAAATTATTTTGAATTTCAATCATTATATCAGCTTCTGTTTGTAGCTTATCAACTAAACTTCTATTTGTTTTTACAGTAGAGGTGACTAAGCACTGTGTGCTGTGTGTGTTGAACTAAGGTGAACTATGTGAATAGGGGACACTACCTGCACAGAGGCAGCAAATCAGCATGTACTGTGGGGATTAAAGCCAAGTAACTGAGCACTTGAGTTTAATGAAGTGGAGTGAACAGACATGTTGGGACGACTCATGCCCCAGGGATTAATTATCTGCATAGATTTAGCAACAGGCTTTCTCCCTCTCTCTCTTCCCCCCCCCCCTTCTTCTCCTTTCTCTCTTCTGCTCTTATGACTTAGGAAACCTAAAGGCAAACAGCAAGCCTGAAGAAGGAATGAGTTGGGTATATAGAGCCCATAGAGAAAAATTTGTACTACCAGCTGGTAGTTGTGGGTGAGCTCCCTCCAGTATACAGAGAAAAGGCTCCCTCACATGATAAGCAGGCAGTAGCAGTTCATCCTGTACCCGTTGAAGTTACCCCCTAAGTGCTATCAAAAGCAAGGAAACAATTTCAGCTCACTTGAGCAAATACAAAAGGATTTCACTAGCTGGATTAATTGTTGAGCACAGTTCAGATTTATTCAACAACATGCAGAAGATATTGGCTAACTCTTGCTGCGGAAGCAGGGCAGTGATTTTCCGCTTGGGCAAAACTTATTTTTGCTGCAGAACTCCCACCTTTCCTGCTAACCCCTCACATCCCACATAGCAGAAACCATATTCTGAGTTCTTTTTAAAAACTATCCAGGACTCTGACTCCGGAGCCCTAATTTACCTTTATCCAGCCCACTTGGGAGCCCTTAATGAGGATCTGAGCACAGTGTTGCATCCATAGCAGACAATGGGTCTGTTCCCAAAAGGTGAAGAGTGCATCCTGCAAGTCAGCCACCAGGCGAAGTGGTAACAGAGTATCTCCCTCCACTCGCTCGCTCAAAGAGGACCTTGTGAAGATCATTCAACATGCCCCTCTCCATTTTGGACAGCTAGGGAACACTGTCTGCTCTACTCAGTGGGATTATGCCTCTTTCTGTGGGAATGGAACTCAGCAGGTAGACTCATTTCAGTCTCTTTCATCCTCTCCTTGTGTACTTATCTTTTCTGTTCCCAGCATTTGCTCCACTCCTTTTTAGATCTTAGTGTAGTCCTTGATCATTTTATTAAATTTCCACTTTGGATACCAAGAAGTAGATACTCATTCTTTGCTAACCCTGACTGTGTGTTCTTTTCTTTATCATCTGTGCTATCTAGCTACACATATCTATGGCACTTTTATGACCTTCACTGCCATAGCATCTTGGTATCTCATAATTTTTGATATATTTATTCTCATAATTCCCCCATTTTGCAGGTGCGGAACTGAGGCACAGAGAAATTAAACGATCTTCCCAAGGATGCAAATAACTTGGAATCTGGTTCTGCAGATTCACACAAAGACGCCCTAATAACTGGGAACATTCTTCCTTTCCCAGAGTGTCCTGGCTTTATCCCTGAAACCTGGCCTGGTTTTCTTAACTAAAGAGACTCAAGGGATATGTCTATGCTGGAGCTTTCTGTCTACTTAACCTCCATTAAGTTGACCTAAGGAACTCCACATCCACACTGGGCTTGTACTAAGTCAACTTAAGTGCTTGCCCTTAAGGTTGACTTAAGTATTAATTCAATTTGTGTGGTTGGCAGGAGCCAGGGCACAACACCAGGCCCTTTCCCCTCCCCTACGCTGGGGCCCAATATGGCCCCAGGCCATTCGCTGCTGATTGTGCTTCGAGCAACTTGTCAGTGGTAGCAGGAGCCAGCTCTGAGCTGCCTGCCACTTGCCAGCAGTGGTAGGAGCCAGCTCCAAGTGACCTGCTGCTTGTGGCAAGCAGCTCAGGGCTTGCTTGGGCTCCAACCCACTTGTGATGGCAACAGGAGCCACCTCTGAGCTGCTTGCCAGCATCAGGTGGGGCTGGATCAGGCCCAGGCCCGGCATACGTCTACACTGTCTCCAGTGTAGGAATACCCTTGAGTCAACTTTACAAGGTTGACCTTTAGTTGACTTAAAGTCAATCTTGTGAAGTCGACGTAGAAGAGTCCCCCAGTGTAGACATACCCAAGGAGCTCAATCTATTTAGAAAAGGGGAATGCTATGGAGTATCCCAGTTCTAACAGGATCCAATGACTAGAAGATGAAGCTAAACAAATTCAAACCAGAAAAAAAGGCACACGTTTTTAAGTGAGGATAATTAGCCACTGGTAAAATGTACCCAAGAGTGCGGATGATTTGCTATGACAGGATATTAAAAATATAAACCATTGTATGTGGCTACCTCTCAGGATCTTCCCTTGACTGGACAGGGGCTGGGATGCAGATGGCCACCAAGCCAAGGGAATTTGTGAAGGTTGGTGCTGGTGCTCTGGGGCAGAAGCACTGCAGCACTGGAGATCACCAGCCCAGTCAGGCTCACCAGAGCTGTGGCCTCCTGGTCTTGCCCAGTGCTCAGACAAGCATGCACTAAGGTGTGCACTGGACAGCCTAGGACTGTGGTTGGTCAGTGCTGGGGCAGGCCAGGCTGGCACTCAAAATGGGGAGAAGAATAAATGGTCTGGTGCTGGACAGTGTTATGTTAGGGCATAGGCTGGTGCTTGGTGCTGGGGTGCAGGCCTGACACGCGTCAGGATCTAAGGGTGTTCTGGCACTGGGCCCACCTGGCCAGAAGATGCTCAGGCCATCAGGAACTCTAGCGGTGGACTAGACCAGTCAGCCCAGGGCTAAGGTGGAAATCAAGGCTGATGCAGGCTGGGTGGGAGGGGAGGGGAGGTCTGGGGCACAGGTCAGCCAGCCTGGAGCCGGGGGGGGGGGGGGGGGGGGGGGGGGGGCGCCCCCGCCCCGTGCCGGCGCCCCCCCGGGCCCCCCCCCCTCCCCCCCCCCCCCCCCCCCCCCGGGGCTGGACGCGGCAGTGCTGTGGCATGGGTTCTGGGGGCACTCTGTTTGGATTGCCCAATACCAGGCCCGCTTGCCCACCCAGAATAGTGCTCTGGCTACCCAGGATAAGAATCTTTTTGGGGAGAGGGTGGAAGTGGTAGGACCTCATGTGTAAGGGGTGGGGCTGGGAGCTAGCCTCCCCAAATGAGTGGTTCATGAGTAACCCACAATGCATATTGACTTCATTTGGTGAATCCTACTCTTTGTGTTTTCATGGGTCATTAATACTTTCTTATTAACTTCTCTGCATGCCAGTCATGATTTTATAGATCTCTATCATATCCCCTCTTAATCTTCTCTTTTCCAATCCAAAAAGATCCAGTTTTGATTAATCTCTCTTCATTTGGAAGCTATCACATACCCCTAATCATTTTTGTTCTGTTTCCGCATCTTTCCCAATCCTAAAAAAAGCAAGGAGTCCTGTGGCACTTAAAGACTAACAGATTTATTTATCACATGAAAGCTCATACGATAAATATATCTGTTAGTCTTTAAGTACCACAGGACTCCTTGCTTTTTTTTGCTGAATGAGACTAACATGGTTGCCCCTTTGGAATTTCCCAGTTCTAGTATACCTTTCACCCCCCACCACCACCACATGGTAACCAGACCACACACAGAGTTCAAGATGTTGGCATATCATGGATTTAGAAAGAGGCAATATGATAGTTCTTCTTATTCTCTACCCCAACTTTGTTAGGGTTTTTTTTTTTGATTGCTACTGTATATTGAATAGATGTTTTCAGGTAAATATGGACGATGACTATAAGATCTGAGTACTAATGGCTAATTTAGACCCTCTTTCTTTTTATATATAACTCAATGTTATAAAATGAGCATTACATTGCATTTATCAACACTAAAATTCAAATATTTTAGCAAAGACTTGGCCGCTCCTTGATTTTTCAGTACCATCAACAGTTCAGTGAAAATATTAACCTGCTAAAGCATAAAATATAACAGGATTAAAGAAACAGATTTGGAGACCACCATCTAAGTCATTCCCCATACAATACACACAGTTATCTCTACCATAAGATCTACTGATTTGTCCATTCTAATTCTAAATATTTCATTCACCAGCATGTCCACCATTCCTTTACGTTTCATGAATGAAAAATTTTCTCCATATTCTTCCTCTGTACCTCTAGTCATAGCCTGTTACCACAGTAATATACTCCTCTTTCAGTCTTATTTGCTATTTAAAAATACTTCTAGATATTTCTGTCCTCTCTCCACTTGTTTTTAATGTTCTGGCCAACTGCAACTGTCTCTTTCTAATGGCTTGACCACATAGCAAGGCATCTATGAATACATCCAAGCTAACAGAGTCGGTGCCTTCTTAGCTCATGATTACAGATCTATATTCTTGGGTACAATCCCCACCAGAGCTTGTTAAAATGTTCCACAAGAAAAGTTTATTTTCAGTTACAGTTCTAGGGTTTTCATTACAAAACCCCCTCAAAAGAGAGAAAAATGTAGATTATTGGGGAAAAAACATTTGGTTTTATTGAACATTATCATTTGATTAGCCATAACAGGTTAGTTTTGTGTTGCTGAAAATGCTCAGTCAATTTGACAGTCTTATCTGTTTATCAATAAAACCCTAAACATATTGTAGAAAATTTGAAAGCAGAAGTATTTTAGTTTTCCCCACAGTTTTTCCATAGGAAAAATTCTGATCCCCATGAAGGGCATCATCAAACTCCAATCCCCATCAAGGGCATAATGACAAGTGCTGGGCCCCTATGCAGTTTTAATCTGTTGTGGACTTTGGTGCTCATTGGGAACATTTCAAGCCAGCAGGAGAATCTCATCTACTGGCTAAATGTGTCCTACATCACCATCAGTGGTTGTACCACATAATGCAAATTTTTCCAGTGAACACATGTAACTACCTGTTGATCACTGGACCAACTCCAGCCTTAGTCATTTGTGTGAATCATCTAAATTATTGTGCTTTGATTAGAGTTGATGGTTTTTTATTTGGTGGCACTCACAGATTATCTCAAGATAAGTAAAAATGTATTCTCTCATAGTAAAGAGCTATTCAGAGTGCACCCTCCACCCCAGACACACAAAATTCTTGCCCAACTCTCCAGCAAAAGCTTTAGAACAGTTCATATAAATCACTTTAGAACAGCACTATACTTGTGAGAAGTTCTGTGCATGAGCCTTTTCTATTTAAAAATTGTTGAAAAGAAAAGTGCTGGATACGCTAAGGGATTTCATAGTCTCTGGAGATCTCAGATGACATTTTAATTTTTGCTCAAATGGGAGTCCAATAAAATGGTCAGAGTTAGGTATTCAGACAAGCCTTACAGATTTCTAATTCTCCTTCTCTCTGCTTATCTAATGAGGACAGCTTTATACAGAACTAATGACTAATCTTAATTTGGATTTATTCAGCTATACACTACAAACCTTAGCTGCCATAGAAACAGAAGTCCCATTCTTTATAGAGAGGCATTGATCACCGCAATCAGCACAGGAGAGTAGGACAGAGCATAGAACCTCTCCACCCCCCAAAAAACAATGAGATATTGCATTAGTCTATCAGTGGCATGGTTGTGTCTGTAAAAGTTGCCACTGGGGAGAGGTGCGTCTATTCTTATTCCACTCTTATTTGCATAGGCCTGTGGTGTGCTCAACAGGTCGTCACATTTCTCATACTCCCAGTGGGCACGTACCACCACTCTGTTCACTTGCAGCACTTCCTTGTTCTTCTTCATCTGTGTTTCCCTGTCCTCGGACAGCTGCCCTCCAGCTAGACGGCTGGACCGTGATTCCCCACCACCATGCTGTGCACAACGTTTGAACTCCTTCATCCACCTCCCAGTGCTTGCCGGTGAGTGCTCGCAGGGAGTCCTCTCTCGGCCACACTACACAATGTCGTAATGTGTAAGACTTCAACATGGTCCTCCTCATTTACTCCTGCCATTTTAGTGCTACAGTGTGTTTTACAGTATTTTGCCACAAACTCTTTTTGCTACCAACTCTTCCTTATCTCACAGACACATTAATCTTAACCCTCACATGTTCCTAAATCACCAGTGCCTTCTACAGCTTGTTACAACAAGAGAGGATGAGAATTAATTTAATTTTTTTGCTCTTTAAGAGCCTCATCTTTTCATGCTAGCATCTCAAAAGATGGAAGAGAAATGAAGGAAAATGTAAATTGAAATATATCTCACACGACTGGACTGGATGACAATTGACCTAATAGATGACAGTAGCTCCCATGGCACTCTTATGCTTTATCATGCAAATCTATAGTAATATAGTTTGTTGACCAAACAGTCTAGCAACTCTTTTGAAGCTGCTAAGATCTGTCATGTCAATGAGTACTTAGGAAATCTTCACCACACATGACTGACTAAATAGATAACAAGGGCATCAGCAGAGCTGTTACTATTGTGTTAAGCTGTCTGCCATTCTCCCCCCCCCCCACCCCCGAGTGCACTATTATTTCTTAGGAAATGTTCTGCTAAAATAATTTCTATGCAAATACAATTGAGATTTTTTAATAACCAAATATCTTAATCAGTTTTCATTCTTTTTTTTTTCTGTGCATGCTAGAGAGGAATGGCCTGAAACAATACACTTAATAAAACCCCAAACAAACCATGAAGTAGTACTCAAAGATAATTCCTTGCATAGCAAAGGTGATCAAATATCAAAGTATTTATTCCAATAATCTGTAGGTGCTCTACAGCCAATCGATTACTCAGGATTATCCAAATACCTAAGACATTTTAGGACACTTTGTTAATCTGCTATGAAACTAAAATGTTAACATGCCAACAAGCAGAGTCAGGAGTGGTGTGGAAATAACAACAGCCTAGTTCCTCTTACTCCATGTCCTTGCTTCCCAAATGTCTTTTGAATGCATCCACTCACTTTTCTAAATATAAATATTTGCTGCTTTCAGCATTGACCAGCCAGAACAATCAAGAAATGATCCAAATATGTTCTACCTCAGGTAGGCCCTGGTAATGCAAATGACTCCTGCAGATGGACTCCACACAGAGACCAAATGCCTTTTTCATTAAATGCAATTGATATTTGATTTTCAAATCCCTTGGGGAACTATGAATATGTTAGCTCTTTTATGTTTGTATTTTAGCTTTGAGGTCCCTGGATCTGGAGCCAGCACCAACAAATCTGAAAGCACAAGTTTCTGTAACTTGAGTTTAAGAGTTGGGTTCTCTAACTGAGAGTCATAGCTGATCCTTTGTCCACAGAGGAGGACATGTACATACTGATCAATGGGTTGCTTTTGGTTTGGAAAGCCATAGGCCCTGTTAGCTATTTAAAATTATGAAACATTACAGTACTTTAAACAATAGAGCAGCAAACACTTGAAGTATAATCTGAGGATAGGGCTAGAAGTCAGGAATGACCAAATTCTGATGCTGTCTCAAATTTTGCCCTTGGATTAATCATTTCAGGCAAACCTTCCAAAACATTCCTGGGCCAGGCCATAAAATGGACGTTTATTTTAGGGTGTAAGAAAGCTTTATGTTCAAATAGTTCCAAGGATTAAACATCAATGCTGAACCTGCCACAGCAAGCCATGCAATAGTTCTGTGCTCTGTCACAGTGTTCACCTCTTCCTGGCTTACAGAATAACATTCAAATTCTCCTGAGGCGCACCCAGGATGCAAAATATGGTCTTCAAAACATGTAGAACCTCCTTACCGTACAGTGGGAACATATTAGGATATCCACAACGCCCAAAAGACCTTCAGGATCATGTCTCTCCAGAAACTGGGTTTATGTCACACTTTTTCAGTCTGCAACAGTGCATATCATTGAAGCACTCAAGATAACTGAGACACCAAGGCTGACATGATTGCAGGTTGACTGCTAGGTGAGCATACCCCAGGCACCAAAATATTTAGACTTGATTGTCTAAAGGTAAGGACCTAATAGAATGTCAGCATTAGGCATCAAAATGAATTAATAATTATTTTCTTTAGGTTAGCACTTTGATCCCCCAACCATGACTCGATTGTAATCCATTTACAACATACACTTTGCTTTCCTTCAGAAGGAAAAAAACAAAAAAACAAAGCAAAAAAATCCCACCACGCCAAAGTATCTAAACACCTATGTACCACAAAGGATGACCACACTGACACCCTCAACCCACCCAACACCATTGGTAATCTTTTGTGCTACACACTTACTTCAACAGTGGAATCTTATCTCAGGAACTCTCTTTTGCCCCATCATCCCCACACATACGATACAATTCTGCAGTGACCTAGAAGCCTACTTTCACTAAGACAAAGAATATTTCCACCACACCACTGAACAAGGCAATAACCTGCAGACACCTTCCTCTCAACATTTCAGCAAGAAATATTCTAAATGGACTCCTCCTGATGGCAAGAACAACAGACTAGACTTCTACATAGATTGCTTCCACCACCATGCAAAGCCAGGAATCATAGAAAGACAACATCTCTTACACCATAACCTCAGCCATGAAGACGACAATGCTGTCCACGACCTCAGAAACAACTCTGTTATTATCATTAAGGAGGCTGAAAAAGGAGGTGCTGTTGTCATTATGAACAGATTAGGATGAGGAGGCTTAAAGACAATTCTCCACCACCACATTCTACAAGACACTTCTCTGTGACCTGACTGAGTAAAACCAAAGGAACTACACCACTTGCTCAAGGAACATCCCAAAGTAGCACATGAACAAATCAAGACAGACACACTCCTAGAGCCCTGAGCAGGGATATTCTATCTACTACCAAAAATCCATAAACCTAAAAACTCCAGATGCCCCAACATCTCAGGCATTGGCACTTTTGCAATGGGCTTATCTGGCCACGTGGCCTCTCTCTTCAAACCCTACTTTACCAACATTCCTAACTATCCCCGAGACACCATGGACTTCATACAAAAAAATTCAATCTATTGGTGACCTTCCAGAAAACACCATCCTGTCCACGACTGATGTAGAAGCCCTGTATACTAACATCCCACACAAAGATGGATTACAAACCATTAGGAGAACTACCCCGGATGATGTCATGGCACACTTTATGACTCAAATTTCTGACTTTGTACTCATCCATAACTATTTCAGATTTGAAGCTAATGTATATCTTCATGTCAGCAGCACTGCTATGGGTACCCACATAGCCCACAATATGCCGACATTTTTATGGCTGATTTAGAAAAACACTTCCTCCGCTCTCATCTCCAAGTACCACTCCTCTACTTATGCTACACTGATGGCATCTTCATAATCTGGACTCACAGAAAGGATGCCCTTGAAGATTTCCACAGAGATTTCAACAATTTCCACTTCACAATCAACCATAGCCTGGAACACTCCACACAGGAGATCCACCTTCTTGACACTACAGTACAAATTAGGGATGAACACAAGCAAAACCCTATAGCAAAAACCTGTAGACTGCTATAGTTACCTGCATACCTGGGGCATGTCACATGATCCACTGTCTACAGCCAAACCCTAAGATATAACCACATTTGCTCTGAAGCCTGACAGAGAGACAGACACCTTCAGGATCTCTATCAAGCATTCTTAAAACTACAGCACCCACCTGAGGATGTGAAGAAACAGACTGACAGAGCCAGATGGTACACAAAAATCAACTACTACAGGAGAAGCCCAAAAAACAAAATAACAGAACACCACTGGTCATCATCTACAACTCCTAAGACAAACCTCTACATATCATCATCAAGGATCTGCAGCCTAGTCTACAGGACGATCCCTTACTCTCTCAGAACTTGGGAGGCAGACCCCTTCTCACTTATAGGTAGCCCCCCAACCTTAAGCAGATAATCACCAGCAACTACAGACCTAAGAACAGAAACACTAAAGCAGGCTCCAATCCCTATTGCCAACTCTGCCCACATATCTGCATAAAAGACACTATCACAGGACCTGATCAAGCCAGCTGTTCCATCAAAGGCTCCTTCACCTGTTCATCCAGCAATGTGATTTACACAATCATGTGCCAGAAATGCCCCCAGACCCTACCCTACTGGACCAACAGGACAGCCTCTTTGCAAAAGAATAAATGGACACAAATCTGATATCGGAAAAAACATTCAAAAACCAATAGGGGAGCACTTCAATCTTCCTGATCACTCCATTTATGATCAATTAATAGCTAGTCTTGGACACAGATTACAAATCAAAGCTTCAAAGAGAAACTGTAGATTTGACATCATCAACTTAGAGTTAAATAAGAAATATGGTTTCTTTTTTCATTACAACAGGTAGTTTTGCTTTCATTTTTCCTTCACCTCCCTTTAATATGCTGTTCCCCACAGCTGGAATCTAAACAACTACTCAGATTTGTGTCATAGTCTGAGCTGATCCTATTAATTACACTTCCCTGCATCTGTTTACCTCTTATTCATCTGTTCTTCCCCATCTTCAAGCATCTGACAAAGTGGGTTCTCCCCCATGAAAGTTCATGCAATAAATAAATTTGTATGTCTTAAGAATGGCCACAGGACCCCTTGTTTGCTTTGCTGAACTAGACTGACATGGCTATCCCATTGGAATTCATTGTAATGGGATCTGTACAAATGCATAGTGAGATGCAGCCCTTTCCCTTACAATCAAAATAGACAAGACAGACAAAAGGTAGGAAGAGAAGCCGAGAGGCAGTGGATTGCCCAGGTTACACAGTAGGTCCAAGCAGAGCTGATCCTTCTCCCATGTCACACAATAGTCCAAGTAGAACCACTCTCGAGTCCCAACCCAATACACTAGCCACTGAATGAGGTGACTGTCAGTTGCAGAGCTCCAATGTATCCCATTGAAGTTAGTCAGGCTACTCACATGAGTCAGGTACCAGATATTCTTACACACTCAAGCCCTTTGATGCTGAGTGTATACATACTATGTCGTTTAGACATGCTAATACTTACTAATATCGTAACAGGCAATCAGATGAAGATCACTTCCAAAGGAGCAAGGAGTTAATATTGCTTCTCTATACAGCCCTAGTGGGGCCCCTACTTGAATACTACACCTAGCTCTAATGTTTACCCTAAGAAAGAAAAAGTTGAGAAATAGGAAAGCATTCAGAAAAGAGCTGCGAGGATGATGTGAAGTCAAGAAAATCTGCCCAACAGCAATAGGCTAAAGAAGCTCAATCTGTTTAGTTTATCCAAGAGGCAACTTATTCAAGAGCTACATGGGGAAGAGATTACTGAAAGTAGGTGTTCCTTTAATTAACCTACCAGAAAAAAAAGTGAGAGATCTTAAGGCTGGAATGTGAAGCTAGAGAAAGTCTGGCTAGAAATAAAATGCAAATTTTAATATTAAGAGTAATTAACCCCTAGAACTATTTATCTAGGAGCTCCATGGAATCTCCAGCACTTGAAGTCTTTATGTCAAGAGTGGATGGTTTTCTAGTGCAATCAGAAGCTATTGCCTTGATGTGGAAATTCCTCAGTGGGGTTCTAAGACCTGTGTTATACAGGAGATCAGCAATGATAAACATACAGGTCTCTTTTGGCCTATGAAACTAAGAGCCATTTATCTGTTTGTACTCTTTAATATTTTGTGGGTAAAGTTTGCATCTGAAAAATGCACATCTGGTCTTCACTGAGACAAGAGTTTTATTTTAAACCCAAAAAAGATAAGAACTCCTGGAATTATGGGGTTGCAATAGAAAACTCTGAAGTACTCTAAACTGCAGTAGCTTTCTTTGGCACTTATAATTAGTTACCACAAGGGAGTTAGCAGCACTATCATTACTCTAATTAATGAATAACATTTCCTAACTTAAGCCACAATGTCCTTTTGCTACTACCAAAACTACTCTGCTATTTCCACTACAGTCTAGTTACAATATCAACTGTAATAAGTCATTGCACAGAAGCCTGCTGTGATTATTGACTTGTATTATAGTGCCCATTTAATTACCAGGCTACTAAACTGAACATACTGCTATTTGCAAGCTTAACTTACTTCTTTGGCTAGCTAACTAATATTAACAAGATCCAAATGCATAATAAACACAACAGAAAGAAAAGGAGGCAAGAAACAACCAGGTTGTGTTTTCAGTCCATCCATTTGATGGATTAATGTTCTAGACCATCAACACTAGCCTCCTTGTTTGTTTAACACTAGACCTGGAGGTGATGAGAATTCCTGCAAACTAGGAAAATTTAAAACAAAAACAACAACAAAAAAAACAGCACCTCAGTACTTTGGGAGAGTCAACAGATCATGGGGGTTTCTATTCCAAGTTTAATTGCAGATGATTCAAATAACTACCTGATATTTGTTTAAAAAATCAAATTTCTTGGAAAAAATGTGTGGGATTTTTTGTTGGTATTGTCATCAACATGATAATAGAAATAGAGAAATAAATACAGCTAATTGGAGACACACAAATAGAATCATACTACCTCAATTGACCTTCTCTCTCTCTCCTCCCTGAACTGTCCTTTATGAAGATTTCAGAGTTTTCAGTTTTCATTCCAACTTGGAATTAAGACAAATTAGGAAATTTCTAAAACCTTCACAAAATAGAAACTCTGTTCCCTGAACAGCTAATAATAATAATAAATAAAAACCATGAGCTCAAAAGAACTCATTGTTAATAATGGGTATACTTGAAATGGTTTAGAGTTAGGCTAAGTTTGGGATAAGCCTCTGAAGAAAACAAAAAGCTTAGCTAGACGTCACTCATTTCACAACCTACTTCTCAATGAGCACCATGACTATATGTGGTACACAAAGTATGTTTGTGGTTGTTAATCACTTAGCATCTCACAATTTGGATGGAAATCTTGACAAGTAACACTTCAGTCATCAGTGATATATTACTGATACACGTCAGTTGCAAAATTGCACTGTACTAAGCATGGACACTTCTAGATTTACTATTTTAGCATTCAAGAATTGTTCCTGGAGCTTGACAGAAAACACAGAGCTGACAATTTAATGTATACAACATCATGAGCAAGGGTACAAAAGCCAATACAGATAGCATGACAAGAGTCCAACATAGAAGTTCCAAAGGGGTAGCCATGTTAGTCTAGTTCAGCAAAATAAAGAGGATTAAACTTTGCTTCTGAGAGCACTTTCTCCTGGACTGTGTTCTTACACTATTTGCAATTTTCCCATTTCTTTTTGCTAGCAGCAGAATAGCAATCGTGGTTTAGTTTTTAGTATACTAATCTTTGTGTACTCCCGGTATTTCTAACTAAAATAAAAGTTCATGAAAGCATCTGACCAAGTGGGATTTTCTCCCACAAAAGCTCATGCAATAAATAAAATCTGTTACTCTTTAAAAGTGCCATAGGACTCCTTGTTTGTTTTGCTGAACTAAACTAACCCAGCTACCCCTTTGGATCTTTGACACTTGTACTCTTCCTCTTGTGCCACAGGCACTTCATAACTCTGCTGAGATTATAAAAACATAATCACCAGTATTAAAGCTTAACCCTTTACCAGTGGTGTTTCCACTAACAAGATATACCTCAGAATGTAAAGTGTCCATTGAGAATGTGACATAGTATCTGCTACTACTCTTGTATAAACTCTTCTTTTGCTGATCTATCTTGTTTTATTTAATGGCATTACTCCTGATTTCACACTGCTGCGAGTGGTGAATAAGGGTCACACCTCTTTGCAAGCCCATATCAAAGCATGAAGTTCAGCAGTTCGCACATGAACTACATAAGGCAAACACCACAGATGGAACACAACTCATTAGCATCTCCCTCCCCTTTTTTAAAAAAAGCTAAGTAGAAAAAAAAATCTGTGTGCTCCATTCCCCAACTTTCATGCTCAAAGTGCACTAGAAGGATTGATTCAAAATTGTTTATTATTTATATATTTCTAAGTATAGGAAAAACCTGACACAGGATTACAAATTCCAAAGGGATAGCCATGTCAGTCCACTTCAGCAAAACAAACAAGAAATCTGGTGACTCTTTTAAAGACTAACAAATTGATTTATTGTATGAGCCTTCATGGGAAAAAAAAATCCACTTTGTCAAATACTTGAAGATGGGGAACTTACAAGAGCCCTTGTTTGTTTCGTTCATGCAGGACAGGGGTCCATAACTGCAAGGCAAACATGCAGGGACTGCATTTTATTTCCATCTTACAAGTATGCTTTTTTTTCAAAGAATAGAGACTAAGCCACTCTTACCTTCAACAATAAAACCTGGCAGCATTTTCTTTGGAGCAAGCTAAAAACATGGTACTTCTTGGTAAACGCTCAGCTCCATTTTAGGTCATGTGAGAGGCAGCTTTGAGCCCTGCAATTTATGCCTTCCTATAGCACCACCTCATGTTAGGAATGCAGTACTGCAATGAAAAGCAGCACTACATCTTCCAAACTGAAGAGCTGAGTGCCTGCCATAGCTTCCCCTGTTTTCAATTTTTGTTACTTTTGTGGTTTATTCATGGAGGTTCACGCTTCTGGCTAGAGGTAGGGTTGTTTATGGTGACAAGAATAATGCACACAGATACAAAAGGAAAAAAATTACTCAGGGAGCTGATTGGCAAAACAATAAGAGACACACTACAGGGATTATAAAGTTGGCCATTGAGCCTAGGACCCTCATCCATGTCAGGATTTACTGTTGATAAAGACTCAGCTCAAAGGTTTTAGTCTGCTGCCTTTCTATTCTAAACAGTAGATTGTGGGAAAGATTGTTGTTGTTGACACTTTATGGGACACAATGTGTTTTTTTTATTTAGAACTTCAGTTAAAGTCTCTTTGATATTTACTGTGGATTCCTGGCTTGTTTTTCACCTTCCTCTCTTTGATGTCTGCATGAACCTACAACTTATATCTCCCAGACTAAACCTGCAATACAACTTTTTTTTTTGTGCTACTACAGTTAGACCTCTTGTTGAATTTTGAACCGTGTTACACCACTTTTTGGGAACAACGGTGGACCATCATTTTCTTCTAGTTAACAGCCTTCCCTACCCTGTCATCTGGTTTGGGAAATGCAAGACAGCAACTGCTTGCAGAACATGTACTAGCTCAACCCCAGTGTAGCCTTCTGGGTCCAGATCCCCCAAAGGGATCTAGGTTGTATGACAACGGGTACCTAGAAAATCAATAGCTTTAATACCACAATCGAGAAAGCTGGATTATGTGCCTGTGATGGCTATACAATGGAGGAAAATAGGCACTTTTGAACGCAGGCCCCAAAGCCAGTTCTCTGGATGTGGAGTGGCCCAAACCAGTCAATGGATAATGTCACTGAGTGGGGTACCTTGCTAAGCCCTTGCTTCTCTCTACATGTTCAGTACCTAAGTCTAGACTGCAGGAAGGCATTTGTCTTTGCTGGTGCCTGATGAACTTGCCTCTTCTTAATTGCATGCAAGACCTGATTCAGTTCGTGTGTTCAGAGACGGCCTAACTCCCACAAAATAACCAGGGGCAGGATGTAAGACAGCCCTCCTTTAGCCCACTTGTTAGCGTACACACTCAGGAGGTGGAAGACCCCTTCTTCCATTCCTCCATTTACATGATGAGAAAACAGGGTTTTAAAAAGAGCTGTCACATCTCTTGATACGTCTACACTTACGGAGGAAGGCTGAGTGCAGGCAATGTATACTGCAGTGAAAGACAGTCTGTGACCAAGCCAATCACTGCAATGTTTTGTTATATGTCTAAGTGAAAGACTGAGGCAGGGAGAAAAGGGCCCAGAAGCTCCCTGCTTCCAAACAAGGAGCCCCATGCCACTTTTTAAAGAGTGGCAAATTTCTTGAAATTTTGTGGATAAAATCGCACCTCATGAGACTTTTCCACACTGGCACTTCCCTATCAGAGCTTTCACTGCAGTGGGGAAGATTCTGGCAGGGGTGAAGGGAAAGGAAGTGGATCACAGCACACCTAAGGAAAGGTAAGGTGACATTGGAAAGGTAAAGAGACACTGCTTAGATATGCAGAAAACCCACATAGGGTATGTACCCTGTGGGAAAGATGTGTGGAGCACTTGACACCCCTAAGTTGTGCCTCAGTGTCTACACTTCTTTTTATACTCAGAGTAGCTGGGCACATAGTGTCTATGCTGGTCACTGTGCTTTAAGCGTGGACATATGTTCAGATGAGGTCCCAAACTGTTGGGCCACAGGGTCATTCTAATTCTTTCTCTGGCTTCATTGATAATTAATGACAGTGGAACAATTTCAAAAGCTGAGATTTAAGGAGCTGTGCACCAGTAGCTTCTGTAGGCCAGATGTTAGGGCACTCACTGGAGAGATAGCAAAAACCTGTTCATGTACCTTTTCCTTGTCAGGCAAAGGAAAGGAGTTGTCCCTGGAGTCCTCCATGTCCTGAGTAATGAGTAGAGTTAGGCAGCCCCAAAGCACATGAAGCTCTTCACATGACTTCGGCAGAGATTCATCTTTGTTTCCCTTGTTCTGTGGGTTACTTTAGGATTTAAGCAGGAGATAGGCACCTGAATGCCTTGAGTGGGACACCAGGGCACATGCTCACAGGCAGAACCATAGGAACCCATGTAAATTTCACGGCAAAGATTTAGGCACCAAGTGAGTTGAAGTGCCTACAAGATTAGGTGGCAGCACCGTAGGAGTATTGTGAATAACAGTGGCACCTAGAAACAGAACTCAGGCACCCATACTTTTGTGGATCCCATCCCCGGCCTCTCAGTTGTGAAATGAGTCAGACAGCTCATTGCTCTGAGGGAATTCTTAGTCTAGAGAGTGTATTTATTGAATGTGCATTACAGAAAGAAAAAATGCTCCAATTTTAGCTTGTTGAAATGTTTTGTTTCTGCAATGGGTCTATTGCAGCAAGCCTTCTAGGTCCAGCTAGAATGTCTTGCAACATACTCAGACTTCAGCACCTCTGTAAATGTATGCAAACATGGAATATTGACTCTCTGATGCCTTTTAAGATAGACCTGCAGATTTATTTAAGCTATGAGTCATGTTCAGATCCTCTGCAGAAGTGTTTACATATGTAGGCATTTTTTTTCCCTAAAGCCAACATAGTCTGTACGTTAAACCATGCACATAAGGCAATGGTTATGCTCCCAGTTCTGTAATTTACAGTGGAGCTTGTTGTGAATAACTGCATTATTCTGTTCAAACAGTCTGACTTCTTTTCTTCTTTAGTGTGATTTCAACTGGTGCGCAATGATGTATTTGCTTGAAAGATCAGAATAATTAGTCATTGTTCCTGTATTATAATAGCAGGTACTGGGCCCATCTTCTGAAAAACATGGTAAACAGAGGTTTGCTATTTTTAGGTGGCAATGTGGAATAGTGGTGCCAGCACTATGTGGGGGGCTTCAGACGACTTGAGTTCTAGTCATAACTCTGTTGTTAACTTGACTTGTGCAAGTCAGTTTCCCTGCCTCTGTTTCCCCTATTACTCTTGTCTACTTAGATTGCACACTCTTTGGGAGCAGAATTTCATCTCATTCATTGCTCAGTGGCAAGCACTGATGCTGGTTGCGGTCTTTAGACAACCCGTGATATAAAAAATAATATTAAATAAATAGAACGTTTATCAAGGCTGTCTACAAGGTATTTCTGGTTCATTAAGGCCTTGGCTTTTCTTGTCTTACTTTGTGTCTCATGTGTAGCATTGATTTTTTACCTCTGGTTTAGTCCTCACCCCTTGCCCGCACACACTCTCCCTCACAGTGCAGATTAATTGTTCCAGGAACAGGTGTAAGCCAAGTGGGTATTGGGACATATAATCTGCAGATAGACCCACACAGTCCAAAATATTTAATTTCTGCATTTATTTCAACATTATAATGCATCTAGCCACAGTGCTAGATGGGCAGGCTGCATCGATAAAAATATACAAATTCAAATTAAAAGTCAAAATAGTAGACCATGCCCTTCAGCACTTACACTTCTTCCAGACCAGTCTGGGGTGGCTTCATGTACCTAGGATATGCACACATGCATCAACAGGTTAGAAGAGAGACAAGATTGTATCTAGCCAAGTTCCAAAGGGGCAGCCATGTTAGTCTAGTAAAGCAAAAAAAAGCAAGGAGTCTTGTGGCACTGAAAGACTAACAGATTTATTTATCACATGAGCTTTCGTGGGAGAATATCCCACTTCGCCAGACACTTTGAAGAGCTCTTGAAAGTGTCTGACAAAGTGGGATATTCTCCCACGAAAGCTCATGCGATAAATACATGTGTTAGCCTTTCAATGCCACAAGACTCCTTGCTTTTTTTACAGGATTGTATGTGGCAGTCTTGCTTGGACATGCCCCTTCTCTTTGCCATGGCCACTGAGACAAATACGCATGCACAGTCCAAAGGCAGATTTGGCCCCAGAAGTGCTTTACTTTCTGATCTCCTATTTCATCAGAACATACTTAAAGGCTTCAAGTTTTGCATTTGGGGACTGTGGAAAAAGGGGGAAGTGAAGTGACTTCTGCTCATCACCTGGAGCATTCACGTCTTTCTTTCCTATCTTATTGTTTCTCTTGTCTGTACTGATTGTGTGCTTTTGGGCTAAGATGCCTGTATGCAATGTGTTGAAGCCTCTAAGCACTACTGTAATATAAAGGCTCAAATAATGCAGCAGCTTTTTTATTATTTTTTTTCCTTATTTACCTCATCACTCTTCAGAATGTCTCTCCAAACCATATGTTTTCTCCCTTACCTGTGCCTCTTAATTTATCTCTATAATTAATCTTATGACTAAATAATTAATTTAGGGTACATTAATTTACACAACTCTCTTTTTCATATGACTGTCAGACTTGTTCAACTGGGTAAAACCTCTGCGATAGAGTTTGCATGAGAAGCCACTATGCAAAACGCGGCTGTACTGTACTGGTGTTGTGCATGACTTGAAAAATACTGTAGTGTAGGTTAATTATACACCCTATGGATACATGCATGCAAAAGTTGATTATACAAGATACACAGTGATGTTCCTGTCACATCCAAGGACAGGTGTGAATACTAATTGCAATTTATGAAGCTGAAAGATGAGATCTCTGCATTAGTTTCTTTCTTAGGCATTCAAGTAAACATAACATTATTTTTAAGTGCAGTGTGAATCTAATCCATCAGGTTGGAGGGTTAGAACAAGCTACTATTATAATAAGCTTTTCGTTACTGAGTTTTAGCCTTCAATGATTTTGTCAAAATTTTCTTTACAATGTGACAGATGCTCATCTCCAACCCCACACTTGCTCTCCAGATTCACTTACATTTCTGACTGCATTCGAGATTGCACTGCTGACCTTTTGAGTGAGCTGCATTACATGAATGCACAAAGAACTTCTCTGAAGATACATTGTCATTCAGCCATGTGCATCTCTATTTCATTGGGAGATCATGTGTATTGAAAGATGCCATAAATTAATACAACCAATGATATAGTGAACAGATTCAACTCCCTCTCATATACCATCCTTTTTCTCCTATACAAAAATGGAGAAGAAAAAGTCTATTCTCCTTCTTCAAGAGGCAGTTTGGACTAGTGGAGCTCGTATTAGGTGGGGACTCATGAAACTTTGATTCTAATCATAAATCTGATCTTCTTTTTGACCTTGAGGAAGTCTTTTCATGCTTTGTTACTCTTGCCTATTTAGATTGTAAATGTTTTGGGGCAGGAAATGTCTCTAAGTATAGGTTTGTGTAACAGCTCATCAAATAAGACCCTAGTCCTTGTTTGAATCTCTAGGCATTACAATAATACAAACAAATAACAATCTGAAAGGTCTGATATCTTACGTATCTCTCTTTAGAAGGTTTTGAAGGATCAGGAAACATAAATGAGAGCCTCCTGATTTCTTTTATTCCTGAGTTTCAATACAAACTGAGCCCTAGGTTACACTGAGGTCTTTTTCAGCAGCAGTTGACTGCCGTTTACTCAAGGAATATAAAATTCCTTGCGTTAACAGCGGCAACTTTCTAAGCTGCCATTACACATTAGGGGAAAGCCAGTCACAAATTGCTTGTGGTCAGCTTCCTCCTATGCCCTTGGACTCCCAGGACTTCTGGGATTGGCTTCTGGGAGCAGCATGGTGAGTTCGTACTTGCTACAATCCACTCCTGGAAGCCCAAACTGATGGTAGCAAATTTGCCACTGTCAGTATAGACATAGTCTGAGAGACTGTGGCTCACATGTATGCATTTCTCATTAGGGAAAGATGATACAAATGCTAGCTAGCTGCAAGAATTTCTTCTGTGTATCTTACATGTTACAACTATTTGAAAATTTCATTTCACATTATATAGACAGGACATAGGCTAAAACACACACAACAGTAAATAAAGAACCAGGACTGCATTAATGGGCCCTAGGCTGCCCAGCATGGTGGGCCTCTGGCTCCCCACCATCTTGCACCCCCCCAACTGAGGCTCACCCCCCACCGTGACAGCCTGAGGATGGGCTGGGGTCAGAGGACATGCTAAGTGGTCTCTCACCCTGCCTCCAGGCCAATTGGTCCACACCTGGGGCACAGTGGACATACGCTGCTCTGCCCCAAGGAAGGACCAGATGACCTGGAGTGGGGCAGAGTGGGAATGCTGTGGAGCCCAGCCTCTGACCCCAAGGGCCCACCCTGAGCATCAGCAGGTCCCTCACAGTTCCCCCCAGGTCCTGCCAGTGCTGTGCTAACCTGAGCTGTGCAGTAGGGCCAGAGCCGCGCGGAGGCCTTAAGAGCTTGCCTTCATGCTGCACCCATCCTTTAGGCCAAATCCTGAGGCTGCAGCCCCTACAGACCCTGCACTGATCCAGCCCTGTTGGGAACTCAGAAAAAAACTAAGGCTACCTCTTTCCTTGGAGCTACTGTTATGATTCCCAGCTTGCATAGACACGTTAGCACATTATGCAAGAAGTAGTAATGTAAGCACAGTGGAACAGGCAGCGGTGGCATGAGCTAGTCCGCCCAGGTATGTACTCTAGAAGTCCAGGAAGGTTTGCACTTGGGGTGGCCAGCCTATGTTGCTGCTGCCATTATCCATGCTGTGCTATTATATTTAGAGTGCTAGGTAGCTGAACGCAAGTATGAGTACATCTACATGACCTGGAAATCACGCTCCTAGCTCCAAGTGCAGGCACACCCTCAATGTGAACCTAAGCATTTTTAGATATCATCCCACTTGCCACCACTCTTGTTAACATGTGTGACATTGAAGGTAGCAGGATAGAAATCGAGTTACCCATAGGGAAGTGGCAATTCAAATACAATGGCCTGGACCTCGGAGGACTGGCTACGCAGATCAAAATTTTAGGCCTCTCAGCATGTTCAGGGTGAACAAAATGTTTCCAGAAGTCTAAGCAGTCAGAATTAGAGTGAATCAGAGCCTCGTACTCTTAATGACGTGTGCTGAAGCCTCTCTCCTACAATCTGATTCCTGAGTGATTGCAGACATTACAAAAGATACAAGAGAATTTAAAATGAATTAAGAGAGGAGTCAGAAGGGGCCAGCAGGTCCTGATGGTGAGAGACAATATCAGGAGACCAAGAGGCAATATCTAAGAAGAGAATGGCTTTTGGAGACAAACAGGTTGCATATCTAAGTTGCAGGAACAAAGAACGGGGTGTTGTAAAGGATTAAGGCAAGCCTGAGCAAGGTGTACAAAGGTTTCCCCTCCACTTGAGGCATCAAAGATTTCAATTTTTAAATGTTAATAAGAAATCATTGAAAGAGGGCATTTCTGGTGGAATCTCAAGGAATCAGTTCTCATCCCAGATTTATTTAGGGACCCTAGAGAAAAGTTGAAGATCACTGCTGATAGTTTGCAGACAACACACCACTTGGTATGGTGGTAAGGGCATGTCAGTGATAGAGCAATTTTGAATGAGTGGTAAACTGGTTGCACAATGGACATTTAATAGTGCTAAATGCAAGGCCATGCATCTAGAAACAAAGAATGTAGGCCCTCTTTATTGAATGAATGACTGTATCTGATTCCTGGTTAGCAGTGACTATGGATAAGACACATGGGTAATGGCAGACAGTTGATGTGACATGAACTCCCAGTCTCATACTATAGCAAAAGGGCGAAAACAACCCTGGGAAGGATAAACCGGGTCTGTTCCAGCACATGTTATAAAGAATCAGCTCATATCATTGTACCAGTTCTTTACTCTGGCTCCTCATAATTCCATTTGAATCTAATCTGAAGAACATGAAATAGGATAAACACATTCCCTTTTCTCCCACCTTTACATATTGAAGACAGAACTGCTGTAGCAGTTCCTGATGAAGGAAAACAGTGGGTATTTTTGTGTTGCCAAAAAGATTTCCATGATAATCATACTCGCTATATACCAGGGGTTTCCAAAAGTGGCCCGTGGGGCTTTTTAAAGCAGCCTGCACTCCTCTACCATGATCACCTACCTTCCACCTGCTGCCAGTGTGCAGGGCCGGTGCTGTGGAGAGGGTTGAAAGGTGCCACATGGAGCTCACAGGTCAGCCCATAAGCTGGCCCTGCTGCTGGTGATGGGGAGGGGGCTGGCCAGAGGCCGGTATTCCAGTCTGGTCCCCCGGTTTGGCTGCAGCTGGAAGCTGGGCTGCAGCTCCCTGCCTCCTGCCCAGTCCCAGTGTAGTGCCCAGGGCTGGATGCATATCTTAATGGTGAGCTCTGGAACTTGGGGCCTGTTCATCGGCACAAACCAGGATTTAGGGTTGCGCCAGTTTGAAGATTTACCCTTAGATATAAGCATCCTGCTTTTTTTTTAAAGAAACCTTTTAACAAAATTAATTCTAATTAAAAAATTAATTTAAATGTAATTAATTAAATTGTAATTAATTTTAATTGAAATGTAATTTGAATGCAATTATGCAAATTTTAATTTAATTTTAATTTAATGAAATAGTCTGGGTTTTAAAAATTATATTTGTAGGCCTTGAGTCTAAAAGGTTGGGAACCACTCCTGTATACCGTACAGCTGAACAGTAGAAGAATGTTTGGTTAATCACCAAGAAGCCATGCTAATGGTATTATTGCCCACCTTCATCATGCAATATAATTAGTGCTGCAATGTCCGCTGTAATAGCAACTGTTGTCCATAAAACCATATACCATGTTAGAAAGAGAATAAAGATAAATTCTTATCAATAGGCAGCACTGCTCAGAGTCTCATATGGCTTAGCATGCCACAAAGAAATAAGTATCCATTTTTCCAAGGACAGAAGATACAAAGTCAGAAGAGCTTTTCTTTAACTGTGCAACTCTGACAACAGGACCATCAGAAAGTTGAAATACAGGGCGATGCCAGGACAGCTCTTCAATAATTTCTCAGTTAATAATTACTGTTTACTGCTGGTTTTACTCACATGACTATTAGGTTTTTATTTCATTGATGGGTTGGGTATTCAGTGCCACTGGGAAAATCAATCTCTAGGTGTCTTAAATTGAGTGTCCAAAAGTCAAGCATCAAAATGTAATGGATACCATTGAAAAAATGGACTTTAATCACTGTGTACTGGGAATGGAGATACCACTTCTATAAAGCACTCTGAGAACTGCAAATGAAATGAGATCTGTAAGTATTTTTACTGCTGTGTGTTAATTCAATTTCTGATTTCTCATATAACCAACCTTGGAATCCATAGCCATAAAATACCACTGGATATCTCTTGCTCCTTTAAGTCTGGTGGATAAAACATTTCTGACTCTTCTTTGCTCTTCTCCCTTCAGTATTCATTGATATTCTAAATATTACAAGTCAGGTGTGTTCCTGGTATAAATTGATGCATTTCCCCCGTGCTCATTGGAGCATCACTAAATTACACCAGCAGAATGCCTGGCCTTTCATTGACTCTAGATGGGTTTGTTTATAAGTGTAGGCTTGGCAGTCTTAAAAGTACTGATCTTGCTCTCTTGAAACGTTTGCCAGTTTCTCAAAGCCTTAATTATCTGGCTCCTAAACTGTGGCAGGTACAATATTTAATGCTCACCACCTCTGCAAGTGTAATGGAATCAGTGGTGTGAGATTCAGTAATTCAATATTTAAACAGACTTTGCCAGTCAATTACTCAATAAAGGTGTGGATTTATATATGTATTTGAGTATGGTGTATGAAAACTGAAATTACCTATGTTCATAGCAGATGATTGAAACACCATTAAAGAAAGGTAGATGTGAAATTCTTTCTTTGGAAGATTGATAGGGAGTGTTTGTAAAGACAGAGAAGGAACTTAAAAGTGATAGTAGAATTTGGCAAGCTTTCTTTTTAAAATAAAACAACATGTAACATGTTAATGAGCTCAAAGAACATTCGCATGAAACTAATCTCAGACTTTCATGGATGCCTTTGTACCAACTCTGCCAAATTATTTAACACAGCTTCTGCTAAAAGTAAAAACACTGCCTGCGACATTTCTCTGCTTCTCCTTGTGCTCTCCTTGAGACCACATCAAAGTAATTTTTTTCATTTGGAGCCCTTTTAAGGTGAACAGCAAATTACATTGCTTTAACTGCAAGCAGTCTATATAAATCTATTCTTTGAAAACACCCATTTTATTAAATGAATTGGAAGTTAATTGCGGTCATTATAATCTCCTTAGATTTATAATAGTTTAATTTATGTTCATGCATGCAGCTGTTGGAATTGATTGAAGGAAGTAAAACCTACATGGCCTTACACAGGAGGAGTCTTTTGTTTAAGATGCAATGTCTCAGAACGTAACAATTACAGATGAAGCTGGGGTATCTGCAAAGAAAAAGCCATATGCCTGAGATGGAGATGAAGCTCAGAAGCCACCAGAAAGATTTCTAAAGTAGTGAAAGAACAGTTTTATTGACAAGTAATTGCTTAAGAGAGATGAAAGCAGAATCGCACAACTGAAGCAAATCAGTTGCTCATGTGACTGAATAGATGTAGCACTCAGACATGCCATCTTCACTTATGCTTTCCAACAGGAGGGTGAAAGTGCGTCCCTTTCACAGCAACGGAAAACTGTGAAGCACAGAAAAGATATGTGGGAAAATAGCATGTACTCTAATTAGGGAAAGTTCTCTTTGACCTGACAGTGAGTCAAATTTTGCCCTGGGATACAGCCATGCAACATCACTATAGTCAACAGAGATCAGAATTTGAATGCTTTCAGTCAACATCTGTTTCTCCAGTATTTCATGCTGTTCAATTGTGCTACCTGCTCTCATTACCATGACTCCTTTACCACTAAATCTCTTTTCAATTCTCTGTAAACTGGCTTCTAGCTTTTCTTGTCTTTTGTGACTACTGTCACCTAGCTCTATTATTGTCTCTTCATAGCTGAATTTCAAGATCTCTCTTCCTCATCTCAGTTTGCCCTATTTTCAAAGCTGTTCATTGTCATCCCTCCTGGATGTTGCCACTTGACTCCATGACTCTGGTTCTGTGATATAAGCACAAATACATACCTTCAAACTGATGTGGGACTGGGACACAGAGAAACTAAGGACTAGATTTGTAGAGGTGCCTAAAGACTCTGATAAGCATCCAGGCCAAGATTCTTAAAGATATTTTTATGTCTAAATACCTTTAAGGATTTTGGTCCTAGGTTTTCCAAATCTCCTGGGGAGTAATTAGAGTTAAGAGGCTAGGCACATTAGAAAATTACAGTAGGCATTCCCATCTGCATCATTAATACCCCCAAAATGGTCACACTAAGGAAGCTTGTGGCAAAGTGGGAACTTGAATCCAGAAGTCTATAGTTTCAACCACTGGACTATCCACTTGCTCTAATCACTTGACTATCTTTCCCCTCAGGTTGTCCTGCTTCTTAGCTTTCCTGTACATCCACTTTTGCAGAATGTACTTCTCCAACCTTTCAAATTCTGCCACTGTTCACATATGGATCACTCCCTGGCTTGCTTCTTGTTAGCATCTAAACACTATCACCAAGCAACCTTGTCTGGTCATAAAAGTTTCAATAACTATTTCTGTACTGTTGAGTCAGCTAAACACCAATTCACCTCAGATATTGATTTACAAAATCTCTACCTAACATATATTTTTGCAACACATTCAAAACCAAATTTTCATTTTCCCTTGCAAATTCCATCATCCACTTTGTCCCTGTGATGAGGCACTTGATGTAAGCCTTTGATTCCTTTCACTCCCCTTCTCTCCTTATACTGATGCTGCCACTAAATAGTTGTGCTTTTGCTCTCTGCGTCTTCTCCAAATTCCATGAATTCTTGCTGTTCAAATTCTCAGACACCACTAAATCTCTCAGACACAGGTAAATCTCTCAGCTTTACCACTGCAAGCTCATATCTTCAGGTCTTCAAGATAAATATTGTAGGCAGTGTTTTAAAAGGACTGGATAATTTTTATGACATATATGATGATCCAAGTCCTGAAAGCTGGACTCAATTTTTAATCAGTCCTTATACAGAGGTTTCGAAACAGCCCTGTTCGGACATGTTGTTTCGGAAAAAAGTGTTCCAAAACATGTCACCTTCCTCCCAGGATGCTAAGCACCCTGGGAGGAAGGGCACCCCCC
>ML682063.1:11856395-11962694 GCA_007922195.1 Podocnemis expansa
TCCCTGAGTTTGGGGAGGGGGGTGCTCTGTTCCATGCTCCCTGGTGTGCACCCACAGCTGAAATTCATGTATTGTAGGTAATGCCCAACATAAATAATACCCAAATTAATACATCTTCAGTACCATTGTCAGCAGCAGCATCTTTCTTTATTGCAAAGCACCATAAGTAATCCATAGAAAATCCCTGGAATGTGTAACCATTCAGGATTTCATGCAAATCCCCTGGATTCTGACAAACCTAAAGCAAGAATGAGGGGAAATATCCAGCTCAGACAGAATAGACAGACAGAAGTAAGCTAGAAACCAATCTTTTATAACCTGGAATCCCTTACAATTACTCTGCTCTAACCTACATTTTTATGCTCTTCTCCATTGTCAATAACCTAAGGAGAAAAAAAGTTCTGGCTATTTTGAACGAGCTATGGTCTCAAGAAGAAAAGCAGTCACAAGGAAGAACCATCCTTGCCTGGAAGGGGAATGGATTCACGCAACTGCGGTGTGGTCTGGAGAAACAAGAAGAGTGGCCAGCATAGTAAGAAATCAAGGGGAGATATCATTTTTCGTCTCTGTTGTTCAGAAACAAGAGTACAGTCAGTATGGCAAGACAGGTGACCAAAGGTCAGCCTCTTCCCCTCTCCTCTCCACTCTGCTAGACATGTAAATCTGATGAAAACAACAACACCTATGGCATCCTAAAGACTTACAAATTTCTCCAGACAGAAGCTTTCGTGGGCTGCAAAACACTTCATCAGATACATCAAATCTGATGATTTACTCTGCACATTCTTCAAGATTAAAAACAAAAAAACAGTGGGGGGAACATGCCTCTTTTTGGACAATTTAGGAAGAAAAAAATGTAACAAATCCGATGGATGCAAATTCAATTGATTATGTGCACACAGGACATCCCAAAGAATATTGGTGAACTCATAAAGGTCACTGAACAATGTTTGTACTTTCCAGGTTCTTCCAGCAGTTTAGCAGGAGACTGCACTTAAAATGACTCTTCCAGGCAGGTCTGTCCCAGGCATTGGAAGGTGGAAAAATGATCCTGTGTGAAGCATGTTTGCACACTGATTTATGATACTTGAGTCAGAGCAAGATTTTTGAGGTCCTGCAACACACAGAGGGGTGTAAGGATCTATTCTGTCTGTCTAACAAGAATAAGAGCTTAGCCACCGAGGAAAGTTTATATCAATATAGATCATTACTCTCTGCTGTATAAAATGAGAACCGCTAAGCTGTATAGGGGCTATGACACATAGCTATCAACTAACATAGCATAACCTTTAGCGCAAAGATAAGTATTCTGAAGCAGGCAGATCTGACTTCTTTTCTATTTTTAATTGCATTATTCTAGATTTTTAAATCCTAAGAATGTGCTTAATATTTAATATTTGTATCACCGTAGCATTTAAAGGTCCCAGCCACTATTTGGACCCCATTGTACTAGCCACTGTACCTATAGAAACTAACGGCCATGTCAGGAAAAACTTAAAATTTAATTGTAGAGGACTGGTGAAGGAGGAGGACGGTAACAATGATAGGGTAACCTCCAGTGGTGTTTTGCTTGGCCTCTTTACAATACCAAAAATATGATCATGGAGGAACTGGTAGACTCCCTCAGGCAATGCCTTCCAGTATCTGTGCACCATAACAGCTAAGATTCATCTGAGAAAAAATCCTCAGTGGTGACACTGATGTTAATGGGGGTCACATCCTAAGAATACCAGTGTGGAAACTAGCCCAATGCCTTTACATTACTGTTCCATGTCATCCATCCCACATGTTACCTTCTGCACTGTGCTATTTTATTCTGTAATTAGAGTAAAGCTACTGAATTAGCTGTCAGGACAAAAAGCTGATCACTGCATTTCCCCTACCTTAAGCTTTGTACCTTACAGTTCAGGACTATATCATGATTAAGGGAACTTGGGCAGGAGAGCCGCTCTTCAAAAGCAGCATATTCTGGCCACTGCTGGTGTCAGAATAGGGAGCCTGATGTATTGCACTAAGAATCTCAAACAGTTTGCCAAAAGCAATGTTCCTATGTTCCGTAATTCATAAGAATGACACACTGCAAAATAAAGCCTAACCCAGGGTTACTCCACCTGAAAATTTCCCATTGAAGTCAATGAGAGGTCCATGAATGTTGCTTCTATAGCTGTAATCTATAATTGCATTTCATTGTAGTATGATATAATGGGAATGTGTCTTCTAAAGCAGGGGTTCCCAACCTTTTTAAGGCTAGGGATCCATTTGTAATGGGAGGAAAAAAGAAAAAAAAAAAGCTTTGCAGCCCCCCTGGGTACCTGGCCTGCCAAAACAGGCAGAATTTGGCCTGCACCTCTCTCCTGCCAGCGAGTCTTCTGTGGCTATGGCCCTCTCCGCCTGCCTGGAAGCTGTTGCAGCCTCACCCCCTACTGGAGAATGGGGGCTGCTGTGGCTATGGTCCCCTTCCCCTGCTTGGGGAGCTGCTGTCACCCCACCCCATTGCTGGAGAGGTGGGAGCTGCCATGGCCCCATCCCCCTGCTGGGAAGTGGGGGATGCTGCGGCCATGGCCCTTTGCACCTCTCCCCCCAGTGTTCCCTGCCCACTGGTTCGTTCTCCACCCCCCCCCAGCCACTGGTTCCCGGTCCCTAGCCCCTCCCCGGGCCCCTTCCTGCCCCTTTCCTGGCCACTGGAGCTGCTGGCACCTGGCCACCCCCCAGACTACTCTCCCTAAGCATGCTCTGAGCATGCTCAGGTTGGGAGTTTTAAAAAGTCATACCTGGAGGAAGCTCCCTGCTGGCCAGAAGCCTGGGTCTCCCTGGCAACGGGAGACACTAGCGGCATCCAGCCCCAGATCCCAGCCTGTCCGGGGACCCCTGGAGTAATTCTGCACCCCCCCCCCAGGGGTCTGCAGACCCCAGGTTGGGAACCACTGTTCTAAAGCATAGAACATGGAGGTTTTATATTCAATAATACCTAAGGTTTAGTAAGGGGTTCATTTTGAAAAGGGTTTCAGCCCCATCTCTAAATTTGTAGGTCTAATAATAGGGGAAAAATTAATAGCAGGTGCTATATATAGCACTTACAAGTTCATCTACCAGACCAAACCTGCAAATATCAATCAGTTAATTGTCTAAATGCAACTAACCTTACTTACCTTTTTGAAAATTAGAGTGTTCTTGTTAAGAAGAAAAAGAAAAAAACAAAAACAACCCTAAATGTTTTATAACCTAGAATGGTGGCATAGCAATTGCATCATTCTCTTTCCAAGGACATCTTAAGCTAGCCCCATTTCACTCAGATAAGTAACATTTCACTGTGAATTTCACAACTTGCACTTGGTTATTAAGCAATTATGGTATATCTCTGCTGTTTTGATTTGAAAGATATTCATGTGGGAATGGGAGTTTTTAAAATTTTTTGGGGCCAACTCTATATGACATTAACAGCACTTATTTCATTTTTGTAGGTAGTTTGATTAAAACTACATTATGTACAGTAATAATTATATAGTTTACCTAGTTAAGTCAAGATCTGAAATGAAAAATCAGCATATGGATGATTAATATCACACTGATTTCCTTCTTCCTTAATATAATTGCTCATCACCAAAAATCCAGACCAAATTATTTTACAGATGTATGCTGTCCAAACACTTGTACCCAGTCATGATCTTTTTCCCGGTATGCTTCTGTCCCAATGTGGCCACAAGAACTAATTGATATTAACTGACTATCAGGAAGTTTAGACTTGACATGAGATGCAGGTTTCTATCTATTAGAGAAGTAAAGTTCTGGAATAGGCTTCAGAGGGGAGCAGTGAGGGCAAAAAATCTAACTGGTTTCAAAACTAAGCTTGTTAATTTCATGGAAGGGATGGTATAATGGGACAGCCAAGTTTGACAATTGACTGATCTTTGGTTTCTGGTGTTTCATATGCTGGTGGGACAACTGATGGGGTTGGTTCTGAGTTATTACAGAGAATTCTTTCTTGGGTGTCTGACTGATAAGTCTTGCCCTTAGGCAGAGGGTTTAAACTGACTGGACCGCATTGCGGCCTCCGGCGCTGTCCTCCAGGGCTTGGATACTGGTTGGGTACTACACTTGGGCCCCAGTCAGACCTATCAGGGGGCATGACGTGGTGGCCTGCCACCTCTCTGGCCCAGGCCAGGCTAGAGGCTGCACTTCACTCTAGCCAACCCCACCCTGGAGGGCATGCCACAGCCTCTGGCCCCAGGCCACCAGCCTACCCCCAGATGTGGCCCTCAGGCCAAGAAGTTTCCCCCGCCCTGCACAAGATGATCATCTTGGTCCCTTCTGACCTTAAAGTCTATGAGTCTTGTTTACACAAAGTCCAATGTATGCTAGAGGGCTGTGAGTTCCAAAGTGAACCAGCATGTTGCATGCTAACTGGCCTGTGCTGACTCTGCTGACATGCTCTAAAAGTTCTCCAGTATGCATTTAAATAGTATGATTCCTCAAGAGAAAGATAAATGGTGCTTTCATATTTTTCATACTGCAGACAATTCCAGACTTTTTACTATTACATGCTGTATTATTGCAATTTCTTTATTGCTAGGATACACCAGATGTATTTCTAAACTTAAAAAAAAAAAAAGTTAAGCAGTGCAGAAAAAAGATGGAAATAGTTTGCTCAAGTATTGTGAGTAAACAAGACAAAATACAAATAAATCTATGTAATGAATTCATTTATCACTATGTTGTTGTATTAAAGAATATTTTGTGCTTTTCACTAGAGGAGTTATAATGGAATAAGTTGTAAAAGGAGGCCCCATTTTATTTTGTGGAGAAATGGAAGCTCCAACCTAGTTAGCTAGTCAAAAGGTATATTGTTGCCTAGTTAATCCATCTAAATTCTCCTGACAATAAAAATTGAACCCATCTTTTAAAAACAGCACTCATCTTTTTTCTTTGTTTTCCTGTTGCAATGATTTAGCAGCCAGACATATTTCCAAGACAATACTGGTATATATTTAATGATTTTCTAGGGGTAGTAGGAGGTAATCCTGCAGGGTAAAGACATTTGCAATATTTTGCCAAATCACAGGTCATTCTTTTTCAAAAGAGTAATATGTTGGCAAGACCGGGTGTGAGGAGTGCTCTGAACCTGATGAGTCACCCTGGAGCAGGCAAATTCTTAGTGCTGAGATCTTGATGACTCATTTGAGATAATGATCAGTGAGTCCTAAGGGCTCAACCAAACTATGCATAAGCTGCCAATCAGTTAACCCCACAACAGGTGTATAGGCTTCCAATGAAAGCAGCCATTCCAGCCTGTCACCACCATTTTGTGGATAATCTATGATACCTGGTAGTTCTGACAGACTATTCCTGCTCCAGCCATAGGCTGTCTTGATAGTTTTAGCCGGTTCCTTCATATGTGCTTGCTCTAACGGCTAAGATTAAAACAATGGCATGTCTGTCAATGAGATGGTGAAACTGGTCCACAACTTTCAAGATTCATTTGCCCAGTTGCAAGGGAGAATGCCTTCTTCTACTCACATATATACTTCTAGTACTCCCTCCCAGCTACTGTTCCTCAAGAGCACAGCCTGAAGGTCCCACTGCTAGGAAGATTTGATAGGGATGGCCAAAAGTTTTGTGGTTTATCAACCAATGCCACCTTTTGTTCTTGATGTGTCCCATGAGGTAGCCAAAACAGCAGACCAAGGAGGGGATTATCAGTCTGTTGACCTGGGTAGCCCTAGGATGTGCCTCACCATGTCTGGAGCAGGTAAGCCAGATCCTTATTAATTTCAGTGATGCTTTTTCAGTCATATTCAACAATCTGAATAACAGTTGTGCTGCTAAAGCTTGCTTGTAATTTTTTACTGGAAGGCTGTCTTGGTATATGCCACCCACTTTTAGCATCTACTTGCCAATAAACATGGAACAAGGCAGCCCAGATCTACCATTTTTGCCTGCCCTGTCTGGTATTAATCTAGATGGAATAAATGGGCCAAAGACGTTAACATAACCCACTTACTGTCCACTACTAAATAGCATTAAACTAAGTTTGGCAGTTGATATACAGGGATTTTACCCTGCTTAGTGTCATGTCAAACATATAATTAATTTCTTTAACCTTTTATGAAAAACAAAAAAAGAAAAAAATGTAATAAATGAAAAATGTAAATAAATGAAATGTAATATAACACAGGCCTTCATTTTACTATCCTTCTTTCATCCCTTCCTTGTTAGCTGGAGAGAGACTTTAGAAAGAAAAGCCTTTTTATTTGACAGTTTCTTAGGTCATATCAAAAATAGTTAGGACTGTCCATTTTGGGGTGGGGAGAGAAGAAGAAATCAGTTAAGATGGGCTTGAGCTATTTTTGTATGAGATGGTGGGGGCTGGAAAGTATGGTGAAATTTGCTTCCGCAGATAGAAGAAACTTTGGGAAGAAAGTTTCTTTAAGAACCCAGAAAATGAGGGATAGATGGAATAGTTCACCCTCTACTTATTTTGCCCATCATTAGACCTAGTTGCTGACACACCAACATGGTTAGATCATTGAGGTCTATCACTAGGCCTTTTTGTTTGAACTAATTTAGTTATTTTGTCTCCTTGTAATGCCTTTTCTCAGCAATATTTATTATTGGTTGTTCTGACATCTTACAAATGTTTGCATAAATTTTATAGTTGAGTTCACAATTAAGTTTAGGTTTAGTCTATGCAGTCCTTGCTCACTTGGTTTAACACCAATGGATGTTAGGGCAACATGACCTTTATTTGAATTTACCCGACAACAGGAATCTAACCAGATATATTAGCACCATGCTCTCTCACATCGACAGAAAAACAACAGGAAATCATTGACATTACAACCAAAACAACTCAATATTACAAATGAAAATTAAACAAAATCTTTTTCAATAGACAAAAACCACGGGAAAAAAAAGATTGCAAAAACAAAACAATTGCAAATGTTTGGGGCTGCAACCACCCTTGGTTGTGGTGGTTTGAGATTTAATCCACAGTGGATACAATAACATCTCTGAATTAAGATAGCATTTTGTTAACAAAAGGGTTAACTAAAATATATCAGCAGAAAATATTACAACATAATCTCATTCTTCTAGTAACCAGTTTCACCAATAATGGAACAACTGTTCCTACAATCACAATTAAAAAGAAAACTTTTAGTTTAAGGAGTTAAAGAAAATGTATTTGATTATATTTTAAGGTTAACTTATCCTAACATTGGGATTTAGGAATCTTACTTGATTAGAAGTTACAGAAATATTTTAGATAGTAACAAAGCTAAGACTTTACAACATACTTCATTTGTAACTAAAACTAAACTTAAAATTGCTGCTGTTACATGCCTGAAAGATGTTTAAGAACAAACTAGCTCTTATCACTTCTTGGCTGTATGCCCAGGACAGATAGAGATGAGAAAAAATCCCCTCTATTTTTGCTGCTTTACACCATTAAAATTCGAAATTTATACAAGCCATGAAAATTTTATGCCTGGTCATTAAGTGTGCTCACCTGGAGAAAAAAAAATAGCCCTGATGACATTTTTAACCAAGCGTATTGCTTCCTTTTACAAAGAATCAACAAAATTATGTTTTTTTGGAACTAGTTTTGGATTCATGAGACCTTTGCAACACCCAGAGCCGGTAAAAAATCCAGGCATTTTTAGTCTATGACAGTCCTTGCTTATCTGATTTACCACCAACATATGTGAGGACAACATGACCATCATTGCAATTTAGCCCACAATAAGGATCTAACCTGCAATATTATAGCACAAGCTCTCTCAACTGTACAGGAAAAAAAAAATTGACATCACAACCAAAACACCTTGACATTGCAAAGCATATGAAAAATAAACAAAAAACATTTTCAAAAGACAAAAACAAGGGAAAAAAAGATTGCACAGACAAAAAACAATTAAAAAATGTTTGGTTCTGCAACCACCATAGGTTCTGGTGGTTTGAAATTTAATCCACAGACAGTGCAGGAGAATCTCTGAATTCAGATGCTGTTTTATTAACCAACCAGTTACCTAACAGGTTATATCAGGAGAAATCTGCTTTATAAAACACATTTAAATTCCAATAATTCGAAATACTCAGTTTTTACCACTTTCTTTTTGCCTTAAAATAATTTTCATTAAAAACTTTCAAGATAATTATGACTCACAAAAACTGCAAAACTCAAAATAAAAGAAAAAAATAAAGCAACCCCCCACTTCCTTTTTTTTTTTAATAGCAAAACATTAATGGTTTACTTTGAATGTTTATCCCAAACACGGTCAACACATTTAAGAATTTTAAAGCAAACTAACTTTGAAAGCAATGCTTGTTTGCCAAGGTGTCAACTTCTACATATGCATTAAGCCATGAGGCACCACATTGAAAACTGGATTAATTTAGAGTGAATAAATGGGCCAAAGGAGTAACAGAGACCTTAGCCTGCTTAGTACTGTGGCAAATATACAACAGTTTGACTGATATAAAAGATTAATTAGCATGGATCAAGCAACAAACACCCCACTAATCTGAATTTGTACATCAAATTCTTCATCCAGATCAACATTTATGTTAGTGACTTCAAGAGAAGAAGAGGATAGCCACAACTGTAAAACAGTATTGCTCCATTCTGGCCATATCCATGTGCTGCTTCAGAGCCAGGACCTATGCAGATTGATGTGATATGAAGATATGTCAGGAAAAAGAGAGTCTCAGCTGTCAATTGCCCTTTGCCTATATTGTGGTGGACATGGCTAATTCAGTACTGAATGCCCCTTAAATCTAGACTCTGAACAAATCTGGGAAATGACCCAGTTCAGCCCCATTAGATGGGTTGGGGATGGACACAACTGTGGAATTCACACAAGGGACTCCATACAAGTCCCTTCTTCTACCATTATGTATCTTTGTAGCTATGAACTGTCACCCTTCACACCTGAAATCTTGATATATCTCTATTTTACCTAAAGTAAGCTGGACCCAGCTTGCATTTATGGATTCTAGAAAGTGAGATTTCACTCCAGTGAAAAAGGAGTTCATCCCAGACCTAGTAGAGTTGATTGATAGTAGCATACTGTCCTCCGGTCTAGTCTCTCAAGAAATTGCACCTTTTCTGGTCAAAATCCAAGACTACAAGGAACCTCTGCAGTTTAATTTGACCAAGGCACCCATTAGAGATATTTTGAGTATCTAATTATGTCTTTTTTTTTCTCAGTTGCTTCAGCCATATTCTAGCACTTTGTCAATTACATATGTTTAGAGATATGTTAAACCAGTCCATGGTGATCAACCTGGATGACATCCGTTGTCTTAGAAAATCAAGCCCTCTGCAATCTACATATCTGCCTGGTACGGGAGTGCCTCTGAAAAAATGGTCAGATTATGTCAGCAAATCAAACAAGTTTCACAGATTTAAACACAATGTATCAGAAATAATTGAGGTTCAGAGAGGTGAGAGTCACTGTTAGTAATGAAAAACAAAGGAGGGGTTCTGTGTTCCATTTAAAGTTTGTTGTTTGTAATGGGAGAGCCAGTTCATGCTTTCATTGCAATTCAGGTTGTTGGCATTGAATTGCATATGAATTCTAACTCTGAACAATCTCTTTGAAGCCTTGATCTAGACTAAATGCTCATTACTAAGTGGCCTGGGAGATTAAAGTTATTTCCTATTGGTTTTTGAATGTTCTTATTTCTTATAGCAGATATGCGTCCATTTACTCTTATGCACAGAGGCAGTCCAATTTGTCCAATGTATGAGATGGCAGGGACATTTTTGGCACATGACGGTATATATCCCATTAGTGGATGAGCTGGTGAATGAGCCCCTAATGGAGTAGTTGGTTTGATTAGGTCCTATGATGGTGTCATTAGTGTTGATATGTGGGTTGAGTTGGCAATGGGGTTTGTTATAGGGATATGTTTCTGCCTTACTGTTTCTGATGTAAGGGCTGTAGTTGCTGGTGAGTATCTGTTTAAGAGCAAGCTGCCTGTAAGCAAGGAGAGATTTGTCTCCCAAAGCTTGGGAAAGTGAGGATCATATTGTAGGATAGGCTGTAGATACTTGGTCTGTTGTAGAGGTTGGAGTTGTGGGCCATAAGTGGTGACCAGTGGTGTTCTGTTTTCCTTCTTGGGTTTGTCTCATAGAAGTTGACTTCAGGGTATCCATCTGGCTGTGTAAAAATCCATTTCTTTACTTCCCCAGGTGGGTATTATAGTTTTAAAAATCTTGATAGAGGTCTTGGAGGTGTCTGTCTGTCTGAGGGATTGGAGCAAATGTGTTTGTATCTTAAGGCTTGGCTGTAGACAATGGATCATGTGGTGTGTTTTGGATGAAAGCTGGAGGGATGTAGGTAACTTCATCAGTCTGTAGGTTTCCAGTATAGGCTGCTGTTTGTGTCCATTACTTATTTGAACTGAAGTGTACAGAAAGTGGATCTTCCACGTGGAGTGCTCTAGGCTGAGTTTGATTGTGGTCTGAAAATTGTTGAAATTTCAGTGAAGGTCTTTAAGCACCACCTTTCCAACATTAAATTTTAAATGAACCACAGGACTGCTTCTTTCTTTCTCATTACTACAGTGATTCTCAGCTCTCTCAACCTTGCCACTTTCTGATATGTTGCATTTGAATCCATACAACTTGTTTGTTTTGCTGAAGCAATCTGACCTGATGCAGTGAAATGTAATCATAGGATTTATCTTTCACTCCCATACCGTAAGTTTTTTTCAATGTACATTTCTCCACTCTGGCATCTGATGAAGTGAGACTTTGCCCATGAAAGTTCATGCAAAAAATCAATTTGTTAATCTTTGTAGTGCCACAATGTTTTGTTTCTCCACAATCTTAAAACCCTGCCATTTTGCCAATGTCATAATGAATGACAACTTGCAGTCTCTTATTTAATCCCCCTTACTGCTCAATTCACCTGAGGCAAAATTCTTATACTACCGGATATGGACCTAACTCCTGACTCAAAATTCTTGATCATGAATGAGATTCTTTTGTTTGAATACTAGATTTATATCCCTGACAGTCAACCATGCCTCGTAATAGTCCAGCTGTCCTGTGATTTTCCCCCAGCTGCTCCATTTCAGTCATTAGAAAATTTTGAGTTTGGTGCTTCATAGGCTACATCTACATGGCACTTTTATTTTAAAATAACACTCATTATTTCGAAATAAAAGAAATTAGGTCTACATGATATTCTCTTATTTCGAAAGGACAGTCCCTGTCCTTTCGAAATAAGAATTGTCGTTTTGCAAAAGTAAAACCTGGCTCCCCCCTCAAAACAGCCGTTATTTTGAAAGGGATATTTCGAAATAACACCAGTAGACCTGTTGTTTCAAAACAACTATTCGAAACAGCGGTCCAATTGGCGTTATTTCACAATATCCCTTTTGAAATAACGGCCGTTTCGCTTGCATGGTTTTCCTTATTTCAAAATGAGCCATTTCAAAATAAGGGTTTTATTTCAAAATAAGCCATTTCGAAAGGACTGATTTTGAAATAAAACTGTGCATGTAGACATAGCCATAATGTATGGTGGTCACAGCTACATTTATTCATAGAGTACTATATGAACCCCAATGATACGTGAGCTATTTTTCAACCATATCTTCAAACTCTACCCTCTAACAGTACATCAAACTCCAACACAACAGGATGATGAAAATACTCCCAGTGTTCTACATAGCCTTGCTCAAAGAATCCTGGCAACACCTTTCTTGGACAAGTTCAGCCATCACCTCCACCCATCATGGTCTAGTTACCTGAAGAGTCCCTAATTAAGCAGATCTTAAACTTTGATGGTCACCACAGGAAGTTCATGCACTTGTTGACTGGAAGAGTCATGGGCTGACTGACCATTCATGGGAGCTGGCCAATGGTATACATGCACTTGCCTTACTTAAAGAATTCTATCTGTCGCCACATGGTAAAGCAGGTCCAAGGTTGCTTGGTAGGTGTCTTTTTTAGAATAGGAGTGTGAATGTATACTGTTAGTGTGCTGAGCCTCACTCTGAGCCTAAACGTTCTGAGTCACCTGACTCTGACTAGTCTTTCTACAGACCCAGCCAATCCATATAAGCAAGGGACTAATAAGGTGACTCCACGATACTTTGATCAACACTCTGCCTTCGACAATGCTAGCAGTGCTCCCTACCACCTAGTAGTTATGATAAACTACTCCAGCCTGTGCTTGTTCCTGCCTCTGCTCCTGCTTAAGCCATGGTTGATCACAGAGCCTCCAAGAGTGCCTTTAGCAATTGTAACCAATTTTCTAAGGGGGGTGTGTGTGTGTGTGCGTGCGCTTAACCTAATGGATAGAGCACTGGATGGAGACTCAGCAGATTTGGGCCCTATTCCTGGATGTGACAGTGGCCAATTAAGTGAACTCAGATGAATCATGTTAAATCTGTGCCTCTTCTTCCCCCATTTAAAAATAAGGCCCATGATCCCAGCCTCCTTTGCAAAGAGTTTGTCATCTATTGATGAAAAGTACTATACAAGAGCTAGGTATTATTATAGGTTAAATTTATTCAGGGAGCCAGATGCTGTGGTGAATGACTGCAAGTATGCTCTGTACTTGCTAATTGTCTGTTCATTAGAGTTTTTAACTTTAAAGGTTTTCTAATAAAATATTTAAACTGTCCATGGGGAAACCAAACTTTAAAAACACAGTTGGTGTCTGACAGTTTTAAAGACAACAGATGTTTCAGCTGTGTTTGTAGAGTCCAATTTGTTGCTCCCTAGAATGCAGCTCCATGCCAGAGTGTTATGTCTTTGGCAGTGTAGAAGATTCTGGTTTTATTCCACACCTTTCTGGCAGGTAAAACATATCATTTGTATATATGAGCTTCCATGAGCATTTATCAAGAGAAACTCTTGCGCCAGATTTTCTCTTAAGCCTCTCTGGATGACAATAGAGACCAACTATTCATATTATATCAACATTTACAAGAAGTTTCATGCCCAGAGACAGACCCTGCCTTTTCAAGCAGCATAAAGTTGGGAATGGGGATTGTCTTGGCACAAAGGGATTCCCATACCTGTCACAACTGATATAGTTCTCTGTATGCTGCACTCTCCCAGCGTTGCCAGTAGAGGGAGCCTGTTGGAAAGAGGGGATGTATGGCAGATAATCCTATTCTCTCACAATTCCTGGTTGTGGAACTCTTGGTTTTTTTGTTTGTTTGTTTCTTTTTGGTTTTGCTTCTGTTTTTTTTTTTTGGGGGGGGGTGCCTTTACGATTTGATGTAATTTAGAAAAACAAACAAGGAGTCCTGTGGCACTTAAAGACTAACAAATTTGTCTATCTCATGAGCATTTGTGTGAGAAAATCACACTTCATCAGCTGCTTCGAAGATGGGATCTGAGGTTGCTCTAAATTAAGTGAGAGCTGGAGTGGGCCATGATAGGTTTGTGGACTGGAGCTCAGAAAGATGTCTTAAAATAACTTTTTGCTGCAATTCCTCAGCTATTCTAGAGTTTTGGATCCCCATGCCAGAAACTTAAATTCAGCAAGATCCATGCATAACTTTAGGTATCCAAATTACTGAACTGAAGTCAAGAATAGGCTTTCTCATAACTTTCAAAGATAGCAATGCTATATCGTGATGCATATAGCCTCTTGCAATTGTAGAAGGAGTCTAGATGTCTCAGAAGACATCTCTTAGGAAGCATAGCACTTCACCTTTAGATTCACTGGTTCCATTCCCACCTTTGTTAGTAGTAACTGAAAGTTTCTTTCTATCTTACAGCTGTTCAGTCTCATACTTCACTGGTAGTGAACACCAACTATCATTGGAAAGAACACAAACTGGACAAGCATGAATATAAAAACCACCCTTTCACTTCCAATAGTCTTTTAGATAGTACTTTTCATCTGCCGATCACAAAGCACTTAAGAAAGGAGGTCTGTGATAGGGTGCTGTAGGGTTGAACCCTTAGCTACCCCCTGCTCTGCTAGCTTAGGGGCAGAAGAGCAGGTATATAGGCTGAGGCCTAGGGGAGGCAGCTGTGCGTAGCTGAGCAGTCTGCCAGGGGTTTGATTAGACCAGGACCTGCTACTGTCCTGCCAGCACAGCAGAGTTATAAGCCAAGCACCAGAGCATTTGAGAGACCCAAGTGGAAAGGAATTAGGGGAATACAAAGGCACTTCCTGTCTGTCTGGCCCCAGCGTGGGGCTGTATGGTGGTAGGAGATTATATGACATGTTGTAAATAAACCACAGGTGACTGCAAGCTTACAGGTTTCCAAGTCCATTGTGGTCCAGAGGGGGACTGAAGAAAAGGGGAGTCAGCAGATGCTGTGCAACAAGGTCATTTTCCCCATTTTAGAGATTGGGAAACTGAGGCACAAAGTGGGGAAATGATTTGTTCACTCAGCAAAGGGGGGCAGAGCAATAAACTGAACCCAGGTCTCCTGAGTCCTAGTCTTGTTTCCTATCTATTATTCTACACTGCCTCAGTGAACACCATGCCAACTTTACTATACCTGGCCATCAGTTACCAGAATCAAGGGTATTCAAACTGGAACCTTTTAGCAGTTCTACTTTATGTTTTTCAGTGAACAATGAGCTGCCTTTAGTAAAGCTATGCTCCAGTTCAATATTTGCACTCAGAAAGGGTTAAAAATTTTAAAATTCATGGCATATTCTCACATATTTCTAAGAATATTAAACACTGCATAGCTCAGATTGAGTCGGAAACAAGATTTTAAAAATAATACACTATCCTAGCATAGAAGTTCTGCTCACTAGAGATTCTGTTACTTGAATCAACTGACATGCTGCAGTAGCATTTACATAACATCTTTCCCCAGATGATTCATTGATTATAAAGCCAAAACAGAAAGGGGTGAGTTAAACACAATCTATAAGGATTTACAAGGGAATAAATATTTGACAGTAGGCTCTTCAATCTGGCAAAGAAAAGTATAACACACTCCAATGACTGGAAGCAAATCTAGACAAATTCAGGCTGGAAATAAGGCATACAATTTTTAATAGTAAGGGTTTCTCCATCCCTTGAAACTTTGAGATCAAGATTAGATTTTCTTTTTAATGATCTTTTCCGAAGGAATTGCTTTGGGCGAATTCTATGACATCTATGTGAGGACAACTTCCTGCAATATTTTTAAAAACATTATAGAAGTAATTTTAAGTATTTCTGGAGTCCATGGTATTTAACACAGCAGTTTATGAATTTTTGTGGGATTGGATACAACTTCTCTAGTGCTGCTATAACCCTTTGTAAATTGTTCCAGTGTTTAATTATTCTCCTCAATCTCAAAGCACAGCAGCCATTAATTCATTAAGCATCTCATCTGCTTTATCTACTAGATATAGTATCACTACAAACAGTCAACCGTAAAAATAAATACAGAAAATTTGACCTCAGCATTTTCAAATTGGCCAAAAATTCTGTTTGAATCAGTTCTTGGCTGGTTAGCTTGAGCTTTCGTGGGAGAAGATCCCACTTCCTCAGATGCTTCGAAGATGGGTGAACTTACAGAAAGGAATGAAACTAAATGCAAGGGGGTGTAAAACATAGGATCAGGTCATAAAGTAACAGCAAATCAGAGCAGTTTACAGGCTTAAAGAATGGGAAGCCTGAAGTCAAATTACCCTTTGTAATGTGAAAAAAACCCATAATCTCGATTGAGTCCTGCTTTCACAGAATTTAGCTTGCATATTAATTTGAGTAATCACTCGATGATGGATTTGTTAACGACTGTCGTTAGAGATGTACCTGGGACATCAAGACTCCAAAGAGAAACAGCTGAACTCGAATTAATATGCAAGCTAAATTCTGTGAAAGCAGGACTCAGTCGAGATTATGGGGTTTTTTCACATTACAAAGGATAATTTGACTTCAGGCTTCCCATTCTTTAAGCCTGTAAACTGCTCTGATTTGCTGTTACTTTATCACCTGATCCTATGTTTTACACCCCCTTGCATTTAGTTTCATTCCTTTCTGTAAGTTCACCCATCTTTGAAGCATCTGAGGAAGAGGGATCTTCTCCCACGAAAGCTCATGCAAAAAATAAATCTGTTAATCTTAAAGTGCCACACAACTGCTTGTTGTTTTTTTACTGGACTAGACTAACACGGCTATCCCTTTGGAAACTGGTTAGCTTGAGAAAACCAGGAATTGATTTTCAAAAGTATGAAATGTTTACATCTTCTCTTAACTTCAGTGGGGACTGTGGATGGTTATGAGAAGCTCTGAAAATTACACTTCTTGGTAACTTTAGTAAGGCATAAAAACCTGAGGCACCCATACAAAAATTTGGGCTTAACTATCACAGTCATCTATTCATTGTCATCTGAGCTAGGATGACCGTTTCTTTGTGAGCAAACCTGAATTTTACATATTATGAGTATTTACATTTTTCAGGAGCTGATTAAACTAATAAGCACCCTTTCATTTGAGATCCAATATTCTGGACCACTTGTAGTCCGTATTCCCTGCTGTTACTAATAGTAGTGTGATGGTAATATTCTAATATCAATGTGCCCAGATCTACCTATGTAGGAGGCAGTGCCAGAAACAATGAGAATGAAACACAAATTGCACACAAGGGAAATAATGTACAGTACTTCAGGTATGTGGATTTACTAGCTCAATAAGAAAGGATTGCTGAAATGGTTGTACAGACATATACACATCCTTTAGACAGAATGGAGTGGCAGGTTCCATGAAATAAATCAATAATGCTCAACCGAAGCTTATACTGTGTAATGCATAACAGTGGAATTGCAGTTCTATAGCTAAGCAAACATCTCTGAGGAACACCATGTTTTGGGTTCCCACTGGATAATTTCTGCTATGACAGGAAACTCCAGGAAATTAAAGGAAAAGGGAAAAACAGCACAGACATAAACATCAACTTTTTGTTCCCTGGAAATTACTGTGTGACCTAAAATTGACCTTGAATTTCCCTAGGAAAAGTCAATATGTAAATAACAGTGGAATAGAAACTTTGGAGGCATGACTAGAGACCTCAAAGCAGGAAGGGAGAAGGTTGTCCTAATGAACAAAGCTCCTCAGCCTAAGTGTGTGTCTTCATCATATCTGCAACTGGAAGCAAGTTAATCAAACACTTAGGCCAAGCCTATACAAATGGCAGAAAATTTGCCACCATCAGTTTGGTCTCTCCAGTTCAACTGAGCGGGTCAGTGAAGACCCGCTGAATCAATCAAAAGTTTGACTGAATAACTCCATTCTCGTGAAAAGGCTGGCACTGAGCTGAAGGGCCAGCATCTCCCTTCGACTAGGCACAGTGGAGCTACAGATGTAAGTGGGCATTAGAAAGTCAAATGGACATATGCAAGTTATTTTCTGCAGCTTACATATCTCCCTTTCACTACCACCAAAAATGGCATCAAGTGTAGACCAGCCCTTAGGGAAGTACTGGTAGAACTGTGATGCAGATGCAGGAATGGAAAAACATACTGGATTCTAGCCAACAAAATTATCAGTTCCTGCAAGTGATTATTGCTAAGTTGGTGGAAGAAGCAAAAAGGGCTCAGCTAGGTTTCCAGATTTCAGATTGAATTTGCCGTATAAAAATTAGAGCAATCAGCCAACATTTTCAGCATTGACCAAGGTTAATGGTCCTCCATATTAAGGCATAAAAATAAAAACTCCATATTAAGCTTATAAATAAAAACTTCACTTGCGTAAAATGGACTGAGGACTTATCAGAATGCAAGACTTAAGAAAACATAAAGTCATCACTAATAAAATTTGCAGATGACAGAAAAATTGGCGGAGTGGTAAATAAAGAAGAGTTCAGGTCACTGATTCAGAGTGATCTGGAATACTTAATAAATTGGGTGAAAGCAAACAAGCTGGCAGAATGTAAATATATATATCTAGGAACAAAGAAGATAAGCCTTACTTACAAGATGGGGGACTCTATTCTGGCAAGCAGAGACTCTGAAAAAGATTTGGGAGTCATTGGACACAATCAGTGGGACTCGGTAGTTAAAAATGCTAAAGTGTTGCAGGAGAATCTGGACTTGGAGCAAAGAAGTTATTTTGTGATTCTGTACTTGGGACTGGTGTGGCTTCTGCTGGAATACAGTACCCAGTTCTGGTGTTCACACTTCATGAAGGATATTAATAAACTGGAGAGGGTTTGGAGAACAGCTATGAGAACAATTAAAGAATTAGAAAACATGCTGTATGGTGATTGACTGAAAGAATTCAATCCATGTAGCTCAACAAAGAGAAGTTTAAGGGATGATTTGATTACATATGTAGATATCTACATGGAGAACAAATATGAAATAATTTCCACTTCTATCTAGAAGCAAAAGGTATAATATGGACCAATGGCTGGAAGTTGAAGATTGACAAATTCAAACCAGAAATAATTTCTTGAGAGTCGTAGTCCTTAAAATTGGAATAATTTACCGATAGTCATAGTGGAGTCTCCATCACTAACAAATTTGAAATCAAGATTGGATTTTTTTCTAAAAGATATTCTTTAGGAATTAATTTGGAAACAGTTTACGGCCTGTGTTATACCAAGAGAGTATACTAGATGGTCTCTTCTGGCTTTGGCATCTGAGTCATTAAGAACCAAGGTTTTTAAAAAAATGTGCTAAACACTTTTGACTTATAAACTGAATAACTCCGATCAGGAATTCATTGAAAGAGAATACATATAGAACAGTTCAATGCAATTTTTGCAGTCACTTTTCAGAATCTACTTTCACTAATTAAGTTTGCACTATTAAGTTCAGTTTAAATGGGAACTTAAACCTCTATTTTGTAAAAAATCTATTTGAAACAGCAAAAATCCATAACAAGGACTGTAAACTTTAAGTGATATTTCAATCTTTTGTGGTGGTTTTATGACAATGTACTTTAAAGTACAATCTTACCAGAGACTTCACCCAGCATAAGGCAGGTGCTTGGAAGGAAAGACTTTGAGATGGGCTCATCTGTTGAAATAATTGGTATAAAAGTACATGAAGTAACTGATAAACTTTTGCCTCCATGTACAAGCTGGATGAAGTTGGGGTATAGATTGGTTTTGGTATCTGTTAGGGACACAGTCTGAAATGATACATCTGACTGCATCTGAGTATGTTACAGGAAGTATGAAAGTGGAAAGGAATGCACAGTCTTTCAGCTTAACTTCTTATGCTTATGCTTTCAAGATTTTGGCTGGATGAATTTCTGCTGCAAATTTAAGTGTTCCAAAACATAGACTTATTTTGTTAATAAATGTCAGAATGAAGATTTTGCAAAGAGTGTCCATTCTTGGGCTCCTTAGCATATATTTCACACCTAAATAAAAGGCTTCTCTTTTCATTGACTTGAAAATCAAGCCTCTTATTAGGTGCCTAATATGAACTGATTAAGAAACCTACGTGCAGACCTCACTTTTCAAAATCTTGCGTTCTGCTTTTCTATAGCTGACATCTTTCTTTTTTTCCAACTTGACTTAATATGAAACATGGAACAGATTTCAAATTGCTGGAGTAAAATGGGGGAGTATGAGGAAGAAAACTGTCTCCATGATTTTAAAATACCCAAAGGTAATTTAATCTTGCATTTATCTAAAGACAAATTCCATTGTGATTCACTGACTGCACGTTAATTGTCTATCATGATCATGGAATTTCATGCAGCCATCTGTTTAAAATTTAAAAAAACAAAACGAAACACCACAAAAGAGTCTGTAAAGAAAAGCTGATAGAGAATTGAAGTTGCACATGCTTGCTTATAAACACATAAGCATGTATGTTAGTAGAATGCATTCTTCTAAAATGTAAATAAGACAAATGTAAGAAAGATAAAAGTACCTATACTGCAGACTGTTATGAATACATCCAAAATTATAAAGAGGAAAAGTACCTATTCCAGTGGCCTGATCATAGAAAGAAGGAATTCCTGGCTTCTTGTATATGCTATGACTGGAGTGACCTGATAGCAAGTGTGAAAAATGGGTCACTTTTTTTTTTTGAGGGGAAATAATTGCATACATGAGACAAAGCCCCTAGTATTTGGACATCTGGTCATCCTAGCTGTGACATGAGCTGTTTCTATGACTCTGGGCAAGTCATCAAACCATTCTAGATCATTTTCATTTTGCAAAAGGAGGCATTACAAATTGCTTACTTACATCACAGAGATGTTCATTCTGAGGATGAATTTACAGACCCAACTTCAGTGCTGTTGTCAATAGCATTCAATGCTGCTTCATTAACTTCAGTGGAATTGCACCCTGGCTGCATTTGCATCACTGGTTTCAAAGGAATATGTAAGTGATAATATATTTGAGTATTAAAGTCAAAGTATTATAAAGCCACATTTTCCTATTTCCCCTTTAGTCCTGCCGCAAACACTGTTTGGCCAATCTGACCATACGCCCTTCTACAAATTTACCTTAATTTACTCTTACTGTATGGGTATCCTGTCTTGGCTACAGGAAAGTGTCTATGTGCTATTGCAGTACAAAGAACAGACTGATAAATGAAAATACTTGTCTCTTTACCTTGAGAGAACAGAGACAAGATGGGTGAGATAAAATCTTTTATTGGACCAACTTTTGATGAAGGAGACCTGGAGCAATGTAATATTCTGTATTCTACTCTGCAACCTTCTGTAGAAGGCAGAGTCCATTAGAAATACTGTGAGATGAAGAAAATAGTAGAGCGATTTGGTTCCTTAGAGAACCACACTCTGGCAAACTTTAAACAATATAATATTTCATCAGAACTCCTGTTAAACTGTCAGGCGCCTTTTTTTCTAAATTTTCTCTTCCCACCCTGCCTGATTAGCAAGATAAATGTGTAAATAAAAGCCTTCTACTTCATTTTCAGCATACGCTTCTTCCATGATTCATTCAGAGGTGCCACAACCCAGGCTTGGTGATATTAGTTTTATTACCATGGGATCAATTCTGTTATCATACACGTTGCTGTCTGTATGGCTCTCATTATGCTATTGAAGGCACACGGCTTGCTGTTGAACTCTAGGAATTCTATTGTGTTGTAAAAATAACAAAATCAGAAAAGAAAGGGAATGGTCTCCAAGTAGTTCTTCAGTGTGGTTAAAATCAGTCAGTCAATCAAACCAAACAAACCCAGCAGTCTCAGAGTTGAAAGAGCAACTCAGTCCAGTTGGAGAAATCAAATGCAGTGGTAAAAGAGAGCAATTATAATAACTTGTAAATCAAATGAACAATTTAGTAATCAATTTAGTGCTCAAAAAGAAGCCAATAAAATGATAGAAAAAGAGGTTTATTTACTTAAAATAATTTACTGCAGTAAGCAGAAGAATTTTAATAGCAGCATTCTGTACCAATGCTGTTACAGGAAGAGATGGGTGAGCAAGCGATTCCAGTGAAGTCTTTTGTTGCCTTTTAAGAAAAGCTGTGTAGCTTTTTGCAAATTTCAGCCACCAGTCCCAGAACTCTAAAAAGTAGAAACCATGTAGCACAGAACATTAATGGTTTACGTACAGGTTGATACTTCCATACATTTACACTATAGATTTGACTTTAAAGGAACAAACTATTTTGTATTAATGAGTCTTTGCTTTACTCCCCCCCCCCCCCGCCTTTGTGAAACACAGTTACTTAAAGATTCCCTGACTCAGAGACTATGATAATCAGAACTCTTGTATTTACAGACTGCAATTTTTTTTCCCCCTGAGCTGGATGAAAACATGGTTTTGAGACATTTATCTAATTTCATTTCAAAGTATCTAAACAATGGTGAGTCCACCCCCCACCCCCCCATAAGAATTCCAATATTAGGTGCCATCAAGGTTAAGAAACTGCAGTAAATTTCAAAGCTGTTTGTCTAACTTCATCTTTCAGCTCATCTCCTCCTGTCTTTGTCTGCTAGATTGAAACGCATTCTATTGTCAAATATCTTTTCCTTGTATGCGCAGCAATGCACAGAGACCAAGATACCTCTCAGGGTGGGTTTTTTGTTTTTTTTTTTTTGTTTTTTTTTTTGTCGAAATAAGTTTATAATACCAAGGATTTTAAGCAAAAATGCTTCATGCCAGAGCCTAAACTTTTTGTACCTTGTTATGATGTTTGGAATCAGTGGCTCTTAGCTGATGTCCAAAGGGATAGCCGTGTTAGTCTAGTCCAGCAAAAAAAAAACCCAAGGAGTCGTGTGCCACATTAAGACTAACAGATTTATTTTTCACATGAGTTTTCGTGGGAGAAAATCCCACTTTGTCAGATGCTTCGAAGATGGGTGAGCTTTCGAAGCATCTGACAAAGTGGGATTTTCTCCCACAAAAGCTCATGTAAAATAAATCTTAGTCTTAAAGTGCCACACGACTCCTTGGGTTTTTTTTCGAAGCTGATGTACAATATATGAGCATTCACTACATTTTCTGTACTTAGCTGTGATCTTGTGTGAACTGAAACTGACCAGGGCAGTGCCTTGAAGAGAATGATATTTAGTAGTCCAATTAATTAAAAATAGAAAAACAAAATAAGCCATATTCAACCCCAAAATAAGTCTAAATAAACAATCTGGTTTTAAGTTCCAGAGGAGTAGCTAGATTAGTCTGTGTACAGCAAAAAACAACAAGAGTCCTGTGGCACGTTGAAGACTAACACATTTCTTCATGTGTAAGCTTTCACGGGCTGCAACCCCCCTTCGTTAGGGCATACAATGAAGTGGGTTGCAGCTCTCAAGAGCTTACGCCCAAAGAAATATTGAAGAAATTTGTTAGTTTTTAAGGTGCCACAGGACTCTCATTGGTTTTAATCTGATTTTATATTTGGCAGGATGTTTCTGCTTTTATCCAATACATATGTGAAAGATGATACTGATGTATATAAAAGGATACATAACTAACATGAAAATTGTGAAGCAAACCTTGATTTTGTTTAATATGACTGTAAATAATGTTATACATCTTGATCTTTCCAAATGGGGGTTAACTTGTGAAAAGTATAGTTTCTTTTAATGCTGCTTTTGTTCTGTTGGTCCATTCAGGAAACTTTGCAACCACCATTGGCTTCCTATAAGTCAAAATATATGATTCATAGCTTCAATATTGGCATTTAAACCATTCAATAATGTAGGTTTAATTTCCTGTCACCTCTCCTACTATGGTAGTTGAGGTTTCAGGGTTCAGATTGCTAACCAACTCCAAGTATATACTGGAAAGGTCAAGAGGTAACTTTGCAATTGAGTCAGAATCTCTGGTAAGCTTCCTCAGCACTTGCCAGAGTCATATGTGACAGGCCTGAGAGCAATTAAAGCTGCTTTTGTTTCCTATTTGCATTATATAATTTGTTGTTACATTGTATGAGCACGGTTATTGTTCATCAAATTTTTTCTGTCTTGTTTATCAGTGAAAAATTGGTGTTTTCACTATTTTTTCTCCCATAAGTTTCTCCTTCCAATTATTTTGTTAACAAATGACTGCAAATCAAAATACTTCATTTTGGAAATGCTGTCATGGTGCCTCATGGGAGTTGGAGTGGAGTCATGTCATGTCTATTCTCCTTTGTTGTTCAGATTCTCCAGCTGGATTACATCTTCCATCATGTACCACAACCAGGAACATTGGCACAGTGGCCACTTACTGCTCCTGAATGTGATCTCATGGTCAAAGTTGCCTTTCCTGTGCTCCCACTCTCTTGTCTGCTTCATAGGACTACACAAACAGACTTCACAGGAAATGAAAAGTTCCTCTGCCCAGGGTCCAGTGTACTGAGTCTTCAGCTACACACTGGCTGTCCAGGTCTCAACCACAGTTCAGCATCTTTGTCCTCTTAACTGGTGGATTCCTAGCCCTCTTCTGCAGAGTTGGGTAGTTTAATGTCCCTGTGAGAGCCAGTCTTCGTCCCTACACTACATCTTCCAACCGATTATAGTTTCCCAGACTTTTGTTTCCTTTGTATCCCTAGCTTATGCCACACCTCAAGCTGTCCTCAGCTACTTTCTTCCCATACAGTGTCCTGTAGTATTATTATGAAGAAATTACTTTCTTCTTTGTGGTAAGGCTCATCTTGGCTTAACCCCATGCTCTCCAGCCCCCAAGGAATCCACTCACTTGCAAACATTTGAGAGGAATTGTCTCCTCTTACCAAAAGGGAAGACCAGGTATACTTCGAGATGTAGGTTGACCAGGGGAACCTGAGAAATGGGAACATGATACCTTCACTCCACAGATCCAGGGTGGCATTTCCAAACCAAAATATTTTGGGTTTTGGCCAAAATATATCACTATTTGAAATACAGCTAGGTCTATTATTGGGCTTTATTTTTCTTTCACTTCATCAGTGAAAAGGCAGGCATGTATGACAGGTGAAAATCTAGTTCTGCATCAATGCAATAAATTAATTCTTCCTTTCTTCTTTCCTTGGTAGGTGATGAAAAACAAATCTTAAAGCATTAATAAACAAACTTGGGTTTTGTTTTCTCACCTCATTGTACAATGATCTAACTGTGCTGCCCCAGTGGAAAGTAACTACACCAGAACTTCCCTGTTCTGTTCATTTCCTCTGAAGCACCTGGTATTGTCCATTGTCTGAAGACAGTTACTGGACTAGATGGACCTTTGGTCTGACCCAATATGACTGCTCTTATGAACTTACATGCGCAGCTATTTACATGCATAAATAAAAGTTAAAATTTCCTTCCTTTTCCAGTCTCCCTCTTTCTTTGCAAAACTCTGCATGTTCTCAGGAATCTGCATGTACAATTTAAGTGAATATGGTTTACTTCAAACACATCTGAGATAATGTCTTTTGTGCTCGCCATCTGTGGTACCACAACAGAAGTTATTTTTCCCTATTAGAGAAAGACAGGGCACATTATATCAATCAGCATCTTAATCTATCTATCTCTTTAGCTAGCTAGCTAGCTAGCTACAGTAAACTCATTTGGTAAATGTCTCAAAGGAGATATTATTCTTTCCAAATCTCCATATAAAAAAGCTTGTAGAGTTTACCAACATTCAATCTGAATTATTCAGTTTAAGCAAAATTGATACATTATTCATATTAAGTGATGCACATAAATAATGCTGATTTTATCTTCAAAAGATACTTTTATAAATTTATGCGGATGCAGGCTGCAATTTATTGCTGAGACATTACCAACTCATTAGCAGTGAAGGTTTGTAAGAAATTTCTCCTCAGCTCAAAAGGGAGTGAGTTGCTAAGTCTTTGCATGTGAAGATGAATGCTAAATATACCTCCTGATAGCCATTCTCAAAATGATTCGGATGTAGCCTTTAAATGTGCCATTATCTTTCTTGCTTCTGAAGTGAAGCCTATTGGTCTAGAATTCCCCAAAGTGTCCTTACTCTCCTTTTCATGGAACAACATTATATTTGCCCCTCTCCAGTCCTCTGGAATCTCTACTGTCTTCCATGACTTTTCAAAGATAACCACTAATGACTCAGATACCTCCTCAGTAAGCTCCTTGGTATTTTAAGGTGTGTTTAAGTAGGCCCTGGTGACTTGACAACATTTAACTTGTCAATGTAATTTTGAACTTGTTCTTTCCCTATTTTAGCCTCATATCCTATCTAATTTTCACTGTGCTAGCTGTCCATTCACTACTAACCTTTTCAGTGAAAACTGGAATAAAAAAATCATTTTGCATTTCTGCCATTTCCACATTTTCCATTATTGTTTTTCTCATCATTGAATAATGTGCCTACCCTGATCTTATTCATCTTTCTCTAAGAATTTGTAGAATGTCTTTTTGCTGCCCTTTATGTCTGTAGCTAGCATAAGTTTATCCCTACAGACTTGTGTTATTTGTTTATATTGATCCTTTGTAATTTGACCTCAACTTTAAATATGCCTCTTCAATCCTACAGATGTTAGTGGGGTTTCAATGAGAATTAAGTGCGCCTTTGAAAATTTCCCCTTATGTGCACCTAAATTTAGGCAACCAAGTCTAAAAATGTTGCTCTTAGCATCCCACCCTTCCCTGTATTACCAAGGAGAGTCTATCTAGCTATCGAGTGTTTTCTAGCGCTTGATTTTGTGTTGAATTAGAACTGTAATCTGTCTACTTCAGTTTCTCTATCTTTAAAAATAAGATAGAAAATAATTACCTCAGAAAGAGTGGTAGCACCTTTATTGCTTGATGCATACAAATTTTGACATGCAGAAAATGCTTTAGAAACACAAATGTTTAGATGTTTAGATAGATAATCCCTAAATGAAAATTGTTGTCTTAATTAAAGAGGAGGGCTAGTTTTACCAATGCCTGCTAGTGTTCCTATTTCTTTTTGTGAAGTTAGACTCCTACTCATGCTCATCAGTATAACCTCTAAGTTTCAAAAGGTTTTCTCAGAAATACTTATGCAAGAGTTGTCATTATTTCCTATTTTATGATCTATTGACTTGTCAGATGCCTTTTCTGCTTCTTATTTACTTTTATTCCTATTTGATTATTCACACAGACCAATGTGATAAGGAGTTATCCAACCTGTCATTCTTCTGTGCATGAAAATATGGGTATTTCTTCTCCCTTTCTCTTGCACATAATTCAGTAATGGCAGAGAGACATCTTTTGTCTCTTCCTCTTATTTCCTAATTATTTTCACATATTTCATGGCAAGATTTGTCAATGCCATTATTCTCTGTCTGTATCTGCTGAATAGTCCTTGTCCTCTATTAGCCTTTAAATGATGTATGACTGTCTGTATTTGGTTACAATTCCCATAAATTGAGTTCTAATTCAGCAAGGTATTGAAGCACGTTCCTAACCCATTTTATGACACCTATATCTACAATGCATGCTAAGCATGGGATCTGACTCAAGTTTGAGACCAGGTCCCACATACTTGGATCTACAATGCAGTGTAGACATAGTCTCACAGGATATGTCTACACTAGCAAATTAGTCTGAATTAAGGAGGCTTAATCCAGACTAATTTGGACCCTGTATACACTAAGTGTTGCCTAGTTCGAACTAAAAATTTTTTAGTTCTAGCTAAGCAAAGCTTAGTTTGAACTAGTTACTTCGAACGGTAAATTCAAACTAAGTGCTTAGTTAAAACTAAGTTTGAACTTTAGTTTGTATTAGTACAATGTAACCATGCTAGCTTGAACTAAATAAGTTCGAACTAAGCAGTTACTTCAAACTAGCTGCATTCTTTAGTTCAAACTAACTTTTAGTTCGAACTAGCCACACTTTAGTTCAAACTAAAAAATTAGTTTGAACTAAAAAAACATGGCTAGTTTGAACTAAAGTGCTGTGGTTAGTTCAAGCTAACCCAAGGTTAGTTCAAACTAACCAGGAACTGCTTAGTTGAGACTAAGAAAGTCTGTACTAAGCTTCCTGGTGTAGATTTAGCCATAGAAAAGGTAGGCACATGCTCAATTACATTCCTGAAATGGGGCATGTTTGCTGATCCTCTATTGCTCAGTTGTGGCTGGTTCCACTTTTTGCTAATTTTATTTAATGTTGTGAATGAAATATCATTATGATTATTTAGGGAAAAGTCTATCAGTAGGTGTTCTTAGATTACATTCACATTTCCCTATTGTCATGCTATCTGGAACAGCTCACAGCTGAGAGTGCTGACGGCAGGAGAGACTGACATAAAACAGGGCAGACACCCCAAACTGGCTGTATATTCTACATTTAGATTTCACCAAACCAGTAACAAGTGTTATTCCTGGATCACTATACCAGTCTTCTCATGTAGACACAGGCAGTCCCCTAAGACTCCCCCATGTATCTTGGCATCCTGACAAACTGGGCATTTTGATAAAAGGCCACTTACAGCAAAAATCATATCACATTCAAGTTTCTTCCATTCCCAAGAAATCAGTCACTTACCCTTGATCAATTGATAACCTCAATATTACAGCAAAGATGATGTCAGTAGCCTGTGGCTCTCAAGTCATGCATAGCCTATGCCCATCCCTTTTATATGGGACACTCAGTGGACACTATGGATATGTCCACATCTGAAATCTTAGTTTGGACTTGCTTAGTCTGAACTAAGAAGTGCTGGGTTAGTTCAAAGTAACCATGGCTTCTTAGTTTCAACTAGCCATAAATTTTTAGTTCGAACTAACTTTTTAGTTTGAACTAAACAAGCGCAGCTAGTTCAAACTAGAAGTTAGTTCCAAGTAGAAAAAGCAGTTAGTTTGAATTAACCACTTAGTTCGAATTCATTCAGATCAAACTAGGATGGCTACATTGAGCTAGTTCAAACTAAAGTTCAAACTAATTTCAACCTAAGCACTATTTTGAACTAACCATTCAAACTAACTAGTTTGTACTAAGCTTTGCTTAGTTTGAACAAAAATTTTTTTTAGTTGGAACAAGGCAAAGCCTAGTGTAGACAGGGACCAAATTAGTCTGGATTAAGCCTCCTTAATCCAAACTAATTTGCTAATGTAGACATAGCCTATATGCCTTTAAATTGTGGAACTGGCATTTTAAAATTAATTATTCTTCTTCTGAAACTTGTATATCTTCTTAGCCCTATGTATTTTGAAATACCACTGTCCTTCTGATATTGCTCTCACATACACTGGGAATCTTGGGTCAGGGAAAAGACAGGGGTTGAGAACGGGACCTCTTAAAAATCTGCCAAGAGATCATGATGGCTGATGTGAATGAGACCAAATCCTTAACTTCTTTAAAACAGTGTAGCTCCATTTACACTAGCTGAAGATCTGACTTACTTACTGCTTTTTCCAAGCATATTCACTGCTAATGAAGCCTGAGAGAAAAAGCAAATTGTGTTGGAGTTATGCCAGTAAATCACTGGGCCCAGTCTTCCCCTGACATTCCCAGGAGCTGAGATTTCCACTGTGTGTCTCCAGTTTTAAGACAGTATGATTCTGTTGTTGCAGTAGAGTTGTACTGGTATAAAACTGGAGTAGGTTAATGGTGAATCAATTCCATGCTTGTAAATATCCATGGTCTTTGTGCCACATGTGACTGATAGGTAGATAAGCAATGCCCATGTACCATATGACTGGCACATTGTGGCAACCCTAACAACAGTTATCTAAGTATGTGTGGCAATCACTTTTACCTCTCTGTACTCAATGTGTAAAATACTTTGAATAGTACAATCATAGAATCATAGGGTTGGAAGGGACCCCACGAGGTCATCTAGTCCAACCCACTGCCAAAAAAAGCAGGACCACTCCCATTAGATCATCCCAGTCAGGGTTTTGTCCAGCTGGGCCTTGAACACCTCCAGAGATGGAGATTCCACCACCTCCCTAGGCAGCTTATTCCAATGCTTCACCACTCGCCTAGTAAGGAAGTTTCTCCTAATATCCAGCCTGGACCGCCCCAGCTGTAACTTGAAACCATTGCTTCTCGTTCTGCCCTCTGTTACTACCGAGAACAGTCGAGCTCCCTCCTCCTTGGAGCAACCCTTCAAGTAGTTGAAGGTTGCTATCAAATCCCCCCTCAGTCTTCTCTTCTGCAGGCTAAATAAGCCTAGTTCCTTCAGTCTTTCTTCATAGGGCTTGTGCTCCAGCCCTTTGATCATTTTTGTTGCCCTCCTCTGGACTCTCTCTATTTTGTCCATGTCCTTTTTGTAGTGGGGAGCCCAAAACTGGACACAGTATTCCAGATGTGGCCTCACTAGTGCAGAATAGAGGGGAATGATCACATCCCTCGATCTGCTGGCAACACTTCTTCTGATGCAGCCCAGTATGCCATTGGCCTTTTTGGCAGCAAGCGCACACTGCTGACTCATATCCAGCTTCCCATCCACCATGACTCCCAGGTCCTTTTCTCCAGTGCTGCTATTTAGCTGATCACTCCCCAGCCTGTAGCAGTACATGGGGTGTTTTCGTCCCAAGTGCAGGATTTTACACTTGTCCTTGTTGAACCTCATGAGATTCCTCTTGGCCCACTGCTCCAATTTGTCTAGGTCTCCCTGAATCCTGTCCCTGCCCTCTAGGGTGTCTACCGTTCCCCCCAGTTTGGTATCATCTGCAAACTTACTAAGTGTGCAATCTATCCCATCATCCAGATCATTAATGAAAACATTGAACAGAACTGGCCCCAGGACCGACCCCTGGGGCACACCACTTGCCAACTTGACATGGAGCCATTGATTCCTACATGCTGAAACCATTGATCTAGCCAGTTTTCTATCCACCTTACAGTCCACGCATCTAACCCATACTTCCTTAATTTGCCAATGAGAATGCTGTGGGAAACTGTATCAAAAGCCTTGCTAAAGTCAAGGTATATCACATCAACGGCTCTTCCCGCATCCACAAATCCAGTCATCTCATCATAGAAGACGATGAGGTTGGTCAGGCATGATTTACCTTTGGTGAATCCATGCTGACTGTTCCTGATTACTCTATTTTCCTCCAAGTGTTTCAGGATGGATTCTTTGAGAAGCTGCTCCATGATTTTTCCAGGGATTGAGGTGAGGCTGACAGGTCTGTAATTCCCTGGATCCTCCTTTTTGCCTTTCTTGAAGATAGGTACTATATTTGTTTTTTTCCAGTCCTCTGGCACCTCCCCTGTTCGCCACGAGTTTTCAAAGATAATGGCCAACGGTACTGCTATCTCATCAGCCAGCTCCCTCAGCACCCTCGGATGCAGTTCATCCGGCCCCATGGACTTGTGCACATCTAGTTTCTTTAAGCAGTCCCTAACCTGACCTTCTGTCACCAAGGGCCTCTCTTCTTCTCCCCAGTCTACCGTACCTAGTGTAGTGGGCTGGGAGCTGACCCTGCTTGTGAAAACTTAAGTAAAAAAAGCATTGAGCACTTCAGCTTTTTCCTCCTCCTCTGTCATGAGGATGCCTGCCCCATTCAGTAAGGGACCTACACCATCCCTGATCCTCTTCTTGTTATTGATATACTTGTAGAACCCCTTCCTGTTATCCTTCACATCCCTTGCTAGTCGCAACTCCATTTGTCCTTTGGCCTTTCTGATTTTATCCCTGCAGTCCCGAGCAATGTCTTTATATGCCTCCTTAGTCATCTGTCCTAGCTTCCACTTCCTGTAAGCTTCCTTTTTATGCTTCAGCTCAGTGCAGAGCTCTCTGTTAAGCCACAGTGGGCGCCTTCCACATTTGCTGTGCTTTCTCCTTATCGGAATCGCAGGAAAGGAGTCCTTTGTTCATCGCCCACTCTTTCATAATACTTAAAGAATAACACATTGCATTTCTTTTGCATTTTTCCTCTTTTGAACTCAAAAAAGCTTTAAGGTAAATATAATTATCCCAATTTATAGGTGGGGAATTGAAAGTGTGACTGAGTAACCGTATCCACAAGGCAACAAGCAGCATGGTTCAGTAACATGATAAAAATGCTTTTTTGGAAACTTACAAATCACAAATTACTAACTATTGCATTCATTTCTCCTTCTAGCCGCTCATTAGATAAAAAGCATATAAACTAAGATTATTTTAACCTAGACAAGCAGTGTATTTTCCCTAATCTTGTTCTGAGAAATGATTTAACCATTTTAGCTGAAACTTTCACACTAAATGCTGGTTGAGGAAGACACCCAGCACGGACAAATTCATTCTAAATGGCTAATGTTTGGCAAACTTATGAACAACTAAACCCAGGGTCTAATAATGGCAAGTGTCAGGCAATGTTAATAATGGGCAGGGGTACCAGCTTCACCTCTACTCTTTAGGAAGTCAAAACGCAGGAGAATTTGCTACATTTACTGGAGATGCTCTTTTGTTCACATCACAAGGATGACTGCCTGCCAATGATATAGCTCTGCATATTCCAGCTGACATGCCATAGATCCAGCTAGAGTTACCATATAGTACCTCAACATGCAATGCAACTACAGCAACCTCAATAACTTTTCTGTAAGTTCCCCCATCTTCAAAGTATATGTCAAAGTGGGACTTTCTCCCACAAAAGCTCATGCAATAAATGTGTATGTTAGTCTTTAACTGCCACAGGACTCCTTGTTTGTTTTTCTCAATAACCTTGTCACTTGTGGCTTTCAGTCATTTGTTTTTGGGGCATGTAAACATATGTCCTTGTTCTTAAACAAATCTCTGCACTTCAGCACATTGACAAAACTTACTGTCCGGAGCAAAGCTAGAGCTCCAAAATGTTAGAAACAATTAGGTTATATGGGTAGGCACATGAAAATAAAAGGTGCCCACAGACAATTCACTGCTCCTGTAATTACAGGTTTTGATGATACCATGTCTCAGCCAAAGTAAGGGTTGCTGCCTGATCCAGGATTTCTGAGCATTATTCATATGGCTTAGACCTGATTCTGTGACATACTAAGTACCCTTGAATTTCATTAACTTCATGGGAACTGAGGGGACTTAGCAATTCATCATGGTCCACAGCTATGGGAAGCATTTTGGTGGCAGATGGACGGCAGCATTTCATAATGCGAGTGAATCTGACTGAGTGATGGTGGCATATGGTGCAAAAGATGGGTGGGGATGATAGATTTTAGGCATGTATGAATTCAGTCAGCCTACTGACATTTCCACTGAATAAGCAGTCTGAGAGCATCGCTGAAACTGTGTTAAAATAGGGATTATAGGCACTACCCCTGTAAATTAGCCCATTCCTGGTTGTCAAGTACATAGTCTGTACATGTTGATGGGTAGTGTTTTGCCTCTGAGATTTATTTGAGAGTACAGAGGAGAGCTGGTTATTGCATCTGAAAGAATGAACTTTTTTCTTTGATTGGGATTCTCATGGTCAGTGTTTACTTTTATGCACAAATAAATGTTAGTTTTTAAGGTGCTGGGCTCCTGGTTAGTTTACTTTAAGAGCAGCACTTTTAGACTGCATGAGATTTATAGACTTTAAAGTCAGAAGGGACCACCATGATCATCTAGTTTGACCTCCTGCAGGTTCTTGTAAAACTTTTTACTTCTTAATAAAAAGACATAAAAAAAACTAGTGCTTGAACCAAATGGGAGACGTAGATGAAACAGAGATTTTTCTATGTGTTTCCTAGGTACAGACCAAAGACAGTCCACATGTATATTATCACCCATATAAAAGTTCTTCAAAATACCTTCCATTTTAATGACTAGCCATTCAGTTTGTTAAAGAGGTTCCTATTCCTCCTTTATCATCAGAAATAGGTCTTCATAGCACAGAAGAAAAGGAAAGTCTGAGACATGAGGCTTCTATAATAGGCCTGGTATCAGGCCTGAGGCCTAAGCTAAATTGACTGGCTATTGCTGTTATAAAGCAAAGGTAGCAGGAGTTAGCTTGTGAGCCTGCTTCTAAGTTCACAGAAACTGGCAAACATACACATTCTGAAGAACTAGGCACAGGACACTCATGGAAGCACATTCTAAAAAGTGGTCCCAGAACACCTTGATACCAAGAATAGTTCGAGTACACTCCCCAAGATTACAAGGACACACTAATCCCTCTTAAAGATAAGATCACAGTGACAGGATGATGAATGTAGTTGTGTTGACCAAACCAACACATACAAGGTAAAGTGTGGTAACTAGAACATCAGAGGAGATAACAAGCCACATCAGAAGGGCAATACACTGAGCGGTGACGGGCACTCATGTATTACGTGGATTTGTTACACATACCACATCTAAGATAGAAACGAAACTCAAACTGCTTAATGTGACTAAATCAGGACCCCAGCTAATCTCCACCCATGAATATTAAAGGAATGGGCATATTAAATTGCAAGCCCTTTAGCAAGGATTTTTCATGAATCTGTAAACTCAGGTGTTGTACCATATGACTGGACAATTGCTAACATTTCGTGTTTTCAAGAAAGAAAACAGTGATCTGATAAACTGCGGGCCTGTTAATTTGACCTTTGTAGTATGCAAGGTCTTGAAAATTTTTTTGGAAAGAGAGAGAAATTAAGGATATTGATGTTAATTAAGACAAAATACAACTTGGGTTTACAAAAAGTAGGTCATGCCATACCAACCTGACCTCCTTTTTTGAGAAGATAACATTTTTTGGACAAAAGGAATGCAGTGGATCTACTTTACCTAGATTCCCATAAGTTATTTGATAAAGTTCCACATAAGAAATTATTAAAGTGGCAAAGAAGTGGATTAATATGAAAATGGAAAAATGGACAAAGAACTGCTTAAAGGAGAGATTACAACCATTCATACTGAAACGTGTACTGTCAGACTGGACGGAGGTTACTAATGGAACTCCACAAGGATTGATTTGGGACTAATCTTAATCTTTTTATTAGTGACCTTTTCACAAAAAGTGGACATGTGCCAATATGGTGGTAGATGACACAAGTTGGGAGGTTTTTGCCAATACAGAGGAGACTCACAAGATCATATGCAAAGATCTGGATGACATTGTAAACTGGATAAATAGGAATAGGATGAAACTTAATTGTGGAAAGTGCAATTTCATGAATTTTGGGACTAATAAGAATTTTTGCTAAAAGCTGGGGATGCATCCACTGGAAGTGATTGAGAACAAGAAGAACATGGCTGTAGTGGTTGATCATAGGATGACTATGAGCTACCAATGTGATGTGCCTGCAAAAAAATGCTAATGCAATCCTAGCATGCATCAGATGAAGTCCAGACACAGGACTTGCTATTTCGAATCAGGAGAGGGGCACCATGGGAGGTGTGGCAACATGGCCTCCTCCCTGGGCCATGCCCCCACCCAATGTATAGAAAAAGGAAGATGCCCTGGGAAGGAGAAGGGCAAAAGTGTTAATCCGAAGTAAGGGTTATTTCAAAATAACACATCCGAATGGCATTATTTCAAAATAACCGTTTCACTTTAACAGATGATTCAAATGAATGTAGGTTTAAGCTATTTCAAAATAATGTCTTGTATTTCAAAATGATGGAGTTCATCATTTTCGAAACAAGAAAAAAATTGTGTGGACCTAATCTTTTTTAAATCAAAATAACCAGTGTTATTTCAATTTAAAAGATATATGTGGACATACCCTATGAGTCTAAGGAGCTTTATAGTGTTCTCCATTGCCAATTAACATTGTTGGGTGCCTTCGTTATTGAACCTGGGTTTGTGTGGATTTATTGGGCAGTTTATCAAGGTCTAGTCTATCCACTATCTGTGCAGAGTGGGAGCAGCACACTGAAAGAACACATACACACACAGCCAATACCTGAGTATACATACTGTTTTCCACGGGTCCAATCCAAATCCCACTGAAGTCCCTTCCATCAACTTGAGTGACCTTTAATCAAAGCCCAAATTATTACACTTTTGGAAGAATGTTACTGGTATTAAATTTGAAACTTATACACCAAATCTATTTGTATAGGCTGTTACTTTAGTGGAACCAATTAGTGAGAGGTTAAGGACAACTTTTTTCCCTAGTGCAGTGTTTCCCAACCAGTGTGCCATGGCACACAGGTGTGCCACAAATTTTTTTGAAAAACTGCTTAAAAAGCTCTGGATTGTCTCATTGGCTCATGAATATTCATGAGTTGATTTGGAAACTACACGGTGGTGTGCCTCAAATTAATTAAAGATTCTAAGGTGTACCACGGCAGAGAAAATGTTGGGAATCACTGCCCTAGTGCACTATGAATTATGCACATTTCACTAATAATCATAATTTATGTTCTTCTGCTCTGTTTGTTGTATCCACCTATTCGTTTCTCATCGACTGAAAGGCCTTCGGTGAAGGGACCATCTTTTTATTATATATTTGTATACTGCTTGGCACAGTGGGTTTGAAACCAGCTCCTCTAACACTACAGCTACACCACAGCCCATTCTTGGTGGCACGCATGTTAGGTATAGCCAGGGATTAAAGTAAGCCAGAACGCACTGGAACAGCATTCCTGGGCCCATTATTTTTAGGCGGTCGGCATTCCAGGCCCCCTAAAAATAGAAAATGGAGCCAGACCACTGTGCTCCAGGGCCCACCATTTAAAAATAGTGGGCACTGGAATGATGCGTTCCAGCTCCACTTTCTATTTTTAGGGGCCCACTGAACCCTGAGCAAGAAAATAGGGCAGGCCCTAGAACACCACTCCGGTGCAATCCAGTCAGGCAGGGAGCTGCCTCAGGCTGGGAGATGTTAAATCTCCTCCCCTTGAGCCTTCTCTGACTGAGCATGCTCAGAGCCTCTGAGCATGCTCAGTCAGAGCAGGCTCTAGGCTGGAGCCTCAGCCTGCAGCAGGACAGTTCCTTACCAAACAGAAGACTCTGTCTTCCAGCCAGTTAGTAGATGTGGCAGCTGGCTGTCATAGTGGCTAGGTAAGAGGAGTCTGGGGAGGGGTTCGGTGACAGGTGAGCTGGCTTGGCAGGGAAAGGGGGAGGGGGAGGGGGTCGGCCCGTGGCAGTTGGGGAAGACAGCACAGCGTGGCAGGGACTTGGGAAAGGGATGGGGGATCAGCAGTGAGAAGAGGGCTGGGGGCAGTAGCTGGGGTGGGAAAGCAGTAGCTGGAGTGGTGGGGCAGGCATTTGGGGGGAGTAGCTAGAATGGGAGGCAGTATTTGGGGTAGGGTGCAGTTGTTTAGAGGGAAGTAGCTGGGGTAGATGAAAGGGCCCCAGACCTACAGGAAGGGGGCCCAAACCTGCAAGAAAGGGGCCTGGAAATTTAGGAGGGTTCTGGGGCCCACCAAATTATACTTTAACCCCTGGGTGTAGCTAACTTTTGACTGTAGGATGTAGCTATATCCACAATGTGGGGTGTAGTTACATGTCTCAGTGAAAGGCTCTGGCAGGAGAGAGGTAGCTGGAAAGACCTTTCCCCATTGCCTCCCCTTGCCAAAGCCTTCCTCCACTGTTAGAGTCTCCTTATGCTAGAGAAATGCTCCTGCATAAGAGGCAGTGGGATGATACCCAGCTAAGAATAACAATATAGACAGGAAGGCACTGCTTGGGCAAATATAGATGTATGTATGTGGGTGGATGTCCACATTTCTTCCAGCATGTCTGCACTCTACTCGCCTAAGTCATACTTCCCTGTTGACATTGCTGCTCTGAGCCCTGCTAGGAGGCTACCTGAGTACATACTGTACACACTGTTGAAAGAAGTGTGAACTCAGCCCAGATGTCACTGCCATACATAAAATTACTGTATGTACTGTTTCTCTTAAGACTGACACACTTTAATGTAACCTGTACCAGAATTATACACAGATACACACTTTGGGGCAAGGTGATCTTTTTTAGGGAGTTGAAATATGAGGAAGTAATACTTGAAGTCTATCTGATTAAGCTTCCCCATTCTACTACTGTACGTTGTCACTATGAAAATGTGTTACCTCGATGAATAAGACTTCCCATAAATTCCCATGGACAATATGTGTTTAGTTCCCTGAGACAAAGTGTATGTTGATACACATCTGCAGGAGCAGAAAAGCTTCAGATGCTTTCATTTCCAAGACTAGATATCCAACAATATTATGAGCTGTCTCTCTGAGTGAGTTCCATCAACCTAGACATGGAGCCTTTCAACACCAGGTTTTTTTAAATATTTCAAAGATATAAAAAGTGTTTTCATTTAAAAGATTTCCAAATTTAAAACATTTTTACAGAAAGTGTGAGAGTTTTGAAAACCAAAATTTTCCCAAACTATAGGGAGACTCCTATGAGAGAGACAGCTGAATTGAATGCATTAAATATTTATTTGCACTCTCCTCCAATAAATATATCAGGAATACATGTCAATTACCAGTACCCAATTAAATGTTAGATAAAAGCATGCTGAAAACTAAAATAATCAAAAAACATAATTAAAAAAATGGATTTTGGGGAAGCAAGGAGTAAAGTACCTACAGAATTACAAATGTAACGTTAGTGGAAATTGTTATATAAATAAAAGTTTTTGTGGGGAAAAAAAGTTTTACTTCTGAATAGATGCTATTATCTGATGCAAAAAATAATTCCAAAAACATCAACCAGCTATATTTAAGCCTTTTATGAATGCAGAAAGGTAATGCATACATATATAGAAGACAACAAGGTTTTGTAGATGGATAATGTGGAGCCCACAGTGAACCTGTGCAATCACGTTTCCATCACTTTTGCCATGATCTTCCCTTGACTGTTCCCTCAGATTGTAGACTCACTTTTATCTTGTAACTTAGTTAACTTGTATAGTCCTTAAAGCAGTGACCAAGTCTTTCTTTGTAGTGTTCATACAGTGCACAGCAGAATAAGATCCAAATCCTCACTGAAAGATCTGATGTGAGCCATGGGGGTCACTGAAGATAATATAAAAAATGATGCCAAGTTCCAAAGGTGCAACCGTAGCAGCCTCATTCAGTAAACAAACAAGGAGTCCTGTGGTACATAAAGAGTAACAAATCTGACACCAGAAATTACAACATTCTAAAACTGGAGAGTGATCATTTCAATCTTCCTGATCACTCCATTGATGGTTTACTAATTTCTGTGCTTAGGCAAATAAATAACAGCTCAAGGCTCCAAAGAGAAGCTGCAGAGCTGGAATTCATTTACAAATTTGACTGAGTTGCTTTGGGGCTAAAGAGGGACTTTGGATTTTTTTTCTCATTACAACAGATGATATGACCTCATCTTCCGCTATGTGCTGTTCCTCAGTGTTTGAATCATAACAACTGCTTTGATTTGCTGCCACAGTGTAAACAGATCCCACAACTTACACTTACTGCATTTATTTCTTCCCATTCTGTAAGCTCCCCCATCTTCAACGCATCTGACAAAGTGGGCTCATGCAATAAATAAAAATTTGCTAGCTTTAAGTGCCACAGGACTCCTTGTTTATTTTTCTTTTTTTCTTAATGATGACAAGCCTTCTAGAAGAATATTGGCAAAAATACCCTATTGAGACTGCTCTCTAGGGGACCATCTTTGCTTCTATACAATTTTTTGACCTACGATGATTAATATAACTCTTGTATGATAAACTGGGAAGTATGGCTATAATCTATTGTATCTATCTTTAACATTTTTGTTTGATTATTGCAAGAACATTTTCCAAATCTGCTGTCAGGTTGCACACCTGTAGATCTTCAGATGATTGAAAAACTTGGAAGTTTGGAAGGTCACAAAAATTATTTCTGATGACTTTAAAATCTGTTGCTTCAGAATCTGCATCCAGTGATATTCTCTGGTACTTCCATCCACTGTTCAAGCATGAAGCATAGTTAGTGCCTCCAGTCTCCAGGACTAATACATCAGCTGTGCAGCAGAGATGGAGCGCTGGATTCAGGGACACACAGCTAAGTGCGCATGTGGTATCCAGCACAGGAGAGCTTGTGTAGAGCCATAGTAGTGAGTACAATAAGAACCCTATGAGCTGAAATCTTCCCTAATTTACCACTATAAACATGGTAAGTCAATAGAGGATATGACTAGAGACAACTAAATTTATGCCCTATAACTGAAAGCAGAATTTTTAGCCCTGAAAAGTTAAATGCCTTTCCTAAAGTCACCCAGAGCCTCAATGGCAAAATTGGAAATAGATCCCAGGAGCCCTCACTCCCAATCCCCAGCTCAAACTATTAATCTTTCTTTGCTGTTATATTCACCAACAAATAAAGCAAACTGCTTAGAAGTCAGTGAATGCAAATGCTTGAAGAATAAAAGTGAGTTATCATATTGTTGACTGAACTAAGTCAAAACCCCTTGGTGTTTGCAGCCAGGCCAAAGACAAAATGGAAAATCCCAGTGTGCAAAGTTTTACCTTTTTAAAATGCTGGAGGGGTAATTATCAGATAAGGAAGGGACTTTATCAAGGTTGTGATGCTGACTCTTGTAAAACAGACTATATTGGGAACACAGCATTCCCAAACAGAGGGGCAGGAAGGTAAATTGCTTTGCTAGAAAATAGAAATGCTAGAAAAGCACCAGAAAATAGATACATTCAGCTCATGTGCAAAATGCATCCATTAAAGCTTGGAAGATGGTGATGTAGCTGTAAGTAGGGTTAAAAATCAGAAGTTATGTAACCAAAATAGGTAGCAAATAGTAAGTATGTATAGTACACTATATTTTAGAATTCCTTGTATGTTCATGCTGAATTGTATAAAACTAAAACTAAACTATAATTTAATGCTGTAACGTTTGCATGACCCCTGCTCCGTACGTAGCAGGCAACTACAAAGAGGATTGAGAAATACACTCAACCCACCAGCCTTCATACATTCTGCAGTGCCTGACTATTAAAAACCCTCTGTTTCTTACAAAATATTTATGAAGCCAGATAACAACAACGAGTCAGTAAGGATTATAGTTAGCCAATACTATATACTATATCAGTTATATTTTTGTTTAACTGTGCATTTTATTAATGCTTAGCTTTTCCATGACTGCTTTTTATTCATGTGAGGCTTTTGAACCAAGGGAAGTATTGTAATCTCAGTGTTATGTATAGCTATAGAGACACTCCAGAAAATATGAATAAGACAAACAATTTTTTGGTGCTTAGTTAACTTGGCTCCTGTACCAAGCTATAATTGATGATGTCTCTAAAGCTTTGCCTACTTCTAGAATACCATGGGGAAAACTATGTAACAAATTAGTTACAAACTTTGTCCTGTTTACTTCAGGGTTTGCTTAAGCCCAGCAAAATGTCTTCACAACATAACAAAGGTAATAGATGATAAGTAATGCGAACAAATGATGAAATTCTCAATCCGAGTAGACATACAGGTTGAGTACAAGTCACATTTTGCAAACGCTGACCAGCTGCACAGCTTCCTTCTGGGTCAATGGTAGCATATTGATCTTCTTTTCTGTATTACACTATTTTAATATTTGACTAATCACTCTTGATTAATAACATTGATTAATATAAGCCTAGGTATTTGACATCTCTTGTTATTGAATTAAATGGAAGCCAGAATAATATAAACTTCTGTTGTGTTGATCATTTTAAGTCTCCTACATTGGCAATCTATGTCTTCCACAATATTTCAGGCTTACTTTTAAATCTTTCTCATCTTTAATGGATTTGTTTCATTTCTGTAACATCTTAGTGGCTCCTCATGTTATCCACAGGACAACTGACATGGGAGTTTTGAGCAAAACGTGTAGGCATAGAGTCAGATCTGTGACTGGCTACAGGACTCTTGGAGCAGCAGCTTGGATGGTTGCTCAGAATTGTTCACACAATGACAAGAAGTAATCCAGTTTGCCATCCATTCTTACAGTATGCCTCAGTGGTCAGTAATGGGGCTGGTCAGTGCTACTATGAAGGATTTTCAGTGAACACCAGACAATGTCCAAGGTTTTCTAATGAACTCCAAAAAATTCCAGTCAGAATCTGATAGGGAGCTTGCATCATCTATCACAAATCTGAAACTTTCACTATCAAGTTCCTACCTTTAAAACCAAGCATGTGCTGCTATTATAATTAAACACAACCATTCATAGGCAAAGGCAAATTTTGCCTTCCAATCCAAATTAGTAATAAATAAATAAATAAATAAATATTGACTAGTTTTTAATTAGTGGATTGCAGAGCACTTTACAGAGGAGTAAGCATCATTAGCTACATTTCACAACTGGGGAAACTAAGGCACAGAGCCACAACATAACTTGACGAGAACCACACAGCAGGGCAGAGAATAGAACACAGGTATCTTGAGGACCAGGCCATTTTTCGACTCCCTAAGCTACTTTGCCTTCAGCAGTACCTGTTTTGTAGCTGCCAATTTAACAAATATTACTAATTTCTAAACCAGCGGTTCTTAACCATTATGTCAAGTCACATTACTGTGTCACCAAACAGTGGTAAGTGTGTCACAGAGAGCCGGGGAGGTGGCTGGATTCTGCCTTGGGGGGTGTTCTCGTGTGTCCTGTAGGGTTGCAATATGCCACCAAGTGTGCTGCAGCCCTCAAAAGGTTGAGAGCCCCTGGCCTAACTGATTCTTTTCTCACATCAGTTTTACACAGATGTAGCTTTTCATGTCAGTGGTGTTATGCTTGATTTTGACATGAGATAAAGAGATCCTTATTTGTATTAAAACAACACCGAAAGGCCCCAACTGTGGACAGAGCCCACAGGATAGGGCACCGTATCTAAGTTTGTACTGCAAAAGGAGTATTTTTAGTCTTAGATAGCTACATCAGAGTGTTACTTAACACCCTATCTCATATCCTATTTTGTGAGTGTAGATATAGCCACAGGCTATATGGCACAGCATTATCAATTGGTATTAACCAATGTCAAACACCATTCTATCATTCTGCAGTTAGGATTGTAGCATGTGATGTGTCATTCAGCAAAGCTGAAGTTATATTCCAATTTACTGTACCAGCTTAGGTATCCCTTCCTCTAGGCAAACTCATATGGCATGCTTTTCAACACACTGAGAAGTGCCTTTCATTTCTCTTGCATGCCACATGGGATAAAATGATTCAGCTCTCATTCAGATTTTATAAGTAATTTCAATTCTGTAGTGCTCCCTGCTCTGGAGTTTTCAGAAAGACGTAAGCACAATGAAAAAATGTTTCAACTATACATCAATAACTTGCATTGAGGGTATCTTCATAAATGAAATATATGGATAATAAATGAAATGCAATTGTTTTATATATTACAGTAATACTTAGAGGATGCTGTCAAGATCAAGGCCACATTACGGGCATGTCTACATTGGAGCCTTAGGTTGACTTGAGGAATCTTAAGTCGACCTATGGATCCCTGCAGCAACACTGGGGTTTTATTAAGCTGACTTAAGTGCTTCCTTAAGTAAACTTAAGAACATCATCTCTTAAGATCGACTTGACGTTTAAGTCGACCTTATTAAGTTGACTTAAGTCAGTGTAGATGGAGAGTAGCCCTTAAGTTGACTTTAGTGGCCTCTAGACCCCCTCCCAGAGTTCCTGGTGACCAGGAAGTGTCAACTTAGCATCTGCCAGCGTGGATGCAGGTGGTTGACAGAAGTTTCCAGTGTGAAAATTCTCAGTTGACTTAAAGTTGACCTGAAGTTGACTTAACAGACCCTCCAGTATAGACATACCCTATGTTCGATGTTGTACAAATACATACAAAACATATCTTGTCCTGAAGGGTTTACATTCCAGTTTAAAACAAAAATCAGTGAATGGGAATACTAAACAACAGGTACGAAAGAACAGTAATACTGAATAGGACAGTAATAGATTACAGAGAAAAAGTAATAACTTTCAACCAGTCCATTGAATGAATTAGCTTCCTTAATACATGCTTAATACCTGAGGCTATGTTTACACTAACCAATCAAACCGGACTAAGCAAGCTTAGTCCGGACTAATTTGGTTCACATCTACACCAGCTTTTGACTAGTCCAAACTAAAAAATTTCTTAGTTTGGACTACCCAAAGCTTAATCTAAACTAATAAATTTGAGTGGTTAGTCCAGACTAAGAGTTTAGTTTGAACTTCAAGTTTGAACTAGCCTGATGCAGATCAGGACCAATAGCTAGTTTGAGCTAAAAATATTCAGACTAAGCAATTAGTTCGAACTAGCCACACTGACTAGTTCAAACTAAAAAGTTAGTTTCAACTAGTCAGCGCAACTAGTTCAAACTAAAAAGCCGTGGTTAGTCAAAACTAGCTGAGGCTAGTTTGAATTAAACCTCAGCCTTTTTTTAGTTCAGACTAGGAAGTCTGAACTAAAAAAGCAGATGTAGACATAGCCATCGATGTAGACATAGCCATTGTGTGTTGTTAGGGGTTTTTTTTGTTTGTTTGGGGGTTTTTTGGTTTTGTTTTTTTTTCTTTTATAGCAGAGTTATTTGATTTGTTCTTGAATGTAAACAGAATTTTAAATCTGAATGGTATCTCATTTGATAATCTTGTGGCATGAGGCAACTGGCACATCATCCAGAGGTTTTAGTGTCCTTCTTATCATTGTATCTGAGTGCCTTCCAATAGTGCATTAAACAACATGACTAACGTGCGTTACATGTTCATTCTCTCATCATTTCCCCAAAGCAGAAGCATGTGCAGTAGAATTTCATCTTTTGGTAGAGTCAGATTTTCTGATTTTTGTGCCAACCTAAGAGTAACCCTAGGAGGCACTGTGATTCAGGCTATGTCTACACTAGGCAACAGAATGTGATCCTGCTCTTTGTGTTCACTTTTTTGTACTCAGCATAGCTCAGCCCTGTCTCTTCTGCTGCTGCCACCTGTACAACTGTGGCTACACTGCTCAGGCTAGTTTTTGCAAAGCACAGGCCACAGACTCAACCTCTGGCTGACTAACTGAACTCCTCAGATCATGATTTAAAGACTTCCAGTTAGAGACAATCCCCAATTTACATAGTTTCAACCTCCAACTAACCAACTCTGCAGAAGGTGGCAAAAAAATCTCAGGGTCTCATCCAATCTGACCTGAGAGAAATCTCTCTCTTGACTGCAAAGCTGGTGGTCAGATGGACTCTGAGGATTTTGGCAAAACTCAGCAACCAGATACCTAGCAATAAATTCTCTGTACTAATTTACAACCCTCCCCATCTATTGTCCAAACATCAGTCACTGGGTATATTTGCTACTGGCAGAAACAAATCTATTATATGGCACTATATTTAGTTTCATCATACCAAACTCTCCCTAAACTTATGAAGCTCGGTCTTGAAGCCACTTATGTTTCTTGACTCCAGTGCTCTCCTCTGAAGGTTGTTCCACCACTTCACTTCCCTGACAGTTAAAAACTTTCATCTATCTCCATTTATTCGTGTGTCAACACTGGCACTTAACTAACTCCTATTGCTCCCTATTCTTTGTCCTTCAGATACATTTATAAAGATCAATCAACTTATCCTTCAGCCTTCTTTTGGTTAGACTTCCTAAGGAAAATACAGTCCATTGGAGAACTTCCTGAAAACACCATTCTGGCCGCTATGGATGTAGAAGCTCTTTACACCAACATCCCACACAAGGATGGATTACAATCTATTAGAAGAACCATCCCAGATGATGCCACAGTGCAGCTTGTGACTGAACTTTGCGATTTTGTACTTGCCCACAACCACTTCAGATTTGAGGATCATTTATATCTCCAAATCAGTGGCACTGCGATGGGCACCCGCATGGCCCCACAATATGCCAACATATTTATGGGCAACTTAGAACAACATTTCCTCAAGCCTCATCCCAAAACACCTCTTCTTTACCTGCACTACATTGATGACATCTTTATCATCTGGACACATGGCAGGGATGCTCTTGAAGATTTTCACAGAGATTTCAATAATTTCCACGACACCATCAAATTGAGCCTGGAACACTCCACACAGGAGATCCACTTTCTTGACACTACAGTACAAATCAGGGATAGACGCATCACCATCACCCTATACCAAAAACCTACTGATCGGTATAGTTACCTACATCCTTCAAGCTTCCATCCTAAACACACCACACGATCCATTGTCTGCAGCCAAGCCCTAAGATATAACCGCATCTGCTCTGATCCCTCAGACAGAGACAGACATCATGAAGATCTCCATCAAGCATTCTTGAAACTACAGTACCCACTTGGAGAAGTAAAAAAACAAATTGACAGAGCTAGATGGGTTCCCTGAAGTCATCGACTACACGAGAGACCCAAGAAAGAAAGAAACAGCACACCACTAGTCACCACATACAACCCCCAAGTCAGACCTCTGCAACAGATCATTAAGGACCTACAGCCTATTCTAAAAGATGATCCCTCTCTCTCTCAAGCGTTAGGAGACAGAACACTCCTTGCTTATAGGCAGCCCCCTAATCTTAAACAGATTCTCACCAGCAACTACAGATCTAACAACAGAAACATTGAAGCAGGCACACACCCCTGCAACAAACCACCCTGCCAAGTCTGCCCACATATCTGCACAACAGACACCATCATAGGTCCTAATCAAGCCTGCTACTCCATCAAAGGCTCATTTACCTGCTCATCTACTAATGTGGTCTATGCCATCATATGCAAGAAATGCCCCAACACCTTATATATTGGACAAACAGGACGATCACTGCATAAGAGGCTGAATGAGCACAGAGCTGATATCAGAAATCAAAGAACAAAGAAACCAGTTGCTGAGCACTTCCATCTTCCTAATCACTCGATGACTGATTTGTTAACGACTGTCGTTAGAGATGTAGCTGGGACATCAAGACTTCAAAGAGAAACAGCTGAACTGCAATTAATATGCAAGTTAAAGTCTGTGAAAGCAGGACTGAATCGAGACTATGGGTTCTTTTCCTATTACAAAAGGTAATTTGACTTCAGGCTTCCCATGGTTTGGACCTGAATACTGCTCTGATTTGCTGTTACTGTATGACCTGATCCTATGGTTTACACCCCCTTGCATTTAGTTTCATTCCTTTTTGTAAGTTCACCCATTTTCGAAGCATCTGAGGAAGTGGGATCTTCTCCCATGAAAGCTCATGCAAAAAATAAATCTGTTAGTCTTAAAGTGCCACACAACTCCTTGTTGTTTTAGGCTAAACAAGCCAGCCTCTTGGAGGCTCTTCTTATGATAGGTTTTCCATTCCTAGAATCATCCACGTAGCCCTTCTCTGCACTTGTTCTGGTTTGAGTTAATATTTCTAAACATGGGAGACTAGAACTGCACAGCTTGTTACAGATGAACCCTCACCAGTGCCTTGTATAAGACTGCTAACATCTCCCTTACTCTATTGGAAATGAATCACCTGATGCATCCTAAGACTGTAATAGCTTTTCTCACAGCCACATCCCTTTAGCAGTTCAAAGACATTCACTGATCAAACAATGTTACCAGGTCTTTCTTGTCTTCTGTCACTTTCAGCTGACAAACTCTCAGCTCATATTAAATATTCTTGTTGTGTGTATGACCTTGCAACTTTACACTATTAAATTACATCCAAGTTCTATTACTTGAATTTTCAAAGTTGTCCAAGTCTTCTTGTATGATATTCCAGTCCTCCTCCTTATTGGCAATACTTCCCAATTTTATGTGATCTGCAAATTTTGTCAGGCACTCCCACTCCCATATAAAGTTATTAATAAAAATATTAGATAAGATTGGTCACAAGACCAGTTCCCAAGGAACTCCAGTAATAATCTTCTTTCGCACAGTTCGCCTTTCAACATGACCCACTGTAGTCTTCTTTTTAGTCAGTTTCCCATCAAGCTTTCCATTTTTTTTTTATTAAGCTATTTATTCTCCAATGTAACTAACAATTTCCTATGTGGAACTAGCAAATGCCTTACTGATAGCTAGGTAGATTAGATCTACTGCATTTCCTTTGTCTAAAATGCCAGTTATATTTCCAAAGAAAGAGGTCAGGTTGGTCTGGCATGATCTCCCTTTTGTAAATCCATGCTGTATTTTACCAAAATTACTGGTTACTTTTATGTCCTTAACTACCTTCTTGTAAAAAAAGGTATTCTAAGACCCTGCATACAACAAAGGCCAAAATAGCTGGTTTTCAGTCTCCTAGAACAGTTTTTTTTCCCCTTTCTTAAAAATAGATACTATATTAGCAATCCTCCAGTCATACAGTAATATAAATGCAGCCTCAGAAATACCCTATTGAGGCTGTTTCTTTCCTGTCTGCTTTTTGCACCAGAAAATTTACTAAGTTACTGAAACCCTTAAAAGTTGCACCTAACTTTGCATCTCATGCCTTGCCAGTCAGTCTAGCCAAAGAATGTGGGCATGGGATCTTGCTGATGAGCAGAACCAATTTCAAAATCAAATTTTTATTAAGCACAGAAACTATATTGCAATAACATAATTTCCTGGGAACCATTGTTTTCTCATACCCATCATGACCTACTTCAGAGGAAACAAAATGATTGCATAAGAGAATGTACAGGAAGTATGAGACCTCTATACTTCCAGGAGGACAAATTGTATAGAACATCTTCCCTTCTTTAGATCCCTTTATAAATGTACTGACTAAACAGGAAAACTATTGAATTCAGCTAGCAAATTATACAAAATACAATAACTAACAGCTCTTCAGGTTGAATTTGTACAACATTTGCTTCCGGTATCACAAAATCACAGATTAGGGTTGGAAAGGACCTCAGGAGATCATCCAGTTCAATCCTCTGCTCATAGCAGGACCAGACACAACTAAATAAGCACAGCCAGGCTTTGTCAGGCTACACCTTAGAAACTTCAAAGTATGGAGATCCCACCATTTCTGCAGGTAACCCACTCCAGATCTGCCCCACCCTCTTAGTGGAAAAGATTTTCCTAACACCCAACCTACACCTCACCCACTGCAACATGAGACTTTTGCTCCTAGTTCTGTCATCTGTTACCATTAAGAAAAGCCTCACACCTTTGCTCCTTTTCAGGTAGTCAAAGGCTGCTACCAAATCCCTGCTCATTCTCTTTGAAGACTAAACAAAGCTACTTCCCTCAGCCTCACCTCATAAGTCTTGTCCTCCAGCCCCTTAATAATTTTTGCTGCCCTCTTCTGGAATCTCTGCAATTTGTCCACATCCCTTCTGTAGTGGGAGGCCCAAATCTGGATGCAGCATGCTTCACCAGTGTCGAATACAGATGAATAATCATTTTTCTAAATCAATTGGCAATGCTCTTAATAATGTAGTGTTGACCAATCTCTTAGGGCATTTACAAAATCCTTATGATCTGCTGTACTGCAAACACTCTTCAGGCAAGTTCTTATCTATAACAGCCTATATAATGTCATAGGCAATAAACGGAGCAGTTTTTGAGTTATTTTCAAACTATGCGTCTCCTCTCACTTCACTGTCTATGATAAATCATAGAGTACCTTCATAAGTATCTATATTATTATTTTTGCTGTGTGAGTAGCCATGGAAAGATCAGATGTCGTGAAGGGATACGGCCCCCCTCTGAGAGGGACAAGGGAGAACCAGTCAGCCTCAATAGAGCAGAGCCAGAGCTGGCCTGCCCCTCCGGCTGGAAGTCAAGGGGTGGGACAAAAAGTGTAAAAGGAGGGCCTGGCAGCTCAGTCTGGCTGAAGCACTAGGAGGGAAAGGATGTCCCTCCTTCTCCCTCCAAGGCTGCCTGTGGCCTGGGACCCAGAGACACCACCTGGAGGAGCTACTGGATGCTGACAGCCCTGACGAGCTTCCAGACCTGCCACCCCTGGATGCAATTGACGGGTTCTGCAACCTTCTCCTCAGGGATTACCCTGATGAGGAGGAAGATGACCAGGTGCCAACTGGAATGGGGATTGGAAGGGACCCAGGGGGAACAGATGGTAGGCCAATGACCATGGCCTAGGATGTGGAATCAGTTGCAGTGCATACCCCATTGATCCTATGGAAGAACCTGCCTGGCTCCAGAGAGGCTTGAGCTGAGATGCAGTGCAGTTGAGTGTACCTGCATCTCCCACTTCTCTTTCCCAGACCAAAGTCAGCATGCATCTCTGATTCTCAACTGTGTGCCTGCCAACCCTACCCCCTGGTGGCCCTAGAGACCATGTACCTCCCCCCTGCCAGTGGCCTTAGAGACTGTGTGTCTGCTCCACCCTGGGGCCTTAGAGACTGTAATCTCACCCACTGAGGGTTGGCATGCTGGCTTGCTGATTATGTTAGTGTGCAATTTGGCACCATGGGACAGTCTTTGTACTGGCACATGATTGCTGGTAAACTGTGTTGTTAATAGTAGACTCCTGGTAGCAACAGTGGCAGGAACAAATTGTATGGTGCTCATTTCACTCTTAACACTACAGACTGGAGACCATACTTTTCCCTTCAAATGGCAAAGGCACCAATTCCCCACACAACTGGCTTTTGCAATGATCATTAACAAGTTGCAGGGAGCTGGTGTTTTCTTACAGGATGAAGTCAGTTACATGTGGCAGCCTCCTGAGCTGGAAATCTGGCTAACATTTTCTGTGCATTGCTGACTGATTTGGTACCTGAGTTCAGGAATGCTGTGTACACAAAGGTTTTGTAATGCATATGTTCTAAAAGGAGAAAATAAAAGCATGTCTTTCTTAAGAAAAATGTCCTGGTCTGTAGCACTTTATGAAATTCTGTACCTTGCAAGCAGAACTGCAAAGGGTCTTCTAGTTTGTCCTTATCTGTGGTCACCGTGAATGCCCAAGGTGACTTTTCTTTCATCATTGTAGCTTTTCAATCTGTAGTTCTGTGGTGAGAGCATCAACTGTGAGGCTAACCCAAATTATTATTTGGCATGACACTGGACTGGAACTTGACCTTCTCACACATCAAGAACACTATATATAAAGTGCTGCCCAGACATCTTGCTTTTTTAATCAAGTCAATGCAAACATAATGATCTTTTTGCAAGATGAACTGAAGAAGGCAAGATTAAAATCCTTCAGCTGTCCATGGGACCACATCAAGACCCTTACATTCAACTTTGATGCGGAGGCTCAGCAGAGAACCACTTGGAACATTTTGACTGCTCAACGTAAACAGCTTATTGTTGACACAGCTCAGGAACCACCAAGATTTTTGGTTTTTTTGAAGGATTGGTGTAAATTGAAATCACACCAGGACATCATCTGGGAGAGACGGCCAAACCTTCTTTAAATGGAAAATGAGGCAAGCAACTGTATGCAACTGTTGTCACTAATTGCAAATGATGTAGTGTATCATAGCTGATTGTCCCTTTATTCTTTCTCCAGTGGTCTAAAAGACATCCACCAGCTCACTGCTGTGGCAAGGAGCTGTCTATCAAATCTTGACATAGGTTTGCAGTCATAGCTACCTACCTAAGTCATATGAAAGAAGAAGAAGAACAAAACTTTGGCTGGCCAGTCCCCATCTTGCCAAATTCTCACTGAGTCTTTCATTTTTAACAGTGGAAGAAGCCTTGTTCTTTTGTTGTTACACTTTGGCTGAGTATACTTTCCCAATCATTTCCTTACGATCAGAAAATTCTATTGTCAACTGTTGTTTTTATTCTCTCATCAGGTAATCAAGTATTTATATGTGTGATGCAGAGGAGTTCCACAGAAGACTTTCCATATTGCAGTGGTGTTGCTCTGTAATTGCATAGTGTAAAACTATAGACCAGTGGTTCCCAACCTGTGGTCTAGGGACCCTGGGGCTCCTCAGAATAATTCCAAGGGGCCCATGAGTACATCTGGACCCAGCTGGCAGGCAGCCTGGGCCTGATCCAGCCCCAGCCACTGCCAGCCAGTATACCATGTTGGAGAGGGCTCTAAAATTTATGGAATAAATGAATTGTATTTGCCAGCTGTGAATAGCCTCACCCTGGTTAAGTCCTCACATCTTGGGAGCAGGTGGGGGACTGGTCCTCCACTGCTCTTCTCTAGCATGGCTGCCTGTATTCAATCCCCACTAATGATCATTTCAGGGTCCACAAATTTTTTTGATGTTGTAAAGGGGTAATCATGCTCAAAAAAGTTGGCAGCCACTGATATAGAACTTGTCTGGTGGCTGCTGCTTTTTATGAGCAAGTTCTTTGCTACACATACTCTGCATGCAGCTAATCCAATGTCTTGCGGATATCTAGGAATGCATATCTCATCATGAAAGTTCTATATTTTAGCAAAATCTGGGAATTCCTTATTCATGAACTGTGGTCCAGTGTCAGTCATTAGTGTTCTTGAAGTTCCATGACCTGTAAATACAGATTTAATGTGCCTCACAATTGTTGCAGCTGTGGCGCATGCAAGAATTACTATTTCTGGGGAACTGGTAAAGCAATCCAATATAAAGAGATCTCTGCTTCACAGATTGACCATGTCAGTTGCAACTCTGTCCCACTGAATTTTAAGAAGTTTATGTGCTGCTACCCCTGGGTCTTTCTGCTGAAGATGTCTGTGCTTCTAACTTCACTTACCCCACACTTGCTCATCAAAACGTCAATTTCACTATTTGTCTGTGCCTAGAACTCAAATGTCTATCTCCTTTTGAGCTGCTTATTCAAAAGTGTATTTGTTCCAATGTTTTCCTTCTCATCACAGTAGGATCCATGATCTCTGACCCTTCAAGAGCATCCCTGAGATCCCTGGTCATTTTTAGAGAGGGAATAAACAAATGCGAAGTATTGATTTTAGCTTCTTTTACTTATTACTTGTGTCACTGCTGGCAGCATTTGATTTTTAGCTGTTCCTGTCAACAGTTTATCCAATATGACTGGAGATTCAACAAATGCAATTTATTATACTCACATGTACGTATACTTCTTATTCGAAATCATTCTGTGTATCAACAGATGGAGCACATGCTTTTGATAGTGTGTCCATCTTTACTAAATGGCTTCTGTGTTGGAATTCTAGGGTCATGCCATAATGCAGCATTTTCAAAAGCAGTCTTTGCATTCTTGGTGGTGCTTCTGCAACTCCCTTTTTTGTTCATTGCAGTCACTGGTTTGTGAACAGATGCAAAATAGTGGTAAAAACCTTTTACATCCATATGCCAAACCTAGTGCCTTTTTTTGCTCATACAATCTTCTCTGGAGCGGATGTCTGAATGTGCTGTAAATAACCTGACTCGCTTTCATGCTCTGGCATCTGTACCCATTCAGTGACCTTGTGGGATAGATGCCTTAGGTGAGTTTTGCAAACTGTATAGTTAGATATGAACTTGCAGATATAATTCAACATGCCAACCACCTTTTTTTAATCTTCAGGACTTAGCAGTTTCAGTATAGCCTGAATCTTTTATTCATTCACAAGATTCTCTTTTTGAGGTCAGTTTCTCTCTCCAAGTGTGGACATTTGGCCTTGCTCAGTTTTAGTTATTAGCTCTCACTCTGACCAGTGCTCTCTGTTCTTATATTTCTGTGTTGCTCCTTTGCTGTTCTTGTAGTTCTGGTGGTAGCTTCACACACTTAGCATGTAGCTGACTGATTCAATTCAACAGACCTCAGTCTTAATCATTAAAAAAAAAGACCACAGACTCCGCCTGGTGGCAAAAGTTCAGCCAGATTTATTCTCAACAAAGCTAGTTATCAGTTCCCTGGTTACAGGCACACTAACACACACCTGCCTTTGACAAAGCATTGGTGCATTCACCATAATGTTGTCCCGTAAGCCAATACAAAAGTGCCCCTCCTTGCATTCTCCTTTTATGGAGTGATATAAACAAGTTACGTGCTACATTCTAGATGTGACTAGTCCCCATCCTTGTACCTGATAGTGCAAACAAAACATCCTCATCCATTATTCTGTCAGTCTCTCCTTATCTTAAGAGGAGTCTGGGTGTTCCTGTACCATCCTCTCAGGAACGTGTTGCTTGTTAGCTGAGCCATAGTGCTATGATTCTAACAAAGCCTATTTAGGTTCCAGACTGCTTTGATTCATACCTTTAGCCAGGCCTAGTGCTCCATCAAGGCCTTCATGCTCCTTGGTCCATTCTGATATGAAAAGGCAGCACAGTATACACTTTCATGCCCACTAGGCCTGCTAGCTCAATGTACAATCAAATACTAGAGCAGGGGTCTCAAACACAAATCAACATGAGGACCACATGGGACTGGTACATTAGTCTGAGAGCCACACCACTGAAACCTTTTCATACAACAATATTGCAAATATCAAGAGCGATAGTGTCAGTGTGGGCTGCAGGGAATAACTTTTGGGGTGGTGAGTTTGAGACTTCTGGACTAGAGTGACAAATGTGAAAATTTTCTGGATATTTTTATAAACTCTCTACCTATTATCCAGGTATTGCTATGTAATGGATACAGAAGGGTTGAAAGGCTGTTTCTGGAGTACAGGCGTGTGTGTGTAATGTAATGGCCTGTGGTGATATGAATGGGTCCATAAGGACTGTCTGGAATTAGGGTAGTACCTTAGAGAGAGGAGGAAACCCCAAAGACTTAACATGGGGTATGTCTACACTATAAAAGCAAAGTCGACTTAATAAAGTCTACTTAAAGATGACTTTAAGTAGATCTTATTAAGTTGACTTAGTGAGTACACACTACATTAAGTTGACTTTATAAAGTTGACTTTAAATGGGTGTCCTGGCTTAATTTGACTTAATAAAGTCGAATTAATGGTCCCACTGAAATAAGTTGACTTTATTAAGTCAAATTAGTTAGTCCACATTGCCTTAAGTCGACTTAATAAAGTCGACTTAATGGTAAAGTCGACTTTATAAGTGGACCTTATAAAGTCGACCTGATTGCCCTGCAGTGTAGACAGGGCAATGTTTAAGTCGACTTAAGGGCCCTTAGGTCGACTTAAACACATAGTGTAGATGTACCCAATGAGAGCAAGCACCTCAGATATGTGTAGGGTCAGTCTGGTTCCTGGCCTCTGTAGTGCCACAAACTCTTGTTTTATCATTTTTTCTTCCTATTTACATATCAGCATGCACACTCCCAAGAGTGGAGTTATTCCTCCATTATGGTATTTCACAGACACTTTTGACTTGCCAACTTTTATGTACTCCTTCTGCCTCTCTCTATTTCAGATTCTGTTACTTTCATTTGCTTTCCCCATAGTACAGGCACTTTCCTGTTTCCTCTAATCTACATCTTTTAGCACAGCAGTTGGTTTATTAGTTTCTGTATATGAGCCTGAATGGTAGCATTTCCTGTATTCATGTTGGTTGCCACATTGCTGGCTTTGTTTTCTGCTTTGTTTCTCGCCTTGGCCAATTCAATTTCTGTGTATTTTCCCTGGCTGATTTAGATATAGTATTCACAGTCATATGTCCTGTGCCTTTTTATTTGTGTTTGTGTGTTCTGCTGCTTGACATATAGCTATTGTCCTTTCTCATGTCACATCCACCTGCCTTAGTAACAGTTCATGGACTTTTTATTATTCCATCCCAAGACAGGGATCTTTAGTGAAAGAGTCTTATTATTCCATATTTGCAAAAGCCCTGATATTTTAGTTTTAAGTCTCTGGCAAATTTCTGTATTGTTTCCCTTTCCTTTGATGTTTTCATCCTGAACATACATCTTTCATAGGTCACATTTTTTTTTCCCTAGGGACACAATGATTCTCAAACATTTTCTTTATTTCTGCAAAGCTTTCTTGTCTCTTCCCCCCCATGGCATCATGGAATACATTGTATATATCTAGGGCTTCTAGGCCTGCCACTGTTAAGAGCAGAGCAACCCTTTTCTCATCTCCTAATTTATATGCCCCTGTAGTTTTCATGCAAAGCTCAGACTGCTGTCTGAAGCTTTTCCAGGCATCTTCTGCAGTGGGAGACAAGCACAGTAACAGCCATTTTAGTGTTGCTTCTCTCACGGGTCTTCCAGCACTTTGCATCTTCCATGTCCAGGACCAGCCAGGATCTTAGTGAAAAACAGGGGCCTTGCTGCCCTAAAAAAAAAAAAAAGGACCAGCCCCCAGACCCCCCAGCCACATGGCCCCACTCTGGGGCCCAATCTATCCCTGGGACTGATCTGGCAGACAGATTGGGCACCTCCCATTGGCAGCCCAGCCCGCAACTGGCCCCAGCCATTGCCAGCCAGTGGCAGGAAGCCTTGGCCAAGCTTTAGCTCCTGCTGCCAGCCAGCAGCAAGTAGCCCCAGCTTGGATTGCTGCTGCCAGGGCAGGGTTGGACATGTGGGGGGACTGCATGCCTGCAGGCCCAGTGGCAGCAATGCCCCTGATGAAGAACAGGGCCAGTTTCAAAGTAAATCTTTCATTAGGAACAGAAACTGCAGAAAAATACAGTTACAACAATACATAGTACTCAAACTCTAGCCTCCTGGGCTGCTTTGTTTTCTCATATCCATGATGAGCAGAAGTCAAAATAACACTCCACTGAGTATTCAGGAAGCATGGCATCTCTGCTTCCTGGCAGAGTTATTCTATAATAGCACATGGGGATAGCAGACAGAACAAGACCTAACCCCCTCCTTATTTGTTATGTCCCCTTCCATGTCATTTAGTGTCAATGGGTACGTCTATACTGTGTGTTTAAGTTGACTTAAGGGTCCTTAAATCGACTTAAACAAAGCTCTGTCTAGATTGCAGGGCAATAAAGTTGACTTTATAAGCAGAAGTAATAAAGTTCACTTTACCTGATGCTAAAGTCAACTTTACAGTTAAGTCAACTTTATTAAGTCAACTTAAGACAATGTGGCATTACTAAATCGACTTAATAAAGTTGACTTAGTGCAGTGGGGCCATTAAGTTGACTTTATAAAGTCGAATTAAGCCAGGGCACCCATTTAAAGTTTACTTTGTAAAGTCGACTTAATGTAGTGTAGCCTTACTAAGTCGACTTAATAAGGTCTCCTTAAAGTCGACTTTAAGTAGACTTTATTAAGTCAACTTAATAAAGTCGACTTTGCTTTTATAGTGTAGACATACCCAATGGGAGAACAGGGACTGCTCTCTACACCAGACCCAAACCTAAGACTTGTATAATTTTTAGTTGCCCAGATAGGAGGTGAAAATACCATGCTATTGCCTGGAAGTTCTTCTCCTGCTATATTTCCAGTACACAAAAGTTCAGGATTTGGCTTAGGTAAAGCACCTAAACTCTGTATTGAATATGTAAACTAAACTTCCAAACCTTTAGAGATTTGCCCATTATGAATTTTACTTAGTAAGATATGACATTGCCATATTATGAATGAAAAAGTTTTCATTTTCTCTATTGTCTCATTATTTTACATGTGTATATTGCAGGGTGAAAAGCAGCATGCATAGTGAAAACAAGTGCAAACAGTCATATAACTAAAAGGATTATTTCAACTCTTGTGCTAAGAGCTCAAATTCTAGTTCAGCAATAAATGGGTTGTCATATAATACAATAAGTGTTATAAAAATGTTTTGGAGGCGACTAGTGAGTGCTCAGAATATCATCCAGCACTTATTATGACTCACAGTTCATTCCTAAAGATGGTGCTTCCATCTGGCGGGTACTTATTATTCACTGTCAGATGACTAAAATAGAAGTTTGGTTTTGTTCACAGGACAAATCTTTGGAGGTGTCAAGGACCCACAGCTTCAATGGGAGCTGCAAGGTGTTCAGCACCAATTAGCATTTGGACTTATGTTAATTATACTGCTAAAACATGTTGAAGAGAAATTGCATCTCTTCATTAGATGCTCAGGAAGAAAATGTTAGCCTTTTTTTCACTTCAATTGCAAAACATATCCACAAGATACTTAATTATATGCAAAGCATAAACCATTGGAGCAAAATGGTTTTATATACAAGTCTATATACCTTAACGACCCAAATTGAAATGCATTCTTTTATTTTAATAGCTTCTAACATACCCAAACCAAACACTGAACTCAAAACCTGCAAACTGTATACATGGCCACCTTATGTACCACACATTCTTGTGAATGTTAGTTTCATCTTCACTCTCTCACCATCTCAATTTCTCTACTATAACCACTTGTGGATCTTGCCCTCCTGTAGACCCTTGTCCTGTATTCATGTGAAGTTAACCATGTGTGCGTGCATTTACAACATTGAGGCTTGTAGCAAGATAGTTGCTCCATTTCAGTGTTGGCAGATTTAAAGACCTAGGGAAGAGTGTTGCCTATAGTGGCAGGAGGCTGCAGGGCCAATTGGCCTGTGTAAGAGGAATTCTGTAGCCCCTGCTCTTGGTAGTTTGCCCCTGACCTTTGAGGAAGAAGGGTTTGCAGTCAGTATGAATGGTGGAAACAGGACTGAGGACAGATCACCGGGGATTTCCAAGGTTCAGGGGGAATGCAGAAGGACAGTCAGGATGGACCAACAGGACCCCACTATGAACAGAGTGGGGTTGGGCCTGTTGGAAGACCAAGCACAGAAAAAGGGAATGCCCAGTTCAGAGGACTCCTGCTGTGATAGAAACAGGGGGAGAGGTCCTGTGGATGTGCAGGGTGTCAAAGAGGAGGCCTGTGGGGCCAAGGAGGCACAGAAAGTGGTTCTGCTGCTGGGATCTAGGACATGTAAGGAGGAAATGCACCCAAACTAAGGAAGGCTGAAAAAGATGTGCCTGGGAAGCAGACCAGGGCAAAGGCTGACACATGTCATGGGCCAAGAGAAGCTGGAGGCCTGACAATGAACTCCTGGACCTAGAAGGGTGGATGGAAATGGTTGATGACAGTATGGGACAGAGTGGACACATGCTAAGCTGGGCGTCCTGGCAAGGACTGAGCAGGTGGACCAAGAGACACATCTAGGCAGCATGTGAAAGAGAACTGAGACCCCAGAGAGGTGGACACTGTGACCACAGGCAAAGCACTGGAGTCAGGGGACCTTGGAGGAGAGTGTGCCAGGGAACACTTTGGATCGGGTGGTAATCTGGGAGAGACCAAACAGGTGCTGCAGGAGGACCAGCAGAAGCACCTGTGCCTGCGTCTCCAGGATGAAGAGGAAGAGGAAAAGACTTTTAGGCTACCTTTCAGTGGTGCGGCCCTGGAGGAAGGCATATCCCCTCCACCCCTTAACCAGGGTGGCACATTTGAGCATGTGGGTGTTGTGGGGTAGTTGCCTCACTCTGGTGTGGAAGAAGTTAAAGTCCTAGGGAAGGATGTAGTTAACAGAAGCTGGAGGTTGCAGGGGCAATCAGGGCTCTGTATGAAAGGCAGGCTGCAGTCCTTGCTTTGAACAATTTGCCGCTGACCTGTGAGGAGGAATGATGTGTTGTTAGCTTGGCTGGAGGAAACAGAACCAAGGACAGCTGCCTGGGGACTGCCAGAATTCAGTGGGAATTCATCTCTGCAGCAAGGCGACAAGTACCTGTGTATGGCTATGATGATAGAGGTGTCACTCAGCTGCCCGTGTATAGTCCCTGGGGCAAGGCCTAGAGAAGTGGGTGGGCCTGTGTCCTTCCTGTCACCCCCAGGCAGGGCTGCTGATTCAAAGTGGGCTGGCTTAAACTGAATCTTACCCCAAAAGGGGTGGGGGAATAGAAATGACTCAGCTGGAGGCCTGAGGTCCTGAAAGGACTAGAGACTGTGAGAGAGATGGCATGCAGAGCACCAGATGGGCACTCACTTGAGCAATTACAAAAGCAGGAGACACCTGTCGGAGGGTCACGTGATGCCAGGCTCCTAGACTACAATGCCAGATGGGCCCTCTACAGCTATCTAATCTGACTTCCTTTACACGTAGGCTGTAGACTTGTTCTCAGCTGCTGGAGTAAATAGTGACTGTTATAAAGACATCAAATTTTCTTTTGTAAGCTCCCTGAAATAGTGAGCTGACCACCACCACCCTTAAACCATTCTGTTTTTTAAGTGTTTTTACTGCAAGCACCCAAGCCTGCTCATGAATGCCTTCCTTGTACACAGATCCAAGGAACTGGACATCACTCACCTCTACTTGAACTCCTACCTCCTGAACTGTTTTGCTTTGTAAAGGGGTTAGGTCATGCATGAAAACTTAAAAGTGGGATTTTCAGTATTCAAGTAGTTGATGATGCAATGCTGAATGATGCAACTTTGAGATATTAAGGAGTGTTTTTTTTCCCTTCAAGAAGTCCCAATATTTGCTTCCCTAACAGTAAGAGTTTATTACTGGAGATCTTGGAGCCATCTCAATGCATATTAAGATTTATTCAGATTTTTTTTTCCTTTGGAAAGTGGTAGGTGTTTATCAAGCCCAATTCCAAACCACAGATGTCCCTGCTCTGTGTTGAAAAGGCAGCATGTGGGCAAATTCCTAACAGATGCGTGCAAAAAGCTTCAATGCTGACATGGTGTAAAAGGTTTTTCCTTCTGTGAGCAGGAAGCCCTCTTAGCTAGAAATCATATGGGAATTTAATTTGCTAAGGTATTATTAAATGCCATCATGCTCCAATCCCTCCAGTAAATACTTCTTTAAGAAGATGAAGAGACAGACCAAAAATAACCCATACATTTTACAAAGAACACAGTGGAATAAGTATAATGGCTTCCTTGAAGTTTTTTCATGCTGACACAAAGATGAAAAGCAAGGACACTGCTGAATATGGTGACTGAAGATGATGGTGTATTTTAGAGTAGAGTATCCTCTGGGGCCCATTCCAGCAATTCCTAAGCAGAATAAACTCCCATTTACTTCTAGAGGCATAAAAGAATTGCAGTATTTGGTCTTTTCTACTTTCAGAGTCATCCTGTGGGGTGCCAAGCTTTCATTCCAGTTAGAATTAAAGGCTCTTAGCACCCTTTAGGATGCACTCCAGACTTCACATGACCAAACTCTGAAATGCATGTGACTAAAAGCATTCTCCAAATAAAGAATGTTATAGTCTATCTGTCCTAAGTACTTATATGACCCCCATCACTGTAGTGTCATAAACATTAATGATTAACAAATTTATTTAATGCATAACCTTTTGTCAGCCATGAAAGCTTGCCTTAAAAAATGTTATCTTAAAAGTGCCCCAGAGTTCCTTGTTTGTTTTTTTGCTGAATTAGATTAGCATGACTACCCCTGGGAAACTTATAAATGTTTAGTGCATTTATTCATATAATGGTCCTGTGAGGTAAGGATATGTCATTAATTTCATTTTACAGATGGATAACCGAGGCAGAGAGAGACACTAAGTGAGTTGCCCGGGGTCAGGCAGGTAGTTTGTAGCACAGCAGAGAGTTGAATACAGGGCTCCCAAGTCCTAGGTTAGTGACTTAGCCAGTAGACTATTAATTTTTCTTGATGTTAACAAATTTTTACACAACCTTTCAAGGTGAATTTATCAAAGTTTGTCCTGAGAATCATATTAACATGCTAATGCAGTAGTTTTCAAACTATGGGTTGGGACCCAGTAACAGGTCTCAGACCATCAGGTACTGGATTGCAGCGACCCCTGCTGCCACAAGATTGGAATGCATTGTTGAAAGATATAATTGTTGGATCATGGGCATAAATGATTTTTTTCAACTGGTTCCTGAGGAAAAAAGTTAGAAGACTACTGCAGCAATGTAGTTATTGTGCTTCTCACTGGAAATTAAACCTGGGAGTGCAGAGCAAAACCAATGGCCATCTGCAGCTAAAGAGCTAAGTCTCCTAGCTTGGAGTTGAAGCAGAAATAGAGGCACAGAAGGAAGCATCACATGTGTTTTAATGAAACCCACCGATCAGGTACACATCAATCATTAATGCCAAATGTTAATACATTAAAAATTCTCCTGTTTAGGGCAAAATCTCAGATGCATCCTATGTAACTTCTTGTCTCTCCCTTCAAAGTCTTACAAACTTCGATCTCTCCCTAGAGGTCTGCTGTTTGTTTGTGATGTCACTCCACTCTGACACTGCACTGCTCTTGCCAGCCTCCTCTATTCATCTGCCTCTCCAACAAAAGTCTCTTTGCCTTTTTCTTCTGCCAATTCCTAGGCATGGGGCTATTCCGTGCACTTAATCTGCAAGACCACTTTCCTCATTCTCCTTTCACACCCTCCTGAAAGGAAGTAGTCAGTGTTTCTACTTCACCCATAACATTCAAGAACTGGCCTCACTTTCCTCTTTTCATTCAAACAAAACACATCAGCCACAGTGTCCTTAGGGTGGATGATGTGGAAAAGTCTGAAGTACTCAATGCTTTTTTTTACCCCAGTCTTCACAGGCAGGATCAGCTCCCAGGCTACTACACTGGGTAAAACAGAATGAAAAGATGGAGAATGGCCTTTGGTGCTGAAAGGTCAGGTTAGGGACTACTTAGAGAAGTTGCATTTGCCCAAATCTATGGGGCCAAACGAACTGCATCTGAGGGTGCTGAGGGAGTTGGCCAATGTGATTGCAGAGCTCTAAGCCATTATCTTTGAAAACTCATGGCAAATGGGGGAGGTCCCAGATGATTGGAAAAAGGCAAATATAGTGCCTATCTTCAAGAAATGGAAAAAGGAGGATCCAGAGAACTACAGACCGATCAGCCTCACCTCAATCCCTGGAAAAATCATGGAACAAGTCCTCAAAGAATCCATTCTGAAACACTTGGAGGAAAATAGCGTGATCAGGAACAGTCGACATGGATTCACCATGTGTTATCATGCCTGACCAACCTGGTTCCCTTCTATGATGAGATGATGGGATACATGGATGCGGGAATAGCTGTCGACATGATATACCTTGACTTTAGCAAAGCTTTTGATATGGTTTCCCACTGCATTCTTGTCAGCAAGTTAAAGAAGTATGGTTTGGATGAATGGACTGCAAGGTGGATAGAAAGCTGGCTAGGTCATCAGGCTCAGTGGGTAGGGATCAATGGCTCAATATCTAGGTGGCAACCAGTAACTAGTGGAGTGCCCCTGAGTTGGTCCTGGGGGCAGTTCTTTACAACTTCTTCATTAATGATCTGGGTGATGGGATAGATTGCATGCTCAGTAAATTTGTGGATGACACTGAGCTGGGGGGAATGGTAAACACCCTGGAACACGGGGATAGGGCTCAGGAAGACCTAGACAAATTGGAGCAATTGGCCAAATGAAAGCTTATGAGGGTCAACGAGGACAAGTGCAAAGTCCAGCACTTAGGACTGAAAAATCCCATGACTGCTACAGGCTAGGGGCTGGTCAGCTAAGCAGCAGCACTGTAGAAAAGGACTTTGGGGTTATGGTGGATGGGAAGCTGGATATGATTCAACAATGTGTTCTTGTTGCCAAAAAACCAATGGCATATTGGGCTGCATCAGTAGGAGTGTTGCCAGCAGATCAAGGAATTTGATTATTCCCCTCTGGTCAGCGCTGGTGAGGCCACATCTGGAAAACTGTGTCCAGTTTTGGACTCCACACAACAAAAAGGATGTTGACAAATAAGGAATCTAGCAGAAGGCAACAAAAATGATTAGGGGGTTGGGACACATGACTTACAAGGAGAGACTGAAGGAACTAGGCTTATTTAGTCTGCAGAAGAGACGACTGAAGGGGAACTTGATAGCAATCTTCAACTAATTGAAGGCGTGCTCCAAGGAGGGGGGAGAGCTGGGCTGTTCTTAGTAGTAATAGAGGACAGAAGAAGGAGCAATGGTTTCAAGCTGCAGCTGGGACAGTCGAGGTTGGCTATTAGGAAAACCTTTTTCACTAGGAGGGTGGTGAAGGATTGGACTGGGTTACCTTGGGAGGTGGTAGAATCTCCATCTTAAGAGATATTTAAGGCCCAGTTAGACAAAACCTTGGGTGGGATGACTTAGTGGGAGTGGTTCTGCTTTTAGCAGGGGGTTGGACTAGATGACATCATGAGGTCCCTTCCAACTCTATGCTTCTATGAACCAACCAACCAAAAACCACATTGGGGCCAGAGAGACCTGCATGTGCCTTAAAGTGAGAAATGGTAGTGGGGGTGGTTGTATGGCTGTTACCCTTCTCCCAACATCCGTTCTATACTCATCAGCCCTGCTCAGAATGTTATTTCTAAAACTTAAGTTTTGTCGGAAGGATTACAATTCACATTTTCCAGGTGCCTTTGAGCAGCATGGGGTGCTGCCAGAGAGGGGAGGCATACTTGGCTTTACATTATTTTTTGCTTGGATCTAAATTTTTTTGGATTCTTAATTAGCTCCTGGTGCAAATGAGAGAAGCCTTTGGGCTACCATTCAGTTGCCCATAAAGACTGTGGAAGCACACTGTATTTTAGCCCCCCCCCACCATTAACATATTCCGTCCATTAGTACATCCACTGTACTAGGCCAAGCAAGAACCCTACAGAAAAGTCTGATCCTGTTTCTCTTCATTCTATGTCTTCTGTTAAGCACCATGTGATACTACAAAATAAAGTCCAAAGGGGTATCTATGTCAGTCTAGTTCAGCAGAACAAACAAGGGGTCCTGTGTCACTTCTAAAGACTAATAAATGTATTTATCCTGTGAGCTTTCATGGGAGAAAATCCACTTCATCATACACTTGAAGATGTAAATTCTTCATCCCCAAGCATCTGATGAAGTAGGATTTTCTTCCACAAAAGCTCATGTGATAAATAAATTTGTTAGTCTTTGGAAGTGCCACAGGACTCCTTGTTTATTTTACAAAATAATAAATTTCCTCTCTCTAGTCACTGATACCTGACACTTCTTCCTACTGTTACAGTCACAAAACACTAATGAAATCCAGGTTGTCAGTTGTGGCACAGTTGGCTCTATAAACCATTTAACAAAAAAAGATTCATTATTTAGTCATAAGACAATAAACTCTGGGGCTCAGGAGGAAACTCACAAAAACACGGGCTGTGTCTGTTTCAAGTGGCCTCATCCCTTCACATAACAAACACATTTTACTTCTATCCCCCAATTGATATTCATCGAGCAGATGGCTTTACTGAAGATATCAAAGCACAGTAGCTGAATTTCTAAATGCCTGTCCAGAATTTGGCTCAAACCTCTTCAGAGTAAAAGCAGAGCTCTCCTGGCATGCATATATGGAAATCTCTCACATTACAGATGCCTCAAGGAATTCTGATATTAATAAATACTATTATATCAAAATAACATAAAGTCTTCTCAACTACAGAAAGATAAACTTCAGTAATACTGAATGTAGCCCCTGGAAGCAGGGTCAAGTTACAGGGTTGGAAATGAATTTGAAAGCGCAGCCATGGTTTTGGCTTAGTGTATCTAAAATAAAAGAGAAAATTACTCTTTCAAAATAAACAAAAATATTTATGATGTGAGTCTGTTATTCAAGAATCTCTTCAGAGAGGTGAGTGATAAAACTTCATTATTTCAGAGGTCCTACAAAAAAAGAGGGGGCATGTTTTTTGCTGAACCTTAAGATTATACCTGCTAATCACTAATTATTCAAAAAATTCAATGGCACACTTGAAACATACATAGACTTTAATTCATCTACATAAACAAAAGAATTATTATTAGGTGAGTATCTACATGTTCCAGTCCTTCTGTTTGCACTTGCTGCAATATACTAGTGACAGCTGTCAAAAACTCAGCTGTCATGAGATAATTTGGGTGAATGCAGGTCAAGGTCTAGATGGGAGACAGCCAAAAACATAACACACACATACACAACGAGAGACAAAGAAAAACAAAACCGAAACAAGAAAACCCCAGTTGCTGTCAAAAGTGATGTTGGTAACACAGAAGGGAAGTTTTCACTCTGAGCAAATACTAGCTTTGAGAGGTGTGCGGAGCATTCTGCAGCTACCATGCGGCTAGATGCAGCACTAAGGAATGCTAGGAATTGTAGTTCTTAGGGGGCTGATGGGACTTACAGATGACTAAAGTACATAAAGGAAGGATAGCCTGCATAAAAGTCGTTTCTTTGTGGGTGGAAGCTGTCTTTCCTGTAAAGGGAATATGAGGTGCTCTATACCCTCTAAAGAAATTGTTGGAACAAGCTGAAAGAAGTGGCCCTTAGCAAAGAGGGAGCATAGTTGTCATCTATTTAGTTTTAGGGCCTCATATGCTAAAGGAAAGAAGATAGGAGCTCAACGTGGACACTCTAGGTTCTCCCCTTTGACCTTGACAAGTACTGGGGAAGATTCGGTCTCAGATTGAGATTTATGAGTTGGACTTTCAATACCCTAGAAGGGGTGAAGTTTGGATATATAAATATATACATTGTACATACAGAAACTCAATCCCTTCTACAGCAACACTCCACTCCCCTGGGTAGGATGAGAGAGAATAAGCCTTGATGACATATGTTAGTGACATTATTTAATGCACTACTAAAAGGTGCTCAGATATTATGGTGATGAGGGCAGCCTAAACATCCATGTAGAATATAATAGATACAGATGGAGACCTATTTTCACATGTATTGTCCTGGCAAAATAAGATCCTCACAGTCTATTAATGTAAGAAACAGAATTATTAAGGTTTTGGTGGGTTGTTTTTGTTTTGTGGGGTATTTTGTTTGTTTTGCATTTTGATGACATTTCTTAAAGTGCCACACAACTCCTTGTTGTTTTTTTTTGTTTGTTTGTTTGTTTTTACTGGTCTAGACTAACACGGCTATCCCTTTTGAAATTTCAAACTTTGAAATTTATTGTAAAAATAAAAGCAGGAAAAACTAAAATGTTTGCAGAGTATTTCTTAACATGACAGTTGACACAAACTGGGGGTTGTGTTTGGGGAATCCACATATAATGTACCCAGAAGCCTTTTTAGCTGTGTTCACACAGCCCTCTTATTTCAAAACAACAGAGGTTGTTTCGAAATAAGATTTAGGCTGTTCACATGACGCGGCGTTGTTTCAAAACAAGTTAAACCCCATGAGGGGATGAAACAACGCTGTGCAAACATGTTGTTTCGAAACAACGGTGACTTGTTTTGAAATAACTGTTGCCTGAACCTGCTATTTCGCTTTGAGCTTTTTTCCTTAATTCGAATTAACAAACTGTTAATTCGAATTAAGTTATTTCAAAATAAGGTGTTATTTTGATACAAGTTGTTTCGAAACAACCGTATTGAAATAACCCCCTGTGTGTGAACACAGCCTTTGAGTCTGTCCCCCAACTTGGATAAAGTCAAACTTTCTCAGATTTCCATTCTCTGTGGGATTCCTCAGCCCATAAGGAGCCTGACTGACTGGATAGGACACACAGGGCTAGTCTTGTATTGTTTTTTCTATATCCCCAGCTGACTGAGTTTCTCTTCTAAAATTATGGGGGTCAGTAAAGATCAAAAGAAGTTATTCCCATTCGATCTCTCAGAAGAAGAGTGAGATGTGACTAGATTTCTGTGCACTCTTTGATCAGGCTGAGCAAACACAAAAAAAGTCCCTGTGTCTGAGTTTGCCAAGCTGTGGCCTGGTACAGTTTTTACCTTTTATAATTCTTTAGGCTACTGCTGCCTTGATCAAGCCAAATACAAAATGAAAATAAATATTTCCCAGAAATGTATTTATTTCCCTTTCTGTGTGTGTGAGAGATGCAGGGGGACAGAGAGACAGATGGAGACATTCTCCACTGTCTAGTATTACTGGACTTATCCCTCACCCCTGTCAAGGGCTGGAAGGAGCAGGGCTGACACAGGTACAGGCTGAGGAAATTAGGCTTCTTTAGTCTTCTTAAGAGATAGTAGCCTTTAGTGACCTAAAAGGAGGTTCTAGCGAGAGTGGAGCTAGGCTGTTCCCAGTGGTAATACATTACAGAAGTTACAATGGGGGCAGTGTGGCTGGATATTAGGAAACACTTTCTCACTAGATGTGTGGTAAAGCACTGGAATAGCTTACCTAGGGAAATGGAATATTCCTCAGAAATTTTTAAGATACATCTTAACAAAGCCTTGGCTGGGGTGATTTAATTGAGGTTGGTCTTGCTGTGAGAAGGGGGTTGGATTAAGCAACTTCCTGAGATCCCTTCCAACCGTGATCGTCTATGATTCTACCCCCTTACTTCTTCCAATTCTGCTCCTGATTACTAGCTTGTGTTTCAGACAGATCTCAAATACCCTAACAAACCCTTTAGAATTAATTCACATAGTTAAATTGCCAACTTATTAACTGAGACAAGTGCAGTCTGCTTGCAGTTACTCTGTGCTGTGTAAACACTGTGAAATAAACCCTCCTCTTCTGTAAGTATACCATGCAAATACCACTGTGCTTGATTTTTAGAGAAGGAAGTAAAGACCAAACAAAACAGGAATTTTGTAGGCTATCAGCTCTTGAAAGAAAACCCTGTGCTTTACGCTTTGAAAATAAAATTGTCACATTTCACATGAAGTAATGGGTCTCCCAGTTCTGTCCTCCTCAGAGAGTATGTAGCTTCTGCTACATAATGCTAAACATGGGGATCTACTTAACTTTCTGGGGCAAGGCACAGGTTCCCACTCCTTTTCTCCAGTGTTTCCTCCCCACTCTAAGAGACCAGCTCTCTTCTAATTTTAACCACCCACGTTCTTTTATTTACATGACTTCCATACAGCTACCTTTCTCCCCAATCATATACACACAATCCCTATCACAACCCCACCTTCTCTAGACGTGCTTGAAGATCAGAGCCATTTCCTTTTCTGTAGTTCCTTCAGACAGAAGGACCGAAAGTTTTCACTTCTTGAGTTATACCTCCCCCTTCTCAAGCCCCTAGAGCAGGTTTTATCCCTCTCTGGACAGCCACTCAACCATTGCCAGTTCCTCCATTACCTACAGGCTTTGACTCAGGCTGCTTGGTGCAGCCAGCTGCTGTCCATTAGCTCTTCAGCCAGGGTGTTTTAGGATTGCCTCACTGCAGCCTAGCCCCTTGGTAAGAGGTAGCCAAGGCAAAGGAGGAGGTTTACTACCTTCTACTCTGCTACACTTTCTTACTTGACTTCAAGAAATGTACTATCATCTTGAGGTAGAGAAATAAAGAAAGGAAGCAGGACTGAGTTTTATTAGTTCCTGCTCCCCAGACACCAAGAAATCAAAGGGAAAATTGATCATGTGGGATAAACTTCAGTGATACAACAGATGATCTTTGCTCTCCTCAGAAGATGGAGCAAATAAAACCATCCCCTGATTCCTCAACAGTGTTCCTTAAGGGAAAATTCAGAACCCACAGTCATTTCCAATAACAATCATAGTTACACATCTAAAACTGATTATCACTTAAATTTCTGAGCTGCAGCTTGTTCCAAGAAAGTGAATTCCAGCAACATGGATTTTGTAGGTGCCTCATGAGTTGTTTTATTTTATTTGTTTGGCTTGTCACTGCATCCCTTTGCTGCTGCTTCTTTCTCTTGTTATAAAAGGAATAAATAATGATTTTGGAAATAATTCTTACCTTTATACATCCCCTTACTGGTGGATCTGAAAGTGCTTTACTATAATTAATTATTCTTCATAACACTCATGTTAGGTACTGCAGATAAAATCCTCTTTTGGTTGCTGCACAAGAGGTTAAGTGATATAGCAAATGAGGGCTATGCCAGGAATAGAACCCAGAACACTTGACTTCTAATCTGGTGTGCCAATTAGAAGATGCCACCTCCTCTAACTTAAAATAAAGAGTAACATATGTTGACTTGGGTGTAGCAATTTCTCTGCCATGTCTGCAATGCTAATGCACTTGTTCTCACCTTTGGTACAGTGGGGGTTGTGAGCAGAGGGTTGCACAGCTGATGGGTGTAGCCACCATCTTGCTTCCACAAAAGAAGAAAAAGTTACCCATCTTTTTATGAGGATTTAAAAAAATTCAGTGGGGGAATGATAGCAGAAGATCACTCCTTCTGTTATGGCTGATGCTACTGTAACATAGAAGGCCATGGCTGTCACACAAAAGAGTGACTGAGCTGCTCTTTTACTAAAGAGTCAAACTGGAATGACTCATCTCTTTCGCAGATCAGGCATAGAGAGGTGATTTACACTACCCCACTCCCACAGCTGCTCCAAGTGCTCCTCATTCCTAAACTCCTAAACATCCCTGTATTGAGTTCATATAACAGTGGGTGTGGAGCTAGCTGGTGCTTGTTAGCTGCCCTCTTCCACTGCATCTGAGCACCAGGCAAGGAGGCAAGTAAGTGAGGCTGACGCACACCAAGCAAACCAGCCACACTTGTCTCCCTCTGTCTCAGTGGCACCAGTCTTCAACTTTACCATGTACTAGGGCCAATCAGTCAGAATTCTGTCTATTCAGCACTTTTGAGAAAGCATTATAGAGTCAAACCCAGGCCCTCTAAACCTGAATTCCCAGAAATGGTCTGAGATAAAATACCACACCAATATTTGGTGCACAACTATTACACTTCATACAGCAATTCAATCATTTTCAAGACTGCTTGAAATGCTTTAATGTAGCTTTTCCAACACTTAGTTATTAGACACTAATTGTAATCTACAGGTGCAGTGGGCTCCCCTAAATAGTTTGTCAGCCTTCTAGTGGTATTTGTGTATATTTTGTAAACATGGTTATTTGAGAACAAGTTGTGCCCCTGGGGTTCCTCTTGTTGTTTTAGCTGAACAAACAATAATAATTATTTAAAAACAGACATAAGAATAACTCCATCAGCAAAATCCTCCTATACTGGTTTTCAGTTTACTTCTGCTCTGTATGCAAACTATGATCACAGAACACCAAAACAATGTATAAAATCAGCAGCTGAGATGGAGAGTTGAGAAAGATAGTCATGCTCCTCTGTTTTAATATATGAATTTATACAGCATTTTTACTCTGGTCTCCATCCTACTGTGCAATGTGGACTAAAAGTGTCGTCTTTGCTACCTGAATGTTCCAAACCAAAATGAAACTGTGGTGCCTCTGTCCACAGCCACCTGCATCATCAACAAAAATAGCAGGCCGGGGGAGAAGCAAATACAGCTTTGTGAAAGCTTTTAAACAGCTCTCAGCTTAGTTTATCTGGGTGACAGCAAATGACCTGGCATGAAATGAAAACTGGTTTGACATGCTGTCCTTGTGGCAGCCATATATATTGTCTTCTGTCATCAGTCATCCAGTCAAGTTTACTGGGAATTCCCAGCAGCAGCTTTAATATAAAATATTCTTTACCTTTGAGCTCTAATTATACAATAGCAAATCCCAAACATTAAAAAGACATTATGATTTATGCTGAAAAATCATAAGATTGGCAAAAAATTGTAAGATTATAAAGGTTCTTTTTATTTGCCTTCTGGTTACGGCTATTTGGGTGCACTGGGATTCACATGTTTAAGTTTCTCTTCACAATCGGAAATTCTAGAAACTTACCTCTCCCTCCCATTCCTATGGAAGCAGAGTCTCCCACAAGCACTTGACTCTGGTGTCTGGGCTTTAAATAAAATGCCGGTAGCAGTGTGATTAGCTGAATTCCTGGGAATCATGCTCCTGTTTTTGAAAATCCTGGCCATTTCTTTATTTTAAATGTAGGACCTTAGTACACTTGGTTTCCAAAGTGAGGAATGCTTCTGGCCTTAACTGTTTTCAGCGGGACTTGTGGGTGCTTAACACATGTGACAATTTAGGCATCTAAATATGGATTTAGACTCTAATTGAGAAGGGCGATGTAGCCTGTGGGTGTAATATTTGTTAAAAACTCAGGACTCCTGTGTTCTCATCCCATCTCTGCCTATGACTCCCTCAGTGACCTTGGGCAATTTAGTGTCTGTCTCTGCCTCAGTTTCCCCTTTTGATTGTTTGGACTTGCCAGTGAGCTGAAAAACTCAGATATTCATCCAGCTCTGTTTCAAACTTCACACATTTCATATGCAGGACCTGATCCAGAGTCCACTGTAGTCAAAGGAAAAAGGCCCATTGACTACACTGGGTTTTGGATATGTATTTGTTCAAGAGTGATCATGCAAGGAAATGTGGCTCAGCAATAGCTGTCATAGAACTCTGACTTTAACCCATTCCTCTGCTTTGGAAAATTATTGTGGAAACAGTCTTGATTACTGAATGTTCCTGCACAAGGTACTCGTTTAGTTAATCAATGTTAATCAGGATATTTTTCTCTCCACAAACACGATTGATCGCATAATTAGCACTATTTGTTTATTTATTTAAGCCAGTGCTGGATTTGCCACTATTGAAATCTTTCCAAAGAAAGCTACTCTCATTTTCACCCCCTATTTCCAGCAGTTCACTGTTCTAAACCTCTCTATCTCCCAGCATTTCATGCAAACTATCCTTTGCTTCTCCAGCAGATGACACAAACTTCAGCTCAGATAAATACATGAATGGCTTGTCCCAGAAAGTGATGAGATAGAAGAAATGGAAAGCAAGATGTATCAGAAGAACAAATAAGAATTCCAAATTCTGTTAATGGCCAGGAACTGAATGTTAATCCCAGGCTATTAAAGCACATTGTTTATAAAGCACCAGGCAGCATGAACAGACAAATACATGCAGGATACAAGGATACAGGGTTTGAACTAAGTCCTAGGAAATGTTGGACAGTTGCGTTCACAAGCCTGTCCCACATTTGTGAACATTTTCATAGTTCCAATAGAAGGTACCTGATACAGGAGATGATAGATGCAGCAAAAGCAGTGGGAGAATATTTTTTAAAAGACTCCTGTCATTCCTAAAGAACATTTGCAATATAAGAACAAAAATCTTAGATTGGATCACCAGGGTGATGCATCCATGGTGACTTATGTTGCTAAGCAGGTGGATGCTGCATTTTCAGTGAGCACTTTTTCAGAGTACAACAGTTTGTGGCTAAATGCATATGGAAGGACTCTGCATAAAACCAAGTACAATGCAGGGTCAAGGTTTTTTTTGTTTTTTTTTTTCTCCTGGGTGGCATGTGACACAACAGATGGAAAGAAGCTGCATGAACTGACTTTATCATTCTTAATGATTTATGTTTTGGGTGTGTCTAAGGACATCAACCAGGTGGAGTACTCTAAAAAGCATGAAAATGGCAATAGTGGGTCAGACCAATGGTCCTTCTAACTTCATATCCGGTCTTCAGAGGGAAAGAATAGAACAGCCCTGTCACTGAGTGATCCATCCCCTGTAATCTATTCCCAGTTTCTGGCAGCAGAAGCTATGGACATTCAAAGCAGTTGATGTATTCCTGCCCATCCTGGCTAATAGTCAATGATAGACCTTTCCTAGCAAAATTTCTTTTTTAACTCTGTTATAGTTTTGGGCTTCACAACATCCCCTGGCAAGGAGTTATACAAATCAAGTACTTCCTTTTTTTTAATTTTAAACCTAGTCCTATTAGTTTCTCTTGGTGCCACCCTTGTTCTCGTATTATGTGAAGGAACAAATAACATTTCCTTATTTACTTGGTCCATACAGTCAAGTTTTTTAGACCTCTATCATTTCCACTCTTAGTCATTACTTTTCTAAACTCAAAAATCCCAATCTTATTAATCTCTTCGCATATGGAAGCTATTCCATACCCCTAATCATTTCTGTTGCTTTTCTCTGTACCTTTCCCAATTCCAATATATGGTTTTTTTTTGAGATGGGAAGACCAGATTTGCATAGAATAATCAAGATGTGGATGTACCATGGATTTACATAAAAGCATTATGATATTTTGTGTCATATTATCCATCCCTTTCCTAATGGTTCCTAACTTGTTAATTTTATTGGTTACTACTGCATACTGAACTTATATTTTCAAAGAACTATCCACCATAATGGTGCAATCTCTTTCCTGAGTGATAACAGCTAATTTAGATTCCATCATTTTGTACATATAATTGGGATTATGTTTTCCAATGTGAATTACTTTGCATTTATCAACATTGCATATTATGTGCCATTTTGTTGCCCAATCACCGAGTTTTGTGAGATCCTTTTGTGACTCTTCACAGTCTGCAGTGGACTTAAATACCTTGAGTCATTGTCTGTCATCTGTAAGTCACCTCACTGTTTACACATTTTCCATATCATTAATGACTATGTTGAGCAATACTGTTGCTAGTACTGACCCCTGAGTGACACCACTATTTACCCCTCTCTGTTCTGAAAACTGACCATTTATTCCTGCCCTTTTTTTCTTATCTTTTAACCAGTTACTGATCCAGAAGAGGACTGTTCCTTTTCTTCCATAACTGCTTACTTTGTTGATGTAGGACCTTGTCAAAGAGTTTTTGAAAGTCAAGAACACTATAGCCATTGGATCACCCTTGTCCAAGTTTCTTGACCCGTTCAAAAAATTCTAATAGGTTGGTGAGGCACGATTTCCCTTTATAAAAGCCATGCTGACTTTCCCTAACAAATTGTGTTCAACTAGTACTTCAGCAACAAAACTTCAAAACCAGAGTACAACAAGAAACTGCAGAATTTGAATTAATATGCAAACTAAACACCCTCTGCCCAGGTTTGAATAGAGATCTTGAATGGCTAAATCATTACAAAATGTGGTTTCCCCTCTATTACCCTTCTCAGCTCTTACTCACAGCTGTTGCTTCCCTCTTCCACAGTGGATGAAAACAGCTTGTTCACTTTGCAGAGAGGCTAGCAGACTATCCCTCTGGAACTGTTTGAATTTACCTTGTGACACACCCTTCTTTGTATGTCTGTATACAGCTATCATGCCATATTTTCCATTTCATGTAGCTGATGAAGTGGGAGTGTGCCCACAAAAGCTCATAAGATAAATAAATTTGTTAGTCCTTGAAAGTGCCACAGGACACCTTGTTTGTTTTGCTGTAATAGATTAACATGGCTACTCTCTGGAACTTATTTGATAATTCTGTTCTTTACTATAGTTATAGTTTCCACCAATTTGCCTAGCATTGAAGTTAGGCTTACCAATCTATAATTGCTGTGTTTGCATCTGAAGCATTTTTTTTTAAATCATATCTGTCATGGGGCAAATATACCCCATCACCTCTTTGGAATGGGAGTGTGTTTTGGCCCCATGTTCAAGTCAATCTGGCTGGCCTTGTCCTTGGGGCTAGATGTTCTCATGGTCAGGGTCAATGTGGCATCCCTCACACGTAGGGCTATATGTTCCTATAACCAGAGTCAACATAAGAGTCCTTGTCAGCAAGGTTCAGTGGCCAGAATCAATAAGGCAGCCCTTGTATGAAAAGTTGTGTGGTCCCAAATGACAGATTAAATGGCACAGCACTTGTCAGCAGGGCTCTGAAGCCTAATAGGTTTTCTGCAGTGTTGTGCTGCCAAATGGCTGGAATTGATGGGACTATCAATGTGGGGGGGAGGATGACATCCAGGAAAGAGACGCTTAGGCCTATCATGCTCCACTGGCCCTGCCCAGGATCCTAACAGTGATGGAGGATTCCTTCACTGAGTCAATGGGGGTCATAAGAAAGTTGACTAATCTATGCCTCATCCCTCCCACCCCAGGCCAATCCTTATCATGTCTCCTGGAGCAAGAGTGGATTTGTCATCAAGATCCTACAGTGCTCTAGCATCTGTGGTTCCCAGTGTCTTCAATGTCTTTCAGGAATCAATAGGTACCTCGGAACTGAACAAGGTCTCAGCACTTTTGGCTTCGGTTGTCTGGAGGTCTACCTGCTCCCTGACTGGAACCTCCAATGTATATCCCGCCTTCTTAGTGGTCTGCTTGGTATGAGTTGGGATACTCCCTTTTAAACTGAAGCAGGGATTGGCGCATGCTCAGCAGTTCAAAGAGGCATGGCTTCCTCTGCCAAAACTGAGAGATTAATCACTGCCTGAAAAGTGCAGGGCAAATACATTTCACACCTTCACATTACCTATCCTCCACTCATCAGATACAGAAACTAAGCTGATTTAAATGAGAGGTTCTATACCACAGTTAATAGTTCTGCAGTTTTATATTTGAGTTCCTTCTCAGTTCTTGGGTGGATATCATCTGGACAAGGTGACTTATTGTTTATCAATTTGTTTGAAAACCCATTCTAATGATACCTCACTTTGGCACAGTTTCTTGTATTTGTCACCTTAAAAAGGCTCAGCTGTGGGAATCTCCTCCGCATCCTCTTCAGGAAAGACTGATGCAAAGAATTCATTTAGTTTCTCTGCAATGGCCTTACCTTTCTTGAGTGTTCCTTTAGTATCTTGATTGTCCAGTGGTCTCACAGAGTGTTTAGTAGGCTTCTGCTTTTGATGTACTTAAATATTTTTCTGTTACTTTTTGAGGCTTTAGTTTGTTGTTTTTCAGATTCTTTTGTGGCCTGCCATCTTCTTATCTGTTGTTCCACACAGTTTGAATCAAAACAATTTGTTTGATTTGCTGAAATAATCTTAACTGATCTTGTGACTCAGCTTTCACAGCATTTATTTTTCCCTTCTACACTAAGTTTTCCATTTCTAGCATTTGATGAAGTGTATTCACACATGAAAGCTCATGCGATAAATAAAATTGTTAGTCTTTAAAAGTGCCACAGGCCTCCTTGTTTATGCAGAGTTTATGCGTCTTTCTATTTTATTCAGTAAGATTTAACTTCCAGTTTTTAAAGAATAACTTTTTCCTCTAACTGCTTTATTTCCTTTGTTGTTTAACCATGGTGGCATTTTTGGAACCTCTTGCTGTATTTTTTTTTCTTTAAATTCGGAGTAAAGACAGATAGTCTAAAGGACAATACTTAATGGAAACATGAAACAAACAAGGTGGAAAGAAAAGTTGACTACAATAATAGGATTCACAGCCAATAAGTTGCAATAAACACAACAACTTACTTGACTAGCCATATTAGATGGCAGATTTCTCTATGCATTCCTTTAGAAGAGAGTTTTATGGGGCACTCAATGGTAAATAAGATGACACTTTATTCTAATTTGTGCTGGGAGCAATGATAAGCAAAAGCATCAGTCTACCATAACAATAGCATTGTCCCAAGGTAACTTAAATTTACAGATATCATCATCCATGCAAAACAAGTCACACTGAGGTACTAACAAAAGGAAGGCATAAAAAAGCAAATGTCTTTCTTTTGCATCACCTTTTACCACCAAGAAAGGACTTAACTGAAGTTGGTTCTTGCTTTGGGACTTGGCATTTTGCCACATAAGTGAGCCTGCTCCCAGGCCTCAATCTACTTCAAAAGCAAATGAGGTCCAAAAATATCATCCAGTTTAAACAGATGTTGTGTGTATGTGTGCATGCATGCATGATTTATGCAGAAAAATCTGCAAAAATATTCTGGTTCATCAAAAGTCTAATTTACATACATTTTCAGGACATTGTAGTGAATGATTAACACAGCGTATCACAATTCAGAGGGAATAATGACTGAGGAATTTTAAGAGCTTTGAATGAAGAGCTATGAGGTAGATAAAGTGTATCGAGCTGAGAAAATAAAATAGGAAGTTGCGTATTGTGCTATGATTTATGTTTATTAAACTTGTGAAAACTTCATGGCTTCCTAAACCAAACTCCACCAAAAATAATCATCACAGAGTTTTCTTTAGTCATCCTTGACATCTTTGACTAAACCCTGATGTAGGCCCCTTTTACAGGACAATCACCTACTTCCCCTCCCCCCCAGAAATCATAATCAACAGGGTTGCTCCATCAGTGGGCATTGTTGGTGAAGTATTTAATCAAAAATATATTGGAGATGTGAAATCCCACTCATTTTCTAAACTCTTAAAGTTAAGGCAAAACTACAGCAATCATCATTGTGTGCACCCTATTGTATCACTGAGTGAAAAATAAATAAATAAATAAATAAATAACACCTGAAATTATTTTTCTGAAATTCTCTTTATAACTTACCTGTGTCTCTGTAAAACCAGAGGAATGTTAGAATTCCTCATCATTTATTTCTTTTAATGAAATTGTATTTTTGCATTTCTCTAGTCTTTAAAGCATGAGAGACTCTAGTAATCATTCCTTTACTGTTTTCTTTACCTCCAACATCTGCAAAACAATTTGAGAGGTCTTCTTTTGCCAATTTCACATCTCCAACTAGTGGAAATATTTGTTAGTAACCCTCCTGAGAGGAAATCACCTCATGTATTATTCACATGCAGTAACTTTACAGCAAGAAAACCATATTTCACTGGAATGAATTACTTTTGTGTACCCCCCTTTATCGTTCAGTCAATTATTGGTTTGCATATGCCAATAGTCTAGATAACTGAGCATAGCAGTCAAAAAGAAAATCACTCCCCAACTAGAGGAAGAATTGTCATCAGGCGGGGATGGAAAGAATTTCATTCAATCCATTTACAAATTGATTTTCTGGTATAAAATTCTTCAGCATGTTGGGACATTGCTCATGACTACTAGTCTCGTCCTGTGTGAGTGCTCTAATTTGGTCAGATTGTGTCTTGTCAGATGTTTTGCACCACCCCAGGTGTAGCACTAGGAAGCACTGTGACTCAGACACAATTCTCTCCTTGCTTCCTCCTGGGAGATTATTAATTTGCTGTTGGTCTATACCAACAGCAAATTACAATCCTCCCTTCACCACCTTAACATTACAGGCCAATGTATTGTGATATCATTTCAGAATGCGATGTAAGTTAATTTGTATATGCCTGGACTTGAAGTCCAGGAAGCCCATGAAGAAATTTAATGAGAGTTCTTTCTCCCCGTTACTCCCATGGATGAGTGCATTATTCAAGTCCCAACCCAACCCATGGGGCCTGCTCACAGAGTTAGAGTGGTAGTACTGGTCTAAACGATTAAATGATACACTGAAAGCACTCATCAATTTTGGAGATGCTTGAAATTACTTAAAATAATTGAGTATCAGAATAAGTCAAAGCATGTGTTGGCTCTGCACCAGTTGATAACAAGATCTTGGATTGAGAATTTTTATCTTTCCCTACCAACTTAATTTCTAAATATAGATCTATTACTTGGGGAAAACAACCAATGCCAGTGTAAACTTGTCTCAGAGGGCCAGGTTGTGACACTGTTACTGGCTTTGAATAGTCAGTTACATCACCAGTAGACCTTCTGAAGTCAATGGGATAACTTGAAAAAAAAGTTACTATTCAGCTGGAGTAAGAGCATCACAACTGAACTTTCATTTATGTATATATGTAACTTTGAAAATTAGAAGACTATACTGCAGTACACTAGTAGTGGCATTTCTGTGACTTTTTCATCATGGCTGGTAGCTGGAGTTTATATTTCAGTTCAGTTATGCATTTGGATCAGATTCTGATAGCCTTACTCAAGTTGACCCATGCCTTACCTCAGAAGTAAGATCACTGAACTCAGTGGATATATTGCTAGAGAGAAGGAACAACTCAAAGAGCTTCAGATTAATATCTACATCAGGGATCAGACTGTTTATAGGAAAGACTTTCCAAGGCTTCCCACTTCTAAAGCTACTCTTTTTTTGAAAGGAAGAATAACTCAACTGAATAAGGAGCATTGTCTACTCAGGTAACTAGGACAAACTGAACCAAATAAAAGTTGACACAAGGTGGATTCCTTTTTACAGTCTCCTTATCAGATGCAGTGCTTACCATGTCAATTTGTATCATCCTCATCAGTAAAATGAGAAAGGAGTCCTGTGGCACTTTTAAAGACTAACAACTTTATTTATCACAGTAGCTTTTGTGGGAGAAAAATCCCACTTTGTCAGATGCTTTGAAGAAAGTCATGCAATAAAGTTGTTAGTCTTTAAAAGTGCACAGGACTCCTTCTTTTGCTAGACTGGCCCAACACGGCTACCTCTTTGGAGTTTTTCACCATAATGCAGAGTTGTCAGACCAGAATACAATCTAATCAGGGTAAAAGGCTGGCCCTCTCCTTGGTCTCAAGGGTAAAGGTTGGCCCCACATTGATTCTGACTTATCTGAAATCAGTTTAAAAGGGCCCATGAGAGCCGTGCCAAATCAAATATAGGTACCAGCAGGACTAGATCAGTGATAAAAGACTGGTTTCTCACATCAGCTGGAGACCATTCATCATGCAATTCTGATGTCACAGAGAAATCTAGATAGATGACTTGATTACAAGTGCACACTTGGGTAGTCTAAGGGATTTGTATATCGTGGTAGACTCAGGTTTGCCCTGATTTTCTCAACCATCTTGTTTGTAGCATCTTCACAATGGAGTTGTGGAGAAGTGATGTCTCTTAAGTCAGGGAAACTTAGTATCGGTGTGGGTCAAATTGTTCCATTTACTGCGCACATGGTTGAATATAGTTGTGTGCCAAACAACTTGACATGAGATGAAAGGAGCCAGATCCTAGCACAGTATTCTGCTGCAGAGTAACAGGGCTAAACTGTATGATCGGAGGGTTTAACTGTTTTCTCCCCATGAAGTGCTGGTCAACTTGTTTAGAGGGCTGTTACACCTCACCTCATCTGCAATTTTCTTCAGGTGATTATAAGTATGTGAGAGATCCATCTAGGGTTATTTTAAGGTAGACTAGGTGGGATTCATGTTACAAGTAATGTCCACTGAGAATGATATTCCGTATCCTGTCTTCCAACAGTGGCCAGTCCCAGGTATTTCAGAGGAAATGAACAGAACAGGGCAACCAAAAAGTAATCCATCCTCTGCCACCCATGTGTTAATGCTTTCCAGTAAAATGGCAAAGGTGTGTGTGGATATTTCTCAGTGCTGGCTTTGCTGACCCTATTTCAACTGAGGCAGTGCAAGACCTATACCTGGGTATGTATGATACGGTAAATGCCTCATGTCCCTTTCTAGTGCCCAGGCATGTAGATGATCAGAGCCTCCTACTGCTACTAGCTAATGGAATCACTTCTTCACTCATGTGGCAGAATCTTGTGCTTTGGTACTAGAAATCCAGAGGAAAAGTGCTCCAGTCAATAAGGTGTATTCCTCTGTTTTAGGAGACCTGGATTAAATTCCCTAAGGTGCCACTTACTTCCTATGTGACTTAGGGCAAGCCATGTAATATATCAGCTGACAGCTGTGATCCCAAGAGCAGGTGGAGAGACTTGCTCATGCTAGCATGCTAAAAATAGCAAAGTGGATGTTATGATGTGAATGGTGGCTCAGGCTAGCTACCCAAGCCCCTGTGTCTGAGCTCAGGAGCATAGTACAAACCGTTGCGAGTGCTAGAATGTCTACACTGCTATTTTGAGCATACTAACTTGAGCAGAAACAGCACAAATCTGTGCTGCAGTATAGAAACAACTCTGACATCATCATTAAGGAGGCTGACAAAGGAGGTGCATTTGTCATCATGAATAAATTGGATTATGACCAGGAGGCTTATAAACAGCTCTCCAACACAACCTTCTACAGACCACTTTCCTCTGACCCCACTGAGGAATACCAAAAGGAATTACAACGCCTACTCAAGAAACTCCCTAAGACAGCACAAGAACATATAGAGACAGAAACACCACCAGAACCATGTCCAGGGATGTTCTATCTGCTACCTAAAATCCATAAAAAAGGAAACCCTGGACGCCCCATCATCTCAGGCATTGGCACTCTTACTGCTGGCCTTTCTGGCTATGTGGATTCCCTCCTCAGACCCTATGTTATCAACATGCCCAGCTATCTTCAAGACACCACGGACTTCCTGAGGAAAATACAGTCCATTGGAGAACTTCCTGAAAACACCATTCTGGCCACTATGGATGTAGAAACTCTTTACACCAACATCCCACACAAGGATGGATTACAAGCTATTAGCTGAATCATCCCAGATGATGCCACAGCACAGCTTGTGACTGAACTTTGCAACTTTGTACTCACCCACAACCACTTCAGATTTGAGGATCATTTATATCTCCAAATCAGTGGCGCTGCGATGGGCACCCACATGGCCCCAATATATGCCAACATATTTATGGGCAACTTAGAACAACATTTCCTCAAGTCTCATCCCAAAACACCTCTTCTTTACCTGCGCTACACTGATGACATCTTTATCATCTGGACACATGGCAGGGATGCTCTTGAAGATTTTCACAGAGATTTCAATAATTTCCACGACATCATCAAATTGAGCCTGGGACACTCCACACAGGAGATCCACTTTCTTGACACTACCATACAGATCAGGGATAGACGCATCACCACCACCCTATACCGAAAACCTACTGATCAGTATAGTTACCTACATCCTTCGAGCTTCCATCCTAAACACACCACACGATCCATTGTTTACAGCCAAGCCCTAAGATATAACTGCATCTGCTCTGATCCCTCAGAAAGAGACAGACATCTTGAGGATCTCTATCATGCATTCTTGAAACTACAGTGCCAACCTGGGGAAGAAAGAAAACAAATTGACAGAGCTAGACGGGTTCCCTGAAGTCATCTACTACACGAGAGACCCAAGAAAGAAAGCAACAGAACACCACTAGTCACCACATGCAATCCTCAAGTCAGACCTCTGCAAAAGATCATTAAGGACCTACAGCCTATTCTAAAAGATGATCCCTCTCTCTCTCTCAAGTGTTAGGACACAGACCCCTCCTTGCTTATAGGCAGCCCCCTAATCTTAAACAGATTCTCACCAGCAACTACAGATCTAACAACAGAAACATTAAAGCAGACACACACCCCTGCAACAAACCACGCTGCCAAGTCTGCCCACATATCTGCACAACAGACACCATCATAGGTCCTAATCAAGCCTGCTGTTCCATCAAAGGCTCATTTACCTGCTCATCTACTAATATGGTCTATGCCATCATATGCAAGAAATGCCCCAACACCTTATATATTGGACAAACAGGACAATCGCTGCATAAGAGGCTGAATGAGCACAGAGCTGATATCAGAAATCAAAGAACAAAGAAACCAGTTGCTGAGCACTTCCATCTTCCTAATCACTCGATGACTGATTTGTTAGCGACTGTCATTAGAGATGTAGCTGGGACATCAAGACTTCAAAGAGAAACAGCTGAACTCGAATTAATATGCAAGCTAAATTCTGTGAAAGCAGGACTTAATCAAGACCATGGGTTCTTTTCCCATTACAAAAGGTAATTTGACTTCAGGCTCCCCATGGTTTGAACCTGAAAACTGCTCTGATTTGCTGTTACTGTATGACCTGATCCTATGTTTTACACCCCCTTGCATTTAGTTTCATTCTTTTCTGTAAATTCACCCATCTTCAAATAATCTGAGGAAGTGGGATCTTCTCCCATGAAAGCTCATGCAAAAAATAAATCTGTTAGTCTTAAAGTGCCACACAACTCCTTGTTGTTTTTTTACTGGACTAGACTAACATGGCTATCCCTTTTGAAATAGCATAAGTATAGCCTCAGAAACTCTGTACCTCAACTTTTTATTTGTAAAATGGAGATAACATGTTCTTAACTCACAGGGTTGCTGTGAAAATTAGTATATTAAAGACTGTGAGGGACTCGAGTACTACAGTGACTGCAGCTATATATGCAAGGAGTCCAGTGGTACTTTTAAAGAATAACAAATGTATTTATTGCATGAGGTTTCTTGGGAGAAAATCCTACTTTGTCCTATGATAAATAAATTTGTTACTCTTTAAGTGCCACAGGACTCCTTGGCTATGTCTACACTAGGAAAAGTTACTTTGAATTTGTTAACTCGAACTAATAAGTTCGAGTTTAGTTCAAACTAAACTTGAACTTATTAGTTTGAATTAACAACCTGGACTAATTCAAAATAATATTAGTTCGAATTAGTCTGCTTTTTTAATTTGAACTTACTGCCCTTAGTTCTAATTTATTAAGTTTGAACTAAGGGTTAATCCTTGTCTACATCATCCTTAGTTTGAACTAACTGGCAGGTCATACTAATTTGAACTAAGCTTTCATTAGTTCGACGGAAGGAATTCCTTAGTTCAAACTAATGACAGCCTGATATAGACAGATACAAAATTACTTTGAATTAAGCCTCCTTAATTCGAACTAACTTGCAAGTGTAGACGTACCCCTTATTTGGTTTGCTGAACTAGACTAACATGGCTACCCCTTTGCAACTTGGGCAGCTATATAAACAGCCAAGATCAATAGAAAGATCCAAGACCCATAATGGGGGTTCATAAACTTAGGGCCAGGTCACCCTCATCATTCATCCATTTGTATACCCAGTTTCAGAAGTCACACAGCAGGTTCCACTAAACTCATTATGCTCATTATCACCACTGAGTGTCTTATTTATTGAAAGCTTCCAGGAGGGTGCAGGGATAGCCCTTGGTGTTACTGTGACTGCTTCAGAAAGAAACACCACTCTGTTGTATAAATAGAACCCAATTAGAGAAAGCAGTTTGAAGTCACAAATATATATGTGCTTACATCACCTGAGAAAACAAAGCAATTGCTAGACTACAATCAGAGTGTGCCTTAGTATTGCCCAACTAGCATTTCAGCTCCACTTGCAGCTTAATAACCATTAAAAAGCATTTCAGGCTAGAAGCATTCAAACAGCACATTGACAATCTCTTTATCCTCAGATGTGAAGTCTTGTTAACTCTGGTTCTACTGTGTATAAGCAGATTGCATGGGGTAGAGGAAATGCACATGACATACTCCAGGTGATGCTCCTGACTAAATAATTCTAATAATAACTAAATAAAAGGTTAAGGGAAACGGGGGTGGTTCTGCTGAAGGCAAACAGCATGTTCAAACCTTTACATTTATATGGCATTACATAGCAAAAAGAATCACACTAAAATAGTATTAAAATACAACTAATTAAACAGGAGATGAGTAGCCATCAGAGCCTTAAACTTAATCCAGTGTATTGCTATAAAAAAGGCTTGCCATCTGTATCTGAGTTCTCTCCAACACTGAAGCTGCATGGCATTTTCTTCGTTTTTATTCTCATTTACAGCTATCACTAATTAGCACACTTAAGGATGTGTACAGTGTGTTATTGTTTCAGCTTGTGTTGAATCTCAGGCTATTTTGGAAAGCCTGAGATAGTGTGTAAATAGATAGCTATCTTTAAAAACACTGCACCTGTTTATATTTCACTGTCATAAGATTTTATTCCTGGGTATTTGAAGTAGTGAGTGTGCTATTTTTTGGTGCTCTGTATAACCATGCAACGTACAGGCAGGATACTCCTCTATTACTTTCAGTTATCCTCATGCAAAGTATGAAAGTGGGGCTTTGTGATTGTTGCCTATCACCTGAAAGTATGAATTCTTCAACCTTTTATGAATTTTCAGAATCATGAACTTCATTTTCGGTATCAGAGACCACAAGACATAAAACCTAAACAAATCACTTTGCATAAAGCATACTAGATAACTGGGTGGCTTGGTGAATGTTGCACTCTGCTACCCTCTAACTCTTAGCAAATGTGTTTGATTCTCTCCAACTCTGATTTGCCTAGTGATTTGCAATAGAAAAGCAACATCCATGGCATTTTACATGACTGAGATCTCCTTTGAAGAAGCACAGATGTGAGCAAGGCAAGAGGTTGAACTGAGTTACCTTTCACCTCCACAGAAGCCAAGGTTGAGATCTAGGATTAGTGAACCTGGAGATGATATTGCACCCTGAGTTTGACATACAGTCAAGCAAAAAGAAAGACCCTATACATCTTAAAGTGAAGTAAATGGAGCTATTTGTCTGCCTTAGGTTATGAGGAGGGGATAGATAAAAGATTATTGGTATCAGATTCCTCCTATTGCCTCCAATTGCACATGTTCTCTGCCAGGATGTTGGCAGTGCTAGGATACTAGAGCTCATATTACTTATCCTGAATAAAGTCTGAGTGGTAAAAATGCAGGGCCAGGTCCTCTGCTGTTGTAAATCAGCATAGCTCCATTGAAACCTGTAGTTCTACCTCAGTTTATACCTGTGGCAGGTCTGGCCCAAACAGACAATTTCTGCTCTTGTTTCCATTGGTGTAAATCTGGAATGATCTCACCACTGAGACTTCAGAGGTGTGACTGCATTCACACCATTTTAACAGACAATAGAATCTGGGTCACTAGGGGTTTGTCCTTTTTGTAGAAAAGGATTCAGATAATACTGGTATTGAAATTCACCATATGATGGTACTCACTGAAAGGCTAGAGTGATGGGACATTATAACTATAGAAAAATATAGCAGAAAGTTTGTCCCTAGTACTTTAATGGTTCATATAAAAAATTAAGACAGACAAAAGCAACAAAGTCCTCCTCCTCCCCCACTTCTCCCTGAAGATGAGACATAAAGTGGCAGGAGACCATGGCTTTAGTGTTGAAGCAGCTCCTACAGCTTTGAAAGGCACAGCATGATGGCTGGAGTGACCTTGCCACCAGTGAACAGCTACTGACCAACTCTAGTAGGGACAGATTCTCAAAGATGTTCCCACTGGGTATCAGAAATCCATACTCTGCTTGCATGTACAGACTGGCTCACACTACACATATATACAGAGACTGCTTGTGAAATATAAGCACTTTATAACCACTCAGGACTCCCACACACTGTTTAAATTTTTAAGGAACTAACCTTAACTACCTTCAAAGAGTTTTCTCCTTTAACAGTATTTTAGGAGTATATAAGGGGATGCCTGCTAGCTTGTTTCATTCTGTTGCATAGTTACGATGATGTATATCCTGCTCTGTTAATGCAATACATTGTTAGTAATAAAAGAAGCCACAGAATTCGATAGACAACTTGGAAGACTTAATTTTTTCAGTCTATGAATAGATAAACACATATATACTCACTCCCACCCTGTAGATTCTCAAGCCAATACTATTTCCTTATTTTATGCAGAGCCAAACAGGATGCTTGTAAAATGTTTGTAATACAAAGGCAGAAGAATTTTCTTCATAGTTTGAAGGAATATTAAGCAAAGTTGATACTTTGAAAAGATATACGATTACAAACAGGTTTCTTTTTCCTGAATAATACTCTTTGGTATGTTTACTTTGATTTCACTCAATAGAGATGATACTGAATTAACACAAAAAATATCGGCTATATCAGGTTGACCTCATGGTAAATTATACTTTGACACATGGAGGAGATACCAGCGCTACATAGACATGTCACAATGTATCTCCTATAGTGAAAGATCCCGAGATACCCAAAATATACTTGTGATACATTGTGAGAAACCTGTTAGCAAAAGAATCCAGAACTATAATTCTCAAATCAAGTTGCTTGCAAGCAGATAAAAGGTATAGTCAGCTAGCTGAGTGCAACAAAACAATGCTTTATAATTATCACAATATCTTAGCTCTTCTAATTTTCTCTTTCTGTGATTCAACCACATTTAAAAGCCATAAATTGTTATAAAATCTTGGGATCAGAAAGCTGAGCAATTTTTAGTCAGTGTTTTCTCGGCTGCTTCATTCATAGAAACACACAATAATAGCAAACTTCTTCGCTTTGGCCAAGAGTTGTCCTAACTGGATTTACACCTGTAAACCTACAGAGGTGAGCTGCAGTGCACAGTTCATTCACCTTTCCTTTTAAAAATGCTAAATGTGTTGCAGACCATACACTATCAGTTAATTAAAATGTATATCTTTGATTCCCAGACAGGTATTCAAATTGCAGCTAACATTGGCAAGCATGGATAATTTTTAATAAGCACATCAATTACAAAGCAGTGTAGTGAGGCCACACTTAGGAAATCTGTGACAGGAAATGTTGCACTGATATTAACAATGGTATTTTATTTGCTTATGATATGCAGACTGAGTTACCATCTGCTCTGAAACTTTAATCCAGTCATATTTATTTTGCCCTTTAACAGTATGATTTGCTCAATTAGCTGAATGAAAGATTCCTGGCCATTTATTTATATCACTGTGATTTGCTAAAGCCATTCCCTAGCAGCCCACAACAGAAAATTGTATAGAACAGAAATGTCTGGAAGCCAAATTCACTGATGGAAACAGTCAGCGAAAGATTTAAGGTAAAAAAGACTGCAACGTACCTTCAGCAGCGTGCTCCCTCTTTCCAAGAAAGACAGTTTTCTAGAAGAGTGCATACTATTGATGGGACTCAGAAAGTAATTGTAAATGGGCAACTAATAAGTGGACTCATGACACCAGCTGTGACAGCAGGGTGTCACTAGGTCCCTTTTAAACTTGCTTTCAGGGTTGTCTCCGAGTTCCTCCAGACAGAATTAGACAGTTGCTGCTCGTACAAGAGCTGAAGAAGCAGGGGTTCTTTTTGACTGCAGTTGCTAATGCTCCACTTTCAGGGAAAGCGCAGAAGTATGTGTGTGCCTGCGCTAACTGCACACACTCATCAGCCTGCTACAAGCTGGGAGATGTGATATGCATACTGAAAGAGCTTGGGCAGGGAGGAGTACTCTGGGAGCAGACTCTGGCCTTTTCTGCTAGCAATTACACCCTATTGACCTTGCTGGTATAGATTACTTCTGGATAATGCATCAATAAGTCTATCAATCAATAGGAAAAGCATCAGTGACTGTTAATTGCAGGGGGGAGGGGTAGCAGCTGAACAGATTCTACCCTTTAGAGCAACAAACTTTTTTTGGCAGTCATTGAACATTTCTATCTTTAATGTTTCCATCATAACAACAATACTTGGGGGTATGCATGCACCAGTCATCTGAAAGAGAATTTATTAGTCCCAGGACAGAAGGCAGTTTTCAACAAGATCTTTACATGTGAATTATTGTGATTAATTATTAGTATTACTACTATATTAACATCTGAAGACCCCAGTAAAGATAGTGGCGCCCATTTTGATAGGTCTTGGATGTACACACAGTAAGAGACAGAGTTTAAATAGACAGGAAAGACAAAGGAAGTATTATTACCCAGATAGGAAATTGAGGAATGGAGAAATAAGTGACTTTCCCAAGATGACAGAATCTGTGGCAAAGCTAGAAACTGCCCCAGCCCAGCACTGGAAATGGAAGATCCTCCTTCTTCTTTAGACATTCCACCCCCCTGCCAGGTTGCCCAGACTGCCACTTTCAGAATAGTTCTTAATCAAAGTGACTACCAGCTGCCATATTGATTTTTGTCTTGTTATGAGTCCTCATAGATCTATTCATATTTAATGGCATGTCAGATCAAAAGAACATTGCTAAGGCCAGGTATTTGGATTTTGCTGATTCTCTTTTAAATGTGTCATGTGAATTTAGAACTTTTTAAGCTGCTAAGTTGGTGGACTCAGAGGACAAAGCTCTCCATCCAGTGTCCACCCTGCCCAGGAGGGGTCAGTCTTTAGAGTGTGTTACTAGCTCACTCTTGATGCTGATTCAGTCCTCTATCATTTAAGGCTTCCTGTCTTCTTCCTTATCAGATCTTATCCATGAAATTGCTTCTCTTCTCCCTGCCCATTTGTTAAACTATGTTGCTACTGGTACCATTGTGGAGTACTATGTTCAAGGCTGATTTAGAGGGGAAAATACCACCTAATTAGTCCCCAGCATCAATTCATACCAGCTTCATGTGTTATTCTTGGAGGTGTTCCATTCAGGAATTGACTATACCCTGCTTTACTTGCAAGATCAGATGAGATTATAGATCAAGGTGGTATGGCTGGAGGCCATAAAGATAAACAGTTTAGTAGGAAGAGAAAAATCCTCACTTCTTTTACTGTAACATAGGTTCAAGAAGATTTTATGAGTTAAGGGAAGAGTGGGTTTTTTTTTTTTTTTGGTGCTATTGTCATAGAGCTCTGCCTGAGTGCTCGGTTCTGTGCAAATCATAGCTTTGAGCAGTTTGCAACCTTTATTAGACAAAAAAACAGTGCAGAAACAGTATAGCAGGGTTCTGAAAATACAATGTGGAATTGACATACTTGCTGCTGTTCTGTAAAGGCAGGAATCATAACTGTCCTTACAGTAATTAATCACAGGTTCATAGCATTGAGCTCGCTCTGCTTCCATTGACTTCACACAGAGTGAGAGTTTGGCCACTGCTGAAGACATTGGAAAATTCCACCTCAAATATGCATTGCTCAAGTAATGGAACTCTAGTTATGCTATAGATGCTAGATATTGCTCATTTTATTTGGTTCCACTCCATGCTTATTTGTATGTGCATATATCAGCTTTGATCCTGTATCAGAATCTGTTAGTATGCATTGCACACCAGTTCAGTTCCATTGATGACAGCATCCCTGAAAGAAAATTTGGAACAAGTTGTCTTTCCAAAATCAGAGATACATAAACTAAGGCTGCAATCCTGCAAACAGGCACAAGTGATTTAACTCACAAGTGATCCCACTGAAGCCACTGGACTGTTCATGTGAGCAAAGCTAGGTACATTATAATCAGAGTGGAGGATTACCTTTGCGAATACATCTAAAAATGTTGACCTGGGAAGAAACAAGGTCACAGATGAGTTGAGGCTGACCAAGAAGCTTGAGTAGCCTTTGCAAAGATTGGGAAGGGTGATATGCTCAGTTCATGGGGTGAAAAGTGATTTTGGATTGACAAGAGTAGTTCAAGGTTATCATCTAAGACAAGAAAGGAGGAGGTTGCCTCAGTTAAGGCAATATGTGATTAAAACTTCCTTTTCATTTAACATGTACTAAAATTGCTTCATATAGAATTTTGCTGCTAGATCCTTGGGAAATATTAATCAGTGTTGTTACATTGATTTATATGCTCCTAAAAATTGATATCATCTGAGTAACCTGTGAGTCTTTTTTTTGTTTGAACATGATGTTTCCATCTTGACCTTTTGAAAAATTGAATAAAATTGGCAAATTCCTGATAAGAATGGGTTTACTAAATGTTAATTGGAGTCCAAAAAGGGAACTGGGACTTTTGCCAAATCCTCATGAACGTGACTTTATTTACAAGTCTGATTAAACAGTAAATGTACTAACATTGAGTTGTAAAATGGGAAAGTTAAACATTTCGCTAATCAATATTTCTCCAGAACTTTTTACAGAAAAATAATTATGTTTTTCAATAATAAGTGATGTGTATACAAAATTGTTACAAATGGATGTCAAGCTCCATCCTCAAATCATCACCATACATCCCATTGTTATATCACCAGGAAGATCTGTACAAGGCACAACATATTTTTTAAACTATTTTTGTGAGCATATGTCTTAAATTCACTTGTTTTTTTTTGTTCACCTCCCATAAACCAATACTCCAGTACTTCAGAGTTTGCTTCCAATTGCTTCCTCCACCCCACCCCTTCCAACAGTGCAGAATTCAGAGGAAGGAATGAAGAGAAGAGTTTTCCCTGCCAGTGATCTCCTGTCTCCTTACTAGGGATGGCTGAAATTTTTCCATCAAAAGAGTCAGCAGAAAATTTTGATTTATCATGGAAACACTCAACACCCAAACATCAAAACTTTCAATTTTCAGTGGGAATCTAAAATAGTCTGATTCTGAAACACTGTGCCAAAGTGTTGCATGAGAAAAAACAGCAATAGTCCTGTGGCACATTATAGACTAACAGATTTCTTTGGGAATAAGCTTTCATGGGCTCCAACCCACTTAATCATGAGGAAATAAAAAAAATGCATGCACAGACAGAAAAAAAATGTAATTTTGAAATAAGCCTCCTTATTTTGAAATAACTTTTAAGTGTAGACATACCCAGAGAGGATACCAGGAAAGATGGACCCACATTGTACTCCTATTGAAAAAGAAAAGGGAAACAATAACTAATTTCTTCAAGTCAGAAGATCTGTTTTAAGCTCATGCACAGTTTTGATGTAGTTCTTAATTTATCCATCCCTGATTCATAAATTAAGAGGCCAGCAGAAACCACTGTAATCATCTAGCCTGACCTCTATAACACAGGTCATAGAATTCCCCCCAAATAATTAATAGGCCAAATTATTTAGGGAAAAGAAAATCCAGTCTTAATTTAAAAATTGTCCGTGGTGGAGAATCCATCACCCCCTCTTGGTAACTTGTTCCAATGGTTAACAAAATTCACAGCTACAAATGTACACCTTTTTTCTAGTCTGAACTTGTCTAGTTTTAGATGCTAGTCAATAGATCATGTTATATCTTTCGCTGCTAGTAGAGGTGAACTTAGGCAATTCAGGGTTCTAGGCAAAGGCCCATTGTGGGGCCCCCTACAAAGCCCCCACTGCTGCCCTCCCTATAGCTTCAGTCCCCCCTGCAACCATAACTGCCCCCTCCCAGTACTCTTTTTTTTTTGTTTTGCTGAACCAGACTAACATGACTCTCCCTTTGGAACTGATAAAGTATTCTTGACTATGATATTTTTAAAGATCTTTCCATAATGAAGCTGAAAGTTGATCATCTTTCACGTAACATAGATGAGTTAATGCTGACTTACTAAGTTAAAAAGAACATTTACTTTTTTCAGTATGTGCATTAATTAACAAATAACAAGTGGTAAAATTAATGATGGCTCAAAAATAACTAAAATACCATATTTAAAATTTTGGCAGTCAAATCTTACAAATTTTTCATATAAGCTTGGATTTATGTTCACTAGCAGTTTAATACAAATAATTGTAATAAATAAAAATAAGGTTTTCAGTGTGTAGCTATAAATGAGAAACACCAAATTTCAATGAAATTCTCTGAAGTCCTCAAGTTATAAGACCCTGGCCCCCTCAAAAAGAATAAATATTAAGTACAAAAGAAGCTAAAAAATTACTCATCAAAGGAAAGATATACAACACAGGCATCACAGACAGCTGTCATGATTGCTTGAGGGCAGCACTGTATTTATTTGTAGCAGACTATATGGACCTACTTGGTACCCTGAGCTATCTAATACCACAGGAGAAATTGTTACAAAGGCAAATGAAAAGGCAAAAGAAGACCACGTAAAATGGAAAAGAAAAAGTCAAAAATTCACAAGTGGGATTAAAAAATGGCAGAATAAATGGCTACACTGAGGAACTAAAAGATGAGACCTTTGGAAAAGTTCCTGCTATTGTGCTGTCTATTGGTGTCACAAAGAGCTTGCTTCTGGTTTTTTTAGCTTGTCAATGTGAAGGTGACGGGCAGATAATGGTGAACTTGGCAATTCAGACAAAGCATAGATCCTAATGATAGTTTACTTTGATGAACCAAGACTGAAAAGTGCTGAGGCTTCCAGCCCTGCTGGCTCTGCTAGATGGGAACAATTATTTATATTTTTCTATATTTTCATTTCTGTCCACCAAATTGAGGATGGGACCCCTTACTGCTTGGGGCACTAGGCATCCACCTGCTTTGCCTACCCTTAAAGCCGCCACAGTCTGCTAGACTGAAGAGCCCATTACTAAATATTTGTTCCTGTGATGGGGCGTGTCAGCAATGCACTGATATAGTGAGGTTTGAAGGATGAAGAAGTAACATTTATCTACTCCCACCCCTTTTGCTAGGCATGCTCAACCTGAAAGACAGTATAAAAGCCTGTCACCTAGTTCAGTTGATATGAACTGCTGACCAGGGAACAAGCCCACTTCTAGCTCACTCCATATAGTTGCTGATGATGATGGGAGCGGAGTCAGACAGCATGAAGCCCCATTGGCTATGTTCACACACAAAGTGCTTGTTTCAAAACAAGCTGTTTCGAAACAAGCTGTTTCGAAATAAAGCCTTATTTCGAAACACCTTATTTTGAAATAAAAAAAATGTTTCTGAAGTAAGGGAAAAGGAGGGAATCTAAATAGCATCTCCAGTGTGACATGCTATTTCAAAATAGGAGAGGGGAGGGGGAGGGAGGCTCTGTGCTGGGCCCGGAGGCCCCACCCCTGGGATTCCCCTGCCCCCCCTCCTGTCTGGCACGGGGGGCTTCCCCTGGTCCCTCGCAGCCATTGCCTGGTGTGGGGGGCTTCCTCCACCCCCCCACGGCCCCTGCCCAGCGCTGGGGGCTTCCTCTATCCCCCCGCGGCTGCTGCCTGGCGCAGGGGGGGCTTCCCCAGTGCCATGCCAGGGAAGCCCCTCCCGTGCCAGGCAGCAGCCATGGGAGGGCAGAGGAAGCCCCCCGCACCAGGCAGGGGCCATGGGAGGGGCAGAGGAAGCTCTCCTCACCAGGCAGGAGCCACAGGGGGGTGGAGGAAGCCCCCCCGCACCGGGCAGGGGCCACAGGGGGGGCAGAGGAAGCCCGGGGGCAGGGTGCCCCAGGCTTGGGGACAGCCCCAGCTGGCTTTCCCCCTTCCCCTTGCTGGGGGTAGGGGAGCGAAGGGGGCTGAGGTTCCCATCCCCCCCTGCTCCCAGCAAGTGGAAGCAGGGGGAAGCCAGCTGGGGCACCCTCTGACCCCCTGCACCCCACTCAGCACCCTGGCCAGGGTGCTGGGGGGGGACCTTCCCCCCAGGGTGCTATGCACCCTGGGAAGAAGGTCCTTGTTATTTCAAAACACTCTTTGTTTCGAAATAACATGTCCAAATGGCTTATTTTGAAACCACTGGTTTCGAAATAACCCTCCTTTGAAAGCAAAGTGGGTTTAAGCTGTTTCGAAAGGAGGCTCTTGTTTCAAAATGAGGAGTTCCCTCCTTTTGATACAAGAAAACATCATTTGGACACAGGGACTTTTATTTCGAAACAACCAGTGTTGTTTTGAAATAAAAGGCCTGTATGAACATACCCATTCAGACTCCAGAGTGCTTGGCAAGCCCTGCAGAGGAACTGCAATATCAGGAGTTACACTGATGGAGGATCCCACTTTATAGTTGCTCCATCTAGATTGCATTTCTCCTATTTGTTTTTGAGGTCATGTGGGACAGTATCAAAAGCCTTATTCAAGTCAAGGTCTGCCACACCTACCACTTCTCCTCATCCACAATGCTTGTTACCCTGTCAAATAAAGCTCGCAGATTGGTTAGGCATGGCTTGTTCTTAACAAATCCACAAGTTCTATAGGTGAATTGAAAAATACTCCTTTTCTTTCTCCTTTTTATGCTGCAATTACTTATAATAAAAAGGATAATATAAAGTGAGCATTGTCTTCATTGTATTCTGTGTTGAACTGAAATCAAACTATTTGAAAATATAAAAAAAACATCCAAAACATTTGTAACAAATTTAAATTATCATTCTATTTTCTTTAACAAAGAAATTAAAGATATAATTATTCACCATTTTCATGCCTATTTTATTTTATTCTCACTATTATTTGAGATTTTTTTAAAAATTGTTTGATGACCCTGCTTTTGAAATAAACATGATTTGGGTGTGGGGAGAAAGGAGGTCAGCACTGGCAGGGATGGCAGGAGCTAGGCTCAGGATTTAGGCACAGATTGTCCTCCATGGGCCCCCTGGTTTGGGCTTATTGGGTAATGACACAGAAACAAAAATCCTGTGTTGATCATCCAGCACTTTCCTAATTTTGGAGTTAGAAAGTGAGAAAAAGCAAATGTTGAAGCAAAGCAGGCAATGAGGTTACAACAGGGGCAGACCATCCCTCTTTTCAACACCTAGGTAAAGAATGTAATAACAGCATTATGTCTTGGTTTCTCATACTTATGAGAGAAAAGTTGTGGCACCCCCTGTCATGGAGCCCAGACAAGCACTCTTGGATCCCCTCTGTTCATAGCCAATCAATACTCTGCCATGGTGGAGTCTTCTCCCATCCAGCACCCAGGTCTCCACGCTTTGTGTAGCCAGCTCCCAAATCCAAGCACAGAGGGTCCAACCCTTGCTCTGTTTGGTCTCCCCTGGGGAGCGTTCCTCCCTCCAGGAAGGTCCCAGATGTCCCAGTCAGCAGTGACACTCAGCCAGTGTAGAAGTGAGAGAGTTTATTAGCAATCCAGTTTGCACAGCAGCTAGGACAGTTGGCTTTCAGATTAAACAGGAGGTGTAGCAGTAAATGCCCTGGATAAGCCCCAGAGATCCTGCCTCTCCAAGCACTGTTACCAACCCCCTCCTTGTCTCCAAAACCTTTTTTCCCATCCCCAGCCAGCAGACCTCCCCCTGGTCCAAACCAGCCACAAGCTGTCACTCACTGGGGGTCCAGGTAAAGTCTGTCTAAACCTCTTCCCCCCCCCAGTGGTTCTTACAGCTATCACACCCAGTGTCCCATCACCAGAATACCCATGCCCCATCAGCAAAGTACAGGAACAGAAAAGAACAACATTTGGATATCATCCCTGGTAGCCCAAGAGGTTGTCTTACTTCATCATACCCCCTTTTCCCCTTCTTTCTTGCAAACCAACTGCTAAAGAAACTGTAGTCATTTTTGTTGCAAAGATAATATGTTTCAAGGTAAAGAACCTGCACTCCGTAAGCTAAATCTGTAAATAAAAACAGGGGCAGGTATAATTATATTCATTCTATAAACATGAATATTCATTTTATAATCATTATTGTACCACACCAGGGTTTAGGGCTGTAGTAGAAAAAGTGTGCATTTACATATTAATTTGGATAAGAAGTTGTGAAATATTTAACTCAGGGCTCACTTTGTTGATCCCAAAATGAAGTAGAACAAGTGGACCAGATGCTGAACAGAATAAACTGCTTCTTATCACTCTACTTAGTTTGGATCTTATTCCTCTCAACTCTGCCATATGATATTGTCATGAGCAAATTAAGAAAATATAGCCTAGATGAAATTATTACAAGGTGACTGCACAACTAGGAAGGCCATACAGAAATATTAGTTACCAATGGTTTGTTGTCACGGTTGGAGGACTTATCTAGTGAATTCTTGCGGGAACCAAACATGACTCTGGCACTATCCAATGTTTTCATTAATGAATTTGTATAGTAGAATGAAGAATATGCTTTATAAAATCTGAAGATGACACTAACATGGGAGTGGTTGCTAGCACTTTGAAAAGAAAGATTTGAATTCAAAACAACCATGAAAAATTGGAGAATTGTTCTGAACACAGCGAGATGAAATTCAACAATTTCAGCTACAAATTACTGCACTTTGGAAAGCAAAATCAAATGCATGACAACAAAATGAAGACTAATTGTCTAGTTGATATTACTGTGGAAAAGGATGTGAGGGTTCTAATAGGTCACAAATTGAGTATGAGTCAACAATGCAATGTAGTTTTGAAAAAAAGCTAATATTCCTGGGTATATTAACAGGAGCACTGTATGTAAGACATGGACGATAATTGTTATGTTGTACTCAGCACTGTGAAAACTCAGCTGGAATACTGTGTCCAGTTTTGCTTGCCACACTTTAGGAAAGATGTGGATATACTCGAGACAGTGAAGGAGAGGAACATTAAAAAAAAACAGACCTATGAGGGAAGTTTAAAAAAACAGGACACTTTTATTCTTGAGAAAGAGAGATTGAGGGGTTATGATAACGGGTTTCAAATATGTTAAGGGCTGTTATAAAGGGGACATTGACCAATTATTGTCTGTGCCCAAAAGAGGTAGAACAAGATGTAATGGGCTTAGGGTAATCTGAAGCAAGGGAGATTTAGGTTAGATATTAGGAAGAGATTCATAACTATACAGATAATTAAACTCTGGACAAGCTTCCTAGGGAGCCTGTGACCTCCTCATTGTAGCTTTGTATCACAGGTTTGACAAGTACCTGTGGATGATCTAGATTTACTTAGTCCTGCCACAGCACATGGGACTGGACTCGGTACCTTCTTAAAGTCCTTTCTAGTACTAAATTTCTATGATTTTTGTGATTTAGTCATATTAAAGCAAACACATATTGTTAGCATGCACACAGTTTACTAAACTATCTGGATTTCTCTATATCAGTGACCTATCCTCTTCATTAACTACCCCACTCCCAACTTTTGTGTTATCTGTAAACTTTTCAGTGATTATTTTAAATATTCTTCCAGGTTATGAATAAAAAATGTTACATGGAGTAGGCTGAAGAACCCATCCATGAGGGAATCCCATTAGAAACACTCTCATATGATGAACGTTTGACTTACAAGGGAAGATTGAAAGAACTGACTTTGTTTAATCTGGAGAAGAGGAGACTGAAAGGGGACATGATAACATTTTTCAAGTATCTAAAAGGTTGTTGTGAGGAGACGGGAGAAAAATTATTCTCCTTAACTGCTGATGATAGGACAAGAAGCAATGGCTTAAATTACAAGGGAGGTTTAGGTTGGACATTAGGAGAAGAATCCAATTGCCAGGGAGACTAACCACTGGAATAAGTTGCCTAGGGAGGTTGTGGAATCTACATCACTGGAAATTTTTAAGAGCAGGGTAGACAAACAGCTGTCAGGGATGGTTTAAGAGGGTATTTGGTCCTGCCATAGGTGCAGGGGACTGGAATTGATGACCATCATTATCCCTTCCAGTTTCTATGATTCCACAGTTAAAATTATATTGTGAGACAGATTTAAACTCATTTAATCTGTGCCATGTTAATGTTATCTTTTTTCCAGTTTTTTTTAGCAAAATGTCATGGAATACGAAGTCAAATGTCTTAAATAAATCTCTCACATCACTACTACTACCTTTATCAACCAAATTTGTATTCTCATTTAAAAAAAAGTTATAAAGTTGATTTGATGGGGTCTATTTTCCATAAATCCATGCTGATTGGCCTTAATTTATGAATTTTCAAAGGGGTAGCCGTGTTAGTCTAGTCCAGCAAAACAAACAAGGAGCTGTGTGGCACTTAAAGACTATCAGATTTATTTTTTGCATGAGCTTTCATGGGAGAAAATCCCACTTCGTCAGATACCTTGAAGATGGGTGAATTTACAGAATGGAATGAAAGTTCACCCATTTTCGAAGCATTTGATGAAGTGGGATTTTCTCCCGCAAAAGCTCATGCGAAAAATAAATCTGTTAGTCTTTAAGTGCCACATGACTCCTTAATTTACATCCCTCATTTAATTCTTCATTAACTGTGCCCTGTATCAGCTGTACCATTGTCCTGCCCAAGCATCCAATTGACAAGCCTATAACTGCCCAGATTATCTTGTATGGTTTTTGTTGTTGCTTTTTTTAAATATCAGGACAAGATTAGCTTTCTTCCAGTGTTCTGAAACTTCCTGTATCTCAAAACTTTCTGAAAAAAATCAGTAATAATGCACAAGTTATCCAGACCCATTGATTTAAAAAAGTCTTACTTTTCTATTATCCCCCTGAGATATTAATGGAATGGAGGAAATATCATATATGACTACATGATCTCTTTTCCCTCAAATACAGAAAAGAGATAGTTATTGATCACTTCTGCCTTTTCTGCTTTAATATTGATACGTCTACCATTTCCTTCTAGTAATGGACCATTACTATTCTGTACTATAACCATTCTCTTCTTCAGTGTGACACAGATACATGTTTCACTTAGGTTCTTGTAGTAATTTCCAGCTATATAACTACTCAAGTGCCATCTAATATTATTGGAACAACTCAGGTGAATAAGGATTTCAAAGTGCAGGCTAAGGCTTCACAGTGAGAAACCTGTCCTACTTCTTTCACCATCCTTGCCCTTCTGAGTCATCTTCCATTTTGAAGTGCATGTGGGGGGGGCGGGGGGGGGAGAGAGAGAGAGAGCGCTAACTATCTTAGTATTTGATCATTTGCCGGGCAGTAACATCACCAAATTAATGCTTGAAAATTGATGGAGTTTAGCACGGTAAATCCTATGCCCTTCTACTATATTTCTGTTAGCATTCTGCACTTCACTTATTATTGACATTTCCACCATATACTTTGAAAGAGAGGATATATGAATGTCATCGAAGGGAGGTTGTGTATTTAACCTACTAGACACATTTTCTCTTTAACACTGAACATTAATAATTTACCTTCTAAGATATGAGAATAGCGTCAAATTCCACTCGTATTACATGACTTACCTATGACAGCTAGTCTTCCAAGTCTCTTTCATAAGCAAACCTCTTTGAATAGTTCTACAAGAGAGAAATTGTGCTTCTCACGTCATGAATAATAAGTGACATTAATGTCTATACTTGAGCATTACAGTAAAAGTTTTATTTATGAAAATTAGTGGCTGACAGAGGTTAGAATCCACATCAAAAGTTATTTTTTTAAAACATCTGGGATAGACATAAATAAGGTAAGCTGATTGCCTGTTGATTAGATACCTTTATCTCCTCTTGACATTACAGGTCTATTTTACAATGTACATTTTAAAAGTCAAGATAAAAGTTTAGTTATACTTAAATAACAAGAATGATTCTGATCTTACTCAGACCAGTTCCACATGAATTACTCTTGAAACTTCAAATTGTGAGTGAAATATATTCTAGTATAACTAGATGAATCAAGCCCTACTGATTTGTTGGTAAAGAAGGTGAATTATGATTGCATGGTTTCACCCCACAATTTCTTTTGCATTTTGTGGAGCACCAACATCCTTTGCATGTTTTTATTTTTAGCTTATTAAAGTACTTCTAAAACATCCAAGCATGAGGACTTCTTTTGCCAATTGGCTAAGATATGTATCAATCTTTGCAATCCTTGCTAAGACAATAATTAAAAGTTTAAATGTTAAAAAGAAACAAGAATTATTAGTTCATTGAATATTTCCTCAGAAGCAATCTATGTGGTATTCTATCTGTTACTGAGTTATCCAGGTAACTACATACACACACATTGTTTAACACTGAAACTGCCCATGTACAGTTGGACTCAAGCCCTATAAATTGTAGATGCAGCTCCTTCCCTTTCCAAAAGGATTCTGTCTCACATCAGTCACACAGATATTCAGTCATTTACCCCTTCTCCAGAGCACTTGTGCAATGAGAGGGAGCAAATGATCTAAACTTTACCTCTTTATTCATACTGGATCTGGTAGCTTCCGTGGCTGCTCTAACACTAAATATCATTTTATAAGATTAAGCCCTCACTGAGAAAATTGTTTCTTTCCAACTCAGAGGTAAGAATGACAACTTTGTGTCACCCAGAGAATTTCTGGCCAGCTCTGAGTTTTCAACATGTGTTGATAGAGTAGGGGGTCCTAAGCACACCACTGTGCCCATCTAGCGTAAAAAATTTGATGAGACTATAGCCCTGAGCTTCATATAATTTGAGTGTGAAAAAACACCCCTCTTAGTGACATGGGTTTTGCCAGCATGAGTGCTCACGGGCACAGGGCTACGTCAGTGGGAGACGCTCTCCCACCAACATATCAACTGCTGCTCATTGAGCTGGTTTTAATAGATTGACGGTAGAGCGCTCTTCCGTCGACATAGCTTTGTTATAAAAGCTGCGTACAGTATAGTACGGCCATGCCACCGTAAGCTGGGAAGTGGAGACATGGTTTAAAAATAAGAAGAAAACATTTTTTTTTGTTATAGCAAAGAGAATGCTGGAGCATAGTTAATAACGTGCTAACTGGGTAATAGATTGAGAAAAAACTAAGCACTGAGGAAAGGCGCAAAACTCATACAGCTAGAACAACTGTAAGTTTTAAGCACTTGCAGTAGATATAAGTTTGTGTGATGTAGCAAATTATAACTCTGAGAGATTCAAAGAAAGAAGATGCTACAGCCTAGTGCAAAGACTTGAGGTCAAACTCAGGCCTGGCCTCTGCAGATGTCACTTTTATTCATGTTAGTGGAAGCCTCAGGTACTTAGCAACTCCAAATAAATCAGGCTACTTACTGAGGTGCCTGACTGCAAGGATGCACATGCAACCCTACTTTACAGAAATATTAAAAGTTTGTGGCTCCCTTTTTAGATACAGACTAAAGCCATGGATAGTGTTTAATACACTCACAGCTAAATTAATTTGTGTTATATTTCCATAAGCCCACAACCCTGGGTGACACAACCAAACCACCATCCTCCTATCTCAGTTTTCAGGCCTTAAATCTACCTCACCTTCATTCTCACTCTCCCTGTGTCAGAAACAAGGCAAACACTATTTTTTAAAGAGAAAACTCAGGCACGTGGGATCTCAAAGTAAAGGCCAGCTCTGGTACATCAGTGGCTCAGACACTCAGCAACTGGAAGTCAAACATTCAAAGCATGTTTCTCTTGGAAAGTCAAGGGGTCAAAATTTTCAAAAGCACCACCTGGCTTTGGGAATATCTACACTTAATTTGTGACAGTGGCACACCTGCACTGAGGTAGCACTTCAGTGTAGACACTATTTACACTGACAGGCAGGATTCTCCTCTTGTTGTAATCCATCTTCCTAAGAGGTGGTAGCTAGGCGAATTGAAGAAGTCTTCCATTGACCTAGTGCTGTCTATACTGGGGGTTAGGTTAACTTAACCACATTGCTCGGAGGCACGGTTTTTGACTGCCCTGAGTTATGTAGTTATGCCAGCTTAATTTTTTAGCATGCATTGAGCTCCGCTCGCAGAACTTCAGCTCTGCAAAGGTATTTAGAAGTCTAACACTCATTAATTTGAGTTGGAGTTATGCGCCTAAATAGTTTTAAGGATCTGGGTCTTAGGCACATTGAGGTTCTCCACTCCCCACTAAAGCTGGAAGTCTGACCTCATCCAAAAGCTTGCAATGGTTAAGGAAAATGTGGGCTGAGGTACATCTTAGCAGGGAGATCAGTTAGGATGTAGAATTGTCTACTACAGAAAGGCAGTGGCAGCTTCATTGTCTGAGACATTTACAATGGTTCTGGGAAATGCACCATCAAAAGCAGTTCTGCAAGCTTAAGGAAAGGACTGGGTGAACTGACAGGTATTTTCCATTCCCAGTGTCTAAGAGAGTTAGCATCCTGTTGCTAGGTGGAAATCTGTATGCCACAGCTATTCTTCTCTCTCTTAATGGAGCTAGTTTGTCATTGATGTGCTGTTGAGATCAATTAGCCATCCAGGCTGGCCTAGGTTTAACTTTGTACTTCCATGATATAAGACACCTGTTCCTATTATTTAGCTTCTCTGTGCCAGCTGAGATGACAGAAGAGGTAACAGGGGAGGATTGTTCGTCTTCAGTGATATCTTTAGGCCTACAAAAACCAGAGAGCCCCAATGTGGAAGAGGATACAAAGGACCTCCCTCTCTCTACCAGCTGTGCAGATGGAAACCCTTGACACGTTGTGAATGAGGAGTACAGATACTGCACAGTGATAGAGCAAGACTTCCTAAAGAGGATGGAGTGGAATGCCCATGGTGCCATCCCACTTCCAAACCAAGAAACGGTGCTCAGTCTGTGCCAAGTGAAGTACCTGCTAACCACTTCCGAAATGTGGCAGAGTTCTCCCTTGAACATTTCCAACAAGAAATTCTGACTAACGCAGGCAGAATTCACCATGGGGCTCCAACAGGAATGCTGTCTCTTCAATTCCCTGCCCCTGAATCCAAGTACAGGGCTGTGTCTGAAAGGCACAGTTAACCAGAGAGCAGATCCCCATCTGCTCTCTGAACTGACCCTGCTAACACTTGCCCTCCTACATTCTGGCATGTGTATATATACCTTCCCCACTGTAGTTTCCACTTCATGCATCTGATGAAGTGGGTTGTAGCCCATGAGAGCTTATGCTTGAAGAAATCCGTTAGTCTATAAGGTGCCACGGGACTCTCTCTGCTTTTGCTGTACACAGACTAACATGGCTACCCCTCTGGAGAATGCTGATTAGTTGCTTTGTCAGATGGGCTTGGAAGCAGTTACAAGCTATTGCACTTGCTGTATGTAGACTTGCTGCTTTCTGAAAAATATAAATGGGAAGTAAGAACACACTGCAATATTTAATGACACAAGATCCACTGCAAATGCAGTTCTTTGGTGACTTGGATTTTACTCTGGCTGGCTCACCATTCTGCTGCCTTCTGAGAGCTTGAGTTACCATGGATTTCTTTTTCTGATGAACAAAACCCATACAAGAACAACTCATATTTGACAAGGGCAGCATCTGAAAAATAGGCTGGAAATACCAATATTTCCCCCCTATGTATAAAGGAGTTACGGAAGGAGAGAACAGAAGAAACACAGTTCCTTACAAACAAGTCAAATGTCCCAATAAATTTCCCAGGCTCAGCCAAGGTAGTCCCATGATCCCAGGCCAGCAGTTAGGCCAGCAGACTGCTATCTATAGTCTGAGAGAAGAGCACAGACAGAAAGAGAGAAAAAAGGATAACCAAATCATGGTATATAGAACCCCCATGTTCAGGCCTCGATTAAGGAGCTTCGGGGCCCTGGACTGTCCTACCTCTGTGGGGGGCCCACCTGGACAGGTGCTGGGAGGGGCAAAGTGTGCACTCCTGCCCTACCCTGCTCCACCCGTGGGCCACCGGATCTGCCCTGAGTGTGTGTAAGGAGTGCCACGGCCTCTGGCCCAACCCTCCCCAGCCTTCAGGAGCAGCACTGGCTTGTGCCAGCCTGTGCCCCATCCCTGCAGCCCTAGCCTGTGCCCCACCCAACAGCTTGCCCCATGGTCCCCTGCCGCTGGGCAGGACTGCAGCCACCCCCCAAAACCCTGCAACCCTCCAGTAGTGCGGACCTCCCCAACAGCATGGCCCATGCCCCCCTCCAGCTCTGTGACCTGCAGCCAAGCTGGCCAGTGGCAGCACCAGCTGGGGCCCCCAACACTCCTCTACAGCACCACTTGGTGGCCCAGAGACCCCAACCCCACACCCCAGCAGGGGAGGGAAATGGGGGGCCCACAGGGGCAGGCTCCCCCCGGCCCACCCTGGGCCTTTATCTGGCCCTGCAGAAGCCCATTGAGCCAGCACCTACCAGGCATAACTGAGCTGACAGTGGCTTACCATACAGCAAAATGTGCAGCAGGACTTTAATCCAACCCCAGAATTTATAGGTTTGAATGCTAGGACTTTTACAGTGGTCACTGCTAGTGCTTATTCTTATGCATAAAGCACTTAGGAGAGGTTGGTCATCCCCAGTGCTTACTTTGCGCCAGGGTTTGCTGGGCCTGCGACCTAGCACATGCAGGCTTGGCAGATTTATAGCCCCAGCACCTCTGAGTTTGCTACCTCAGGAACGCAATCACTTCAGTCCCAGCATTTCTTTCATTACAGATTAGGTAGTGACCATCCCAGCCTGTAAGGAGCTTTCAAGTTTCATCTCTTTAAGAAGTGTTGGAGGTGAATAAACCCACTGCCTAATATTCGTCTCCTGCAATTGGCCAAATTATTCAGTGGAAGTGTTGGGGAGTTGTGTCCACCTTCAGAACCAGGGTGGTGTGAAGAGAGGTGAAACAGCAATGGTCCGGCAAAATTCCTTCTAAGCATTGGGAGGAATGCTTTGAGCAGATTGCTACACCCATATAACAGGATAAAAGAACTTCACTCCTGTTCATTGCACTGGAACTATGGCCAATCTTAGACAGAGCTAAGAACAGAGGACCAAAGATGTTCCTGAGTTAGGTTCAAGCATTAAGACTCAGGAGTAAGAGTTTTTTTTAAAGTTCCCTCAGAATTGTTTCATAACAGAAAATTGGGATTTCAACTAACTAAAGTTTAAAGTGTGGCTCTACTTTTGAAGGTGACTGTAAAATTGGCACTGTGAAGGTTTCCATCTTTATTCTCCCTCAGCTACTCTGTCAGTTTTATTCATTTACAAGTAAAAAGATTTTTTTTTTCCCTATCTGCCAACCCTGCAAACACACACTGGGGTCTGACAGTCACGCTGTGTTCTTTCTGCACTGAGCATCATTACCAAATATATATATATATATTGGTGTGGCTAGGGGGCCTTTGTTATTTGCTACAGAATGAGTCACACACAGGTGTGTGACACATGCAGTTCAGCTCACTCACGCTTAGGCTATCTAGTCTCACCTACATCTATGCCCTGGAAGCTCAATTTTCTGTCCCATTCCTAACAATAAGAAATTAGTGGAAGACACTCTGTCCCCCTCCCCATTTATGCTGCTTCTCTTTTCAGTGTTTGCCTCATTTCTGGCCTTGTGGTTAAGGCACTGGCCTAAAATTCAGGAGAGATCATTTCCAACTCTGTCTCAAAAGTCTTGGGTAATTTAACCTCTCTGTGCCTCAGTTTCCCATCTCTAAAATCAGGATTCTAGTGCTTCCAAACCTCACAGAGTGATGTGAGGCTAAATCCATATTCACATGTGGAAGGCAGCTTCCTTATCACAGAATCATTCCCTAGGGTAGAATCCAGAGCTACACCTGCAATTTCAAAGCATTTACAACAGGTTCAAATGGGGGGGGGAAGATGGATTCAGACTCATTTCTCATTACATTAACCTCAAACTTCAAAACTGTTGAGCTTCAAGTGGAAAAAAAAGTGTCACAACCCTTCTAGAGTAGACTCACATATCCAGTGCTCTTTACTGATCCAAAAGATATTATTTGTATTACACCCCAGGTATATATTATATTGTACCTTCCTGTCTAATCCGGGGGTATGTTTACAGTAGGGGCGTAAATCGACCTAAGGAGGCTAAAGTTGACCTAAGCAGAGCCCTGGCCACATCTGGCATTTATTAAGTCAACTTCAGAGCTTCCTTAAGTTGACTTAATAACTCTCACTCTATAAGTCAACTTAGGCATTAAGTCGACTTTATTAAGTCGACTTAATGCAGCGTGGCCATCTAAGTTGAGTTAAGAAGCCCTGTGTAATAACTTGTGTCTGCTTAAGTTGACTTGGTCAAGTCAACTTAGGCAAACACATTTTTTATTAGGACACTTTCTTACGTCAACTTAGAGTCGACTTAAGAGAAGTGTGGACTCACTAAGTTGACTTAATAAAGGTGACTTTATGTAGACTTTATTAAGTTGACTTAGCACAGCCCTGTAGTGTAGACATTCCCCAGAATAGCAACTACCTGCCTCTGTTGTGTCAGGCACATGCTTTTTGCAAATGTAAGTAGACCTCCTCCAAAGACTTCAGAATTTTAGCATATGATGAAACGAAATAGGAGGAGATGAGCTGGGAGTGGTAGATGAGGAATTATCAGTGAAACTAACATTTTATACATTTGGTCTTTGTTGAAAAACGGTCAATTCACAGAGCAAGCTTATCCCCTCTGCTTCATGGAAATCATGTAAGAAATCACAGGACACTCTGCAATGTTTTCTTTTCCCCCAGAGTGATTTTGAGTTAAAACATTAAACACATCCTGAATAATCACTAAAGGAAATATATGCTGGGCTATGTCTATACTACAGGGCTTGGTTAAGAAAGCTTAATAAGGTTTACTTTAAGCCGGCTTCAAGTAGACCTTATTAAGTCAGCTTAGCGCGTCGACACTCAAAATGCCAGGCGACTACCCACGTCCACACTGGCAGCTACTAGGTTGCCCTAGGAGTGGTGCATTGCGGGTACCTGGCACACAGTGCATCACAGCAGAAGTGCTCCTCTCTCCCGGCCACTCCTTTACTACAGGAAGTGTGACCACACCACCCTCCTCCATACTGTGTGTGGCAACAGGGAGCCCAGGGAGGTCAGGGAGCCTGACATAGCCCAGCGATGTGCTACCACAGCACTCCACACCCACCCTGTGTTGCCCAGACTCCTCCAGCTCTGGAACAGATGCTGCATGGCAACCACCAGTGCAGGGGCAGGGCACAGCAGTTGTTAAGATTCAAACACCAGGAAACAACACATAGAGGAAGGTGAAGTCAAATCACATGTTGTAATGGGGAAAAAAATTCCATAGTCAGGATTTAATGCTGCTTTCACACAATCTAATCTAAAAGAAATAGCAACTTTCTTTCTTTCTTTCTTTCTTTCTTTCTTTCTTTCTTTCTTTCTT
>ML682063.1:11962704-12014894 GCA_007922195.1 Podocnemis expansa
CTTTCTTTCTTTCTTTCTTTCTTTCTTTCTTTCTTTCTTTCTTTCTTTCTTTCTATAGTAATCCTTGGGGGGGTAAGGGGTTAACACTCTGGTCAGTGAGTCCCAGGACAGCCAATAGAAACAAAGCACAGGTTTTTGAATTGGAGCAGCAGCCTTGCCTCTTCCTGTTTGGATGCAGCAGAGCTCCTGGAAGGATCAGGAGGAGGCCAGGTAGAAAGGCCTAAAGAAGGATCCAGCAACATCCTTACCAAAGATAAGTTAAGTTTGTTACTGACCAGGCGTGAGTAGAACAGGGAATGTTTACTTAGATGCGGTCAGGGTATGTCTTTATTTTTGGATTTCTCTGTGCTGAGCACACGTACCCTCTACCCCTACCCTGTAACTACCTAAATTAAATCCCAGAGAAGTAACTCTCTGTGTTTCTTCTCTGTTCTTTTTAATTAAAGATTTTACCCTTTTAAAGTAAGCTTTGGTTCTATGTCTGGAAGGGCAAGAGGTGTGTATGCATGTGTCTCAGACTGCACAGCCAGCCACTAAAGGGGATTTCTGTCCCAGTTCCAGCTGATATCCCAGCTAGGGTTCAGTCACTGTCCTGAGAGAGAAATAAAAGTGATTGAGGATACCTCACAGGAAGGAATTCCCAAGTGCGCCTTCCTGGGTTTCAAGAGGTTTTTGCATTTGGCTAGTGGCAGCGATACTACTCCAAGGCCAGGAATTGGAGGCCTTGGAGAGTCTTAAAACCAGGCTCTAAGGCCAATGGCTTTTAAGGCCTGTTGCAGACCCCCATGTTCTGCACTCAGAGTGCCAGAGTGGAGAACCAGCCTTGACATTTTCTATGTGCTATTTCCCAGTCAGGGCCAGTGCTAGGGTTTCTGGTGCCACCCTGCAATCAATAAATGGGTACCCTCCCCCTCCTTGGGGCAGGGAGGTCCCTGGGAGGGGGCAAATCACCCTCTGCATTGGGAGGTGGGGCCAGCTGGCCCAGGGGAGGGGCAGACCCCTACACTACCCCCCCATGACAGGGAGCTGGTGAGCAATCAGAAGGGAGGCCAGTGCAGCGCTGCCGGTCCACCCACCTGGCCCCCCTGTGACCCAGGCCTCCTGGGATAGCCTTCTGAATGTGTGAAAATCAGGGCACACTGCAAAACCAGGAGCTAAACCCCCAAACCACTGATGGGTGGTACTTAAACCAGTCTCCCAGACAGCAACAAAACATGCTTCTGATTCCCCCACTCTGGTCATCACCAAACATAACAAAATAGAATAGCCCCCTTACTACACTAGGTTCCCATGGTCCCCTCTAGCCACTGGTTCTCTTAGAGATAGGTTCTCCTGACCCCAAAGGGCCAGCCACATCTCCCAGAAGAATATAGGCTTGGATCTTACCCAAAATTCCATGCTGCCAGCCAAACCTTTACTGACTACAACTAAAGATTTAACATAAAGGGAAACCAAACAAAATATGAGAGATGTTAAGCGCTCAAAGTGAATCATATACAGGAATTTTTCTTTTAAGTTGGGAATGCATCAGCTGGAAGTGATGGGGGAGGAGAAGGACCTGGGCATACTGGTTGATCACAGAATGACAATGAGTAGCCAATGCGATGTGGCAGTGAAAAAAACTAATGCGGTCCTGGGGTGCATCAGAAGGGGTATTTCCAGTAGAGATAGGGAAGTGTTAGTACCGTTATACAAGGTGCTGGTGTGACCTCACTTGGAGTATTGTGTACAGTTATGGTCACCCATGTTTAAGAAAGATGAAGTCAAACTGGAACAGGTGCAAAGAAGGGCTACAAGGATGATACGTGGAATGGAAAAATCTTTCCTATGAGAGACGACTTAAAGACCTTGGTTTGTTTAGTCTTCTCAAAAGAAGGCTGCAAGGAGATATGATTGCTCTTTATAAATACATTAGAGGGATAAATACAAGAGAGGGAGAGGAATTATTTGAATACAGCGCCAGTGTGGACACAAGAACAAATGGATACAAACTGTCCTTCAGAAAATTTAGGCTTTAAATTAGATGCAGATTCCTAAGCATCAGAGAAGTAAAGTTCTGGAATAGTCTACCAAGGGAAGTGGTGGAGGCAAAAACCTCACATGCCTTCAAAACAGAATTTGGTAAGTTTATGTAGGGAATGATATGATGGACAGTGTAGCTTGGCCATTGTCTGTCTTTTACTACTGGTGATGGGTATGGTGGTGACCTGGGAAGGGGCATTAGATCAAGTGGGTTCTGAGTTATTACAGAGAAGGTCTTCTTGACTGGCTGTTGTGGACTTGCCCTCATGCTCAGGGTTTAACGGATCGCCATATTTGGGGTCAGGAAGGAATTTTCCCCCAGGGCAGATTGGGTTGGGCACTGGGGGTTTTTTGCCTTCCTCTGTAGCATTGGGCATGGCTCACTTGCTGGTTGATTCTCTGTATTAAAGTCTTTAAATCATGATTTGAGGACGTTAATAGCTCAGTTATGGGTTTGAGGTTCATTGTAGGAGTGGGTGGGTGAGATTTTGTGGCCTGCAGTGTGCAGGAGGTCAGACTAGACGATCATATTGGTCCCTTCTGACCTTAAAGTCTATGAGTCTAAATGATTTAGAGTCCATAGAAAGCATATCCCTGAAGATCCTGTAGTTAGCAGATTAGCCTCACTCCTCTGGTGTGCACCCAGCAGCAGCAGCAGCTGGGTGGGTCTCAGTCCTTTGTTCAGTCCCAGGAGAATAGTTCCAAAGGAGGGTGTTGACTGCAGGTTGCAGATTGAAGACTAAAGAAAATGAAGATGGATCCCCTGCCTTTTATCTCAGTGTCCTTGCCAGATCAAAATGGAGTTGGGCCACATGGTCAGTCTGGGTAACTGGTCAAACAGGTTTCTTCTTGGGCCCACTGCAGCTGGAAGCCTCCCTGATGGGGGCCATTAAAAGGAACAATAGTTTTGCAGATGCCCAGTCTGGGATTGCCTTAAGAACAAATCACTTGGAACACATGTAAAAACAAATAGATTCCTAATTCAAATATGATACCTACATATAAATCATATAGTCATTCCTAGCAGATTGCAGCCTTGCTGTTGATACCAAACATGGCATCTCACATATGGATTATTGCAAATATGAAATATTAATATGAAAAATAATCATAAACAGTCCCCCAGACCCAAACAGCATCAATCTCCCCTTCCCCCTAGCCACACAGGGAAGCCATTGCCCCTGCTGCCTCTGGCCGTGGCAGGGAAGCGATCCCCCCTGCTGGCTCTGGCTGCTGTGGGGGGACGTGATCACCCCTGTTGATTCTGGCCACGGCAGAGAGAAGTGATTCCCCACCCTGGCCAGAGCTGGCAGGGGAGATGGTTTCCCTGCCACAGTCACAGCTGGCAATGGGGGTCCCTATGTTCTTGCAATGGGAAAAAGGGACCCCTCCCCTGCTGCCGGCTCTGGCTGCAGCAGAGAACTCATGCCCCCTGCCAGCTCTGGCCACGGTGGTGACTCACTTCCCTCTGCCAGGGCCAGAACCAGCAGGGGAGATTGCACCCCCCCGGTCACAGCTAGAGCCGACGGGGGGATCACTTCCCTGCCATGGCCAGAGGTGGCAGCTGCAATGGCTTCTCTGCAGCACCTTTTAAATTGGCCCCCAAGGCAAAGCCCCTTTCCCCTTACCACCCTGGCCATGGCAGGGGGAAGCGGCAGGGCCAGCTCAAGGGGTTGTGGCATCCTGAGCCAACTTTTCCTTTTGTGCCCCCCATGGCCATGCTTCCCCCCACCCCCCTGCCTTCAGCATGGAGCCAAAGGCAGTGGGGGGTGTGAATGAGAGTGCAGAACCAGGCCTTTGCGCTGGGCTGGCTCGTCCTGCCCCCAGAACGGGGAACAACCAGCCCAGGCATGGTGCAGGCCAGCCCAGAGGCCGGGCTCTGCTTTCTTGCCCCTCCCCTGGGCCGGCTGTTTCTCCCTAGAGGCAGGGAGAGCCAGCCCAGAGACTGGACAAGAGAGCAGGGTCTAACCCATGGGCAGCTTCTGGAATGGCCTGCCCCAACCCCCGGCATCCCTAAGCTTCAGTACCCTGGGCTGGTGCCACACTGGCTCACCACTAGTGCCAGCCTGGATCCTGAGAGAGAAATTAGAACTACTTCCTTCTGCTGTTTGAGAATTTGATCCTGACTCACTCTAGAAGGAGGGAAAAAGTGAATCCTTAAGACCACGAGTTGCATTCACAAGCACTGAGTAGTTTCAGTCCCATGGAATCTGAAACAGTCTTTGAGGCTACTGCTTTGCTCAGGGGAAGTGGCTGAGAGCAGGGAATGTATCACCCATCAAACTGGGCCCTTGATGTCAATAAGTATGACTGACAGTGTGTGCCATCCACTTTCCAAGATGTACTGAAAAGAGAGCAGAGAGGACTTTTCTCTGTGTCCTTTTCTAATCTCAAGAGTCTATGGACAAGAAATATGCTCATGCCTTCAATTTTCTACATAGCTGTTCTTCTTTACTTCTGCTGCTGTAACTATGATACTTTATGGGCCTAGCTTGAACCAAGGAGAATGAGGAAACATTTTCTCTTGTCAAATTCCAAAGGGGCAGCCATGTTAGTCCATTAAAGCAAAAAAAGCAAGGAGTCTTGTGGCACTTAAAGACTAATGAATTTATTTATTGCATGAGCTTTCTGATTTGCTGTTGCAGTGTGACCTGATCCCATGTCTTACACTCCCCTGCATTTATTTTCATCCCATTCTGTAAGTTCCCCCATCTTCGAAGCATCTGATGAAATGGGATTTTCTCCCATGAAAGCTCATGTGAAAAATAAATCTGTTAGTCTTTAAGTGCCACACAACTCCTTGCTTTTTTTGCTGGACCAAACATGCTGCTAAACAATGAAACAGTGGGATATTTTGTGCAAAAACAAATCCTCTTCCTATGAGAAGGAACAAGAAACCATTAGTGGCTAAATGAGTGTTTCCCAACCAGTGTACCACAGAACCCAGGTGCATCATCAGATCTGAGCAGGTGTGCCATAGAATTTTTTGAAAAACTACTCAAAGAGCTCTGGTTTGGTTCTTGGCTCATGAATATTCATGGATTCATTTGGAATCATATGGTGGTGTGCCTCTAATTAATTAAAGGTAGCAAGGTGTGCCACAAAAGAGAAAATGTTGGGAACCATTGGACTAAACAGAGCAGAAATCTGCTTCTAAGGTGTCTCTCTAAAGATCCTCATGTAGGTAAAATTAAGTCAGTTTAATTCAAAGAAAGTCTGGGCTGATCTTCAGGGGATTTAAAGTGCAATAGTAGAAGCATCAAATCTGAAACGCTGGGCTAAACCATTGTGAAAGACTATCAGATCACCAAAAAAAACAAGGAGTCATGTGGTACTTTAAGACTAACAGATTTATTTTTCGCATGAGCTTTCGTGGGAGAAAATCCCACTTCGTCAGATGCTTCGAAGATGGGTGAACTTACAGATCACCCCCTCCCTCTCCTGACTCATTTACAAGTGAATCACCTCAGATCACCCCCTCCCCTACCTCATTAACAAGAGAATACAAATCAATAGGTCTGAGAGTTTCTTTCTCAAGCAAAAAAAAAAAACCCCAAGGAGTCTTGTGGCATGTAAAAGCAGCACACTGTAAGCATTGCAGGGGCTCTGAGAAGGGGAGACACCCAGGGTTGGGCTGAGAAGGGCAAGTGGGGGAGACATAGATGTTTGGGCACAGAAGGGGGAGACACCCAGCGTTGGGTTGAGATGGCAAGAGACAGGCTGAGTCGGGCAAGGGGATAGACAGGCAAGGTTGGGCTGAGATTTTGTTCAATCAATCAAATTGTAGGGTTGGAAGGGACCTTGTGAGATCTTCAAGTCTAACCCCCCCCCCCCCAGGGCTTGAACCCAGGACCTTCTGCATATTAAGCAGAGGTACTAGCTGCTATACTATTAGATGCTAGGCTTGGTTTGAGATGCCAGAGTTAGGCTGAGAACAGGGGAGATGCTGGGGTCCAGCTGAGAATGGGATTGATACCAGAGTCAGGCTGAGAATGAAGAGATGCTGGAGCAGTCAGGGAATATGGGGAGTTTGGCTGTGTTGCACACAGATGGGAATGCTCCCAGCTGTGTTGTGCCTTCTAGCCATCCCCCATCCCCATGTTTTTTGTGGTTAGGAGGCCAATTAAGTCGACTTAAGGCAACTACCTGTCCACATTGCCTCAAGTTGACTTAATAAAGTCAACTGAACTGTAAAGTCGATTTTATAAATAGAAGTTATAAAGTCGACTTTAGTGATGGGGAAAGTTGACTTTATTCACCAACAGTGTAGAAAGTGCTTTGTTTAAGTTGACTTAAGTGCCCTTAAGCTGAGTTAAACACACAGTGTAGACATAGCTATGTAGATCAATAAGCATAAAAGAATAGATTCCATAAAACCAAGAGAAGCCTTATAAAGCAGTATTTTAATTACAATCTCAATTAAAATTATCTTTCAGCACTGGAAGGCATCTTGCATCTGAATCACTACCATAACTCCGTTTTCTTTCTGTCAAAAGGAGCACATTCCTACAAAATTAATACAAATTGTCCATTTCTTAATATGCCCAAAAATATCAAAACAAGTTGAGAAAGTCTGTCAACAAAGACAGTGGATGTTGCCCTTTATTGTCTTTTTCCACTGCTTTATCATAGCTAACTTGGAGGCTCAGTGTTTTTCCTATGGAAAGCTCTCTGTACTGATGTTTGCTGGTGTTTCGCCCCCAAATGGGGTTTAAATTGTTTTGAAACAACGCCATTGTTTCGAAACAATGAGTGCTGTTGTTTCGAAACAACTGTGCGTCGTGTGAACAGGGTATTTCTTATTTCGAAACAACCTCTGTTTTTTCGAAATAAGAGTGCTGTGTGAACACAGCCATTGAGTCCAGTCCTGTGCTATTACAGACCTGTATCATAATCCCATTCATAAACTCATCATATATGCTATGCTTTATTGTAGTTCATGCCTCTGATACTTAATTTGAATGTAAATTAATCAACTGAGTGTACGTGTGTAAAAGAAACAAAAGCCACAAAATACAGATCAGTATTTACCTTTATTATTATTTGCATTGCCTTAGTATTTCAGGATTGCCTGTCATGTATCATGCCATTGCAGTGCTAGTTGCTGTACAAAACATAGGACAAAAAGGCAGCCCTTATCTCAAAAGAGTCCAAATAGAGGAGAAGCAGCAACAGGTAGACACAGACAAGTAAACAAGGATTTCAAGAAACAATGAGACCGTATTGATCAGCAGGATGGGCTGTCAAGCAACAACTGCCTACTTGTGAAGTTTTTGGTAGTCATCCTAGCAAAGGAAAACTCTAAAGGAGGGATTTGAAAAAGAACAGTGGTTTTACAGATGTTTACAGGGAGCTCGTACCAACTATCAGGGGTCGCATGGGAGAAAGCACAATGGTTCTTGCTTAAAAACAAAAATTTCAATCACCCCCAAATTTGAGAGTATTTAGAACTGGAATTTTGGTTAAGGCCCTTTTCTCAGTTATTTCTATAGATACACATTTGTACTTGCACATAAACTTGTTTATTATAAACAATTTAATAATGAAGCAAGGAGTCCTGTGGCACTTAAAGACTAACAAATGTATTTATCACATGAGCTTTTGTGGGAGAAAATCCCACTTCGTCAGACATTTTGAAGATGGGGGAACTTACAGAATGGGAGGAAAATAAACGCAGGGGAGTGTAAGACATGGGATCAGGTCATACTATAACAGCAAATCAAAGTAGTTAAGATTCAAACACTGGGAAATAGCACATAGGGAAGGTCTTTAAATGCCACAGGACTCCTTGCTTCTTTTGCTGGACTAGACTAACAGGGCTGCCCCTTTGGAACTAAACAATTTAATAAAATCATTTGAACTAAAACTAGAACTGTTTACATTATAAATGTGCAGTATCATTTATTAATGTTATCACTGCCTTGGGAGCTGCTAATATGCAGCCTTGTTGTTCTTATGTAATGGTGCTCTACCCTCCTCTTCAGAGCACTCTGGTTTTTCTCAGTGCTGCTTGCTTTTCCTGATCATCCTTGTAATTAAAGTTTCTTTTGATTCCATTTGGCACTTCACCATCTGCACATGAGGACACACTGTGGAACTGGCCTGCCTGCAACTTCACACTGTCCCCTAATTAAACTGAGTTTAAATGGACAATTCTTAATCACCCTTAATTTCCTGACTAAAACACATCTGTGCTTGTGTTTGTTTCTCTAGTGACTTCTTAAAAGACAGGTGTAAAAATGGAAAGTGAGTCTGTGTAAATGAGATCACACAGTACCATATTTATTCTCTCAGTGACTCCAGACTAGGTATGCTTAGTTTACAACTCAAGCAATTATTTTTCTAACTGCCAGCAGTGCAGAGCTCACCTGGAATCGGGAAATCAAGCTGTGTACCTTACTTTTGCATTTCCCATCATCACTTCTAATAAACACTCTGCCACAGAGATGGCTGAACTTTCTGTTCAAACTACTTTTTCTACAACATGGAAAATTTTCCATGGAAAATACCCATTGTTGTCAGAGAAATTTGATTTGGGTCTATCTTTATATTGGTCAATATATATTTTTGATGAATATATATTTTTCATTTTATTTCAGTGTTTGGAAATTGAAACCTTTTTTCAGTGAAAGCCTAAATCATTTCAAATAATTTTTTTAACAATTTTTTTTAATGTTGACCAAACTTAGTGTTGGAGGAAAAAAAAGTTTCCCAACCAGATCTGTTCTTGTGCCAGAATGGAGGACCTAATCCAAAGCTTTTTTAAATTAATGAGAGTTTTCCATTAACTTCAGAGAGGCCCCAGGCCAGTAATTTTTTAAATTGTGAGCCAGAATGACATCAGCAAACTCTTTCACAGCTGTACTGGCAGACATAAGTGAAAGTTATTAAGGGAACATGCATTAACTATGAAGGAGGAAGTATTATCCAAAGATATTGGGCTGAGACTCAGGACCCCTGGCTTTTAGTCCGCTTGTTAACACAGAGTGACTGCACGATGTTGGGCAAATCACTTTCTTTCTCCCTGCCTCTATTTCCCCTCTCAGTCTTTACCGCCTTGTCTATTTAGACTGTAAACCCCGATCGTTAGTTTGTACAGTGCCTAGTAAAATAGGACACAGCTCTTGACTAGAACCACTAATTTATTCTTGTAATACAAATAATTATAATCAGGGGGTTTTTTTTACTACAACTGCACTTCAAAGATCTGTAGGATCTGGAGGTAAAATTTCAAGAGGACCTTCTATTGTAGAGTAATCACTGATTCTATTGTTCAACAGCCTTCTTGTCTTCAGAAAGAACTTTCAATACAGTTTAAAAGCCCATTGCCATTCCTGCCAGCACATGGAGGATAAGCACATATGCAAGCAGATCATACTCAAAGGTATCCAGCGTGCCTTGGTTTAATAAAAAAACAACAAGCAGGTGTGTGGCACTTTAAGACTAACAGATTTCACATGTTTGATGATGGGAGCTTTTTCCTCCAGTAATTTTCTGTCAAACGGCTGGCCAGTCAAATCTGGACATTGCACAAAGCAACAGATGTACATAAAGTCCCATCCATCAGCCTTCCATCCCATTAGCAGCCACAAAACCAGCCAGCCAGACCCTAAGAGAGGATTCACTACTGTAATTCTCTGAGCTGCAGCTCGTCTAAAATTTTACAATCATAGAGAAATATTGCATAAAAGAGTTTCCTGTCGACTCACAATGGGTTGGCTATGTCAACACTACAGGGCTCAGTTAAGTGGTCTTAATAAGGTCTACTTAAAGTTAGACCTTATTAAGTTGACTTAGTGAGGCCACATTGCATTAAGTTGATTTTATAAAGTCAACTTAAATGGCCCCACTGCACTCAGATGACTTTATTAAGTCTACTTTAATGGCCACATTGTGTTAAGTCGACTCCATAAAGTCAACTTAACCCTTAAGGTTGACTTTAAGGGCGGGAATTATTAAGTCAACTTAAGGAAACCTTTCCAGTCCAGACCCCACAACTGCACCAGAGCCCTTCCCAGCTGTTGAAGTTTTTCAGTGCAGCAGTAAAAAGTTCCAGTGGCAGGATGCATACACTGCTTGGATGTGTAAAGAGCCATATAGGGTGTGCAGGCACGAAGGGCACTCTGCTACACTCACCTAGGCTGTGCTTCACCAACTACGCTGCTGTTTATAACTGTTCTAGGTGAGCATGTACTGTCCATACTCCACACATTGCCATAAGTGTAGCTCTACCGTTGACAGCTGACTCTGTGTCAGATCAAAATGGAAGGAATTTCAATAAGAGAGCCAAGACTATTGGGTTCTATTCCTAACTGTGCCACAGACTTGAGATGTAACTTTAAATCATTTCTTTAGTCTCATCTCTCCATCTCAGTCACTCTGACCTCAGAATTTAAGATACATCCACACTTCCCACTTCCCCATTAATTAAAGCTAAGAGTATGTCTGCTGCCAGCAGATGGCAGAAACACATTCTCTTCACCTAACTTTTACTCCATGCCAGAGAGATGCTGACTTACTTTCCAACTAGCTTAACCTTGAATTCAACTTCTCCTTGAATGGTCCCTTGAAATACATGTCCATTTCTTATGCTAAACAGTCTGCTCAAACTTATATTTATCTGTGACATGCTGAGTACATTTCCCGGACCTGACGTAGAGCTCTATGTAAGTGTGAAAACCTGTCTCTCTCACAAACAGAAGCCGGCCCAACAAAAGCTATTAACTCACCCACCTTGTCTCTCTAATACCCTGGGACCAACAAAGCTGCTACACTACTGCATTCTAACTAACTCTCATTTTAATTCCAGTCACCACTGTGAGACCACCAACTCTCCCACAGACAGACCAAAACATATTAATAACCAGTACATTTTAATGGTCTGGTCTGGTGACTCAGAAGTAGGTCCCCCCTTAAGGTGCTAGAGGCCCTGGGTTTAAAGCTCTTATTTGGGAGGGAGCGGTAAAAATTTAGACCATTCATTGCTATAAATCAGACCAGTTGATCAGCAAGCAAGGCTGGACCAGTAGTTAGGGTACTAACTTAGACGTCAGAGATCTGCTTTCAAATCTCTACTTCACTCAAGGTTTCCAATACAACCTTGGGCAAGTAACTTTCCCTCTCAGTTCCTCATCTCTAAAATGAGGATAATAGTACTTCCCTACCTCACAGGGGTTTTGTGAGGATGAATATATTACAGACTGTGAGGTGTTCAGATATTACAGTACTGGAGGCCATAAACACCTCAAATAGCAATATAAAGATCATAATGGTCCCTTCTAGTAATAAGATTTGGGAACTCTTATGCCCCTGTGGTATGGCTGTTAACACATCAACAACATCTTCTTTTTCCCCCATAGCAAATGAAAGATGAAAGTCACACCATGTGGTTTGTGGAGCTTGCACACTGATGACAAATGTGGCTTGCTGAAACAGCAGGACTGAGTCATGGTGATCCTACTTATTTAAAGAGCACTCATGTATCAGATGCTACAGTGATGGGCGTAGGAAAAAAACAGAGATAGATAGCATTTGATATGAAAACCTTTAGAGGCAATACAGCAGTCAGATAAAATAGCTCTGAAGACAGTCATTGACTGCATAATAGGTGAAGTATTGCAAACTTTGTTTGATCCCTGTGTCAAGGACAGAATTATAACCATACATTACATTATAAAGACATAAATTGCTGGTAGGACTCTCTCCAAGTACAGAGGACTTTATTAATGTCATTGTTCTCCTACTGTTTCCCTGGCTTCTAAACCTAGGAACATCTCATTAAAGTGACATGTTTCACAGAACATTGGGGAGTATGGAAGTACAAAAAATTCTAGTAGAACAGCAAATGCCATCAAGATCATTATCAGCAGAAGCTTCAAATACCACAAATATAACAGGGCCATTTCTGAGTGCTAATGAGCACCCATATAGATGGGCATTTTCTCACCATCCGATGATGGGTAAGGACAAGACTGAAAAATTGAATGAGCCCCTGCTTTGGACAGAAAATGATCATGAAAAAGTGGACAGATATCAGGGTTTTTTTTTTTAAATGGATTGGAAATAAGACATTGGATAAAGACAGTTCTGGGACAAAAATAAAGGGAAAAAAAGGATATAAACTTATCCAAACCACTTTCTGCTGTGCCCTTGAATAAAACCCTTTGTCACTTAATCCCAAACTTTGAAGTGGTATATTTGAAAGATGACAAAGAACCCAGTCAGAATCTCTCTCCTCCCTTTCTGGACAGATCATCTATACATGTTACTTCCTTTTTCTCTGTGTTAGTCATTTGCATTTCTACAGCATCTTTAATGCAATTACCTCAAGACATTCTACCAGCATTAATGAATGAAGACTCAACATCTGTGCTCTTGTCCTCTCTTTCATCTGGCCAAGAACAGCATGACTAATGGCATTACTTTGTTTCCTTCTTGCTCACCTCTGCTTTCTCCCCTGTATTTCTGCTACATCCCTCCTGGTTTCCTTTAAGCTATTCTTACACCTTCCTCCTCTTCAGAAGTGCATTTATGAAACAGCAGCAAGAGTGTTTAAGAGTCACAAAAGCAGGGTAGTGGGAGCATATAAACTAGGTGCTCCAGCAGCAGACAGAGAGAATCCTGATGAGCAGCAGCAAGGACAGCAATAATGGAGCACGAAGAGTAGCCCATCTATTAGAAGAGCCTGGAAGATCAGAAAGTGTTATGCTAAAAAATACCGTGATTGGCCCACCAACAGCTACTCGACACCATCAACCAGTAGCTCCTAGTCCCTGTGAAGGAGCTTCACCTGCACATGTCACTTACCCCAGATCAGACAGCGGCATAAATCTCACGCCAAATCCAATGCTATGTAGTCAACCCTGTAATAAACAAACTAAAGTTTTATTAAATAGGAAAAAAGAAATAATTTTTTAGGGTTAAAACAGATGAACATAAATACACAAGTGAGTTGCAGCCTTAAGTTTCAGATGGTGATGAGGTTATTGAAACATGATAGCTCTATATGTCCTTTAAGCCCAGCTAAACCAGATTAGTTCTGGGGATCCCTCACTTACATCTAGGAATTTTTGCCTCAAAGGCTATGTCTACATCTAGAATTTTAGTTCAGACTTGCAAGTGCAAACTAAATAAGTCTGAGGTTAGCCCGAACTAACCTCGGCCTAGTTCAAACTAACTGTGTGTTCTAGTTCAAACTAACATTTTAGTTCAAACTAGAATGCATGGCTAGTGCAAACTAACTGACTAGTTTGAACTTCTTTAGTATGAACTAAGCCTTAGTTCAGGTATTGCCTGTGCTTAGTTTGAACTGAAGTTCGAACTAAGCATGGCAGGCTGAACAAACCAAGGGGTCTTACTAGTTCGGACTAACCTTTGCCTAGGCTGAACTAAGAAATTTCAGACTAGGGAAAGGCTACTGTAGCTATGGGAAAATAAACCCAGACTAAGCTTGCTTAACCTGGACTAATCTGGTAGTGTAGACATAACCTTAGAGTCCAAAGAGCATAACAAGGCCCTAATTCCTTCTAATCAGGGATTCTTATCATCCTCTTCCTAGCATGATGGGACAAGCATGTCAGATGAGCGTGTTTGTGTACAACCCTTCCATCTGTTTGGAGCAATTGACAATGTGTCTGACAGTGGCCCATTCGGATGTAGTACTCTTTCCTGATGGACAGAAGTTAAAACTTTCTGTAGGAACCCAGCATTTTGCATTGGATGAAGATTTTTTTCTCTTTTTTTTTGGGGGGGGGGACCTTACAGTGCTTTAGAACAAACATGAATAAAATGCTATTCTCAGATGGTGAGAAAATCCTCATCTATTTAGGTGCTCATTAGCACTCAAAAAATAAACCCTACAAACAGTGGAAACTAAGCCAAATTAAAACAGATGAATATAAACAAATAGCACAAGTGTATAGAGACAAAATTAGAAAAGCCAACATACAAAATAAAATTAAACTAGCTAGAGACAGAAAGGGTAACAAGAAAACATTCTACAAACAAGAAGGAAGAGAGAATCAAGATAAAATAGATCCTTTAGCCATTTAGTAAGAAAAACAATAACAAAATGTGAAAATGGCAGAACTAAATGATTTTTTGGAGCCACTTTTCATAGAAAAGGTTAATAGTGATTTGATGTCTAAAAGTGAATGCCAGTGGAAATGAGATAGAGTCAGAAGCTAAAATTGGGAAAAACATGTTAAAATTGCCTAGAGAAGTTTGATGCCATCAACTTAACAGGACCTGATAAAATATACCCTATAATACTCAAGGAGTTGGTTGAGGAGGTATCTGAGCTATTAGAAATTATCTTCAAAAAGTCATGGGAGATAGGAGAGTTTCCAGAGGACTGGGAAAGGAGAGATATAGTGTCAATCTACAAAAAAGGGGAAATCAGGACAACCCTTGGAAATACAGCTCAGTAGGCTTAATTACAGTACCTGGAAAAATAATTGAATAATTGATCAAATAATTAAGCAATCAATTTGCAAACATCATACTATAAGATGGTAGAACTTAGCAAGGATTTGTCAAGAAAGAATCACGGCATAGCCATCTGATAGCTTTCTTTCACACTGTAACAAGCCTTCTGGACAGAGGTGATGTGGTAGATGTGGTATATCTTGAGTTTAGTAAGGCTTTTGACACTATCTTGAAAGGTCTTCTCATAAATGCAGGAAATGCAGTCTAGACAGAGCTACTAAAATGTAAGTGCATAAGTGGTTGGAAAACCATTTCCCAAAAGCAACTATCAGTAGTGCAGAGTCCAGCTGGAAGGGCATATCAAATGGGGTCCTGTAGGAATCAGCTCTGAGTCTGGTTAAACTAAATTATTTAGGAAAAACAATGAAGGTCCTGAGATACCTTAAAAACTAACGAATTTCTTCAGACATAAGCTTTCATGGACAGCAACCCACTTCATCAGATGCAGTCTTTAAGGTGCCACAGGGCTTTTGTTGTGTTTGTTATACAGACAAACACAGCTATCCCTCTGGAACTTACCAATTATTTAGATAATAGCATAGAGAGCACACTCAAAAGTGTGGATAATATCAAACTGGGAAGAGTTGTGAGTGCTTTTGAAGATACTACTCAAATTTAAAATGATCTGGACAAGCTGGATAAATGGTCTGAAATAAATAATATGAAGTTCAACAAGTGCTTTTGAAGGGACCAAAGAAAGAAAGAAAGAAAGAAAGAACAACTGAATTGAATTTAGTGAACATGTTCCTCAAAACATTTACCTATATCCCTAACCAACTGTGAAAATAGCTACTTCCACTAGAAAATGAAGGCTATGTCCACACATACATTGTTATTTTGAAATAAGTTATTTCAAAATGAGCTATTTTGAAATAAAGTCCTTATTTTGAAATAAGTTAATTCGAATTAAGAGAGCCTGCTTTCAAAACAGCTGCTATTTTGAAATGGTTATTTCGAAATAAGGCTGTTTGGACATGTTGTTTCAAAACAGTTGTTAGGAAACAATGGTGTTGTTTCCAAACAACATGTCCAAATGGCGTTATTTCGAAATAACCATTTCAAAATAACAGCTGTTTCGAAATGAATGGGGTTTAAGCTGTTTCAAAATGACAGTTCTTATTTCAAAATGACAGAGCCTGTCATTTCGAAATAAGAAAACGTCATGTGGACCTAATCTTTTTTATTTCGAAATAACCAGTGTTATTTCAAAATAAAAGAGACATGTGGACATACCCAAACTGTATAAACTCCACCTCTCTTACTTTTTTAAGTTCAGATATTTTATTTCAGAGGAGAGAGAGAAGTTCTGTTAGGCCTATTACTTATACTTGAAAATATTTTTATTAAACTGTTTTATGGGCAGTGGAATAACTTCTAAATGATATAGTCTTCAGTAACATAATCTCTCTTCAGCAGGTAATTCATACACATCTGCTTGGCCAAAGTATTTTAATTTTCCTCAGAATCAAGCAAATTGCTATAAAATATGTATTGTTGTAATCTCTCTGTTTAACTGAGTTCTGAGGATAAACGACTATCAAGTTTTAAATGTCACTCCCAAATAAGACTGGTAACTCCATTTTAAAATTTTGCTGGAGATGGTGTAGGGTTACTTGAAGTTGTAGCTATATTTGGCTGTCCTCTTGATAAATTCACTTGGAATAAATTCACTTTTCTATACTGTTCCATTATGTTTGCCAATACAGTATAGATGTCCCCTGGACTTGCTTAATGACTGGCTTATCTAGATAAAATTTCTAGCCTTTCTTTCCTGCAGCCTGCATTGTCTATGCAGCAAAATGGACACCCTGCATTCTCTAACAATAGACAAGAAGTTATCAAAAATTTGGGGAAGTCCTCAGAAAAGCCACATATACTTTATGTCTGGCTAAACAGTGACTACCATATACAGAAAAAAATATCTTTCATATTACTTTTCAACTATAGGCCAACATCCTTCTTTATCTGAATGAATGTGTCATATCATCACAGACAATAATTCAGCAATGTGATCAACAAGAAGGCAAGCAGGTAAGTCTGAGATGTGAATGGAAAACATGCTGACAGAATTACATTCTCAACTGAGTTTCCTGATAAAATACAACAGCAGCAACAACAGATACCATTTTCTAGGAGTCATGCTATGTACCCTGACTGACCTTCTATTATTTGTGCCTTGTGTATTTCACCAAATATCTTATCAAAATGTTTTACCTGATGTTGTTGATGCATCAGATGTTGCACAGGAAAGATCAGTCTCATGTCTCTGTGTGTCCTTTTCTGTTTTTTAGAACATCTGTATCTCTGTGCATATACAGAATCATGTTGGCCTTTACTCCAGTCATGGCATTGCACATTTATGATTAAACTTGTCTTGCCGTACCAAGGTTCTGATATATTGTGTCTCCTGGAATGAAGGTCAGTATTGTTCTTCCTCCTCACATGGTTATCTCTGATTTTTATGCTTGGCAGTTTCTTCAATCAGCAAAAGTTGGCCTTTAGATTTTGACAGCCACTTCCTCACTCTTGTCTGAGCTGTCTACAATGGCTGAAGATACTTGATTGCAGCAACTGGAAATCAAAATATAGTCTTCAAAATTATGAAAGATGGATTAAGTATATTATTAATTATTATTATTATTATTATTATTATTATTATTATTTGCATTACAGCATCGCCCTGGCACGCCAACTGAGATCAGAGCCCCAATGGCACATAGTACATATACTACATGAGAGGCAGCCCCTGCCCTGAAGAGCTTACAGCACAGAAGAACATAAGGACAGTCATGCTGGGTCAGACTAATCATCTATCTAGTGCAGCATCCTGGCTTCTGACAGTGGACAGTGATAGATATTTCAGGGGGAACAACCAGAACAAGGTAATTATTGGGTGCTCTGTCATCCAGCCCCAGCTTCTGGCCATCAGAGATTTAGGGACACCTAGAGCATGGGGTTGCATCCCTGATGTCTTGGCTATTAGCCATTCATGGACCTATGTTCCATGAACTCTGCTTTGTTTTTTAATTCAGTTACACTTTCAACCCTTAGCATTGCTGGGCAATGAGTGCTACAGATTGACAGTGCATTATCTGGAATACAGGACAGAAAAGATATAGGAATGACAGAATCAATGGCTGTGCTGGAGACAGTGGCACTACATGAGAAAGAAGACATAGAGTCAAATATAGTAAAAAAAAAAAAAGGTAAATGAATCAAACTATACCACAGAATCTCTATATGTTGAAAATCCATGGATGCATAATAAAAATATAGCAGTAGGAATATCTTGCTCACCACCCAACGAGGAGGGTAATGGTAATTGTGTAATATGCAGGAAAATTAGAAAGACTGAAAAAACAGAAAAACAAATAGTAATGGAGAATTTAAACTATCCCCATATTTACTTGGTATATCTCCTTAGGGGTGATGGAATGCAGAGATAAAATTTATGAACAGTAGTGATGACTGGTTCTTGAAGCAGTTAGTTCTGGAAGCCATAAAGGGTAAGTAATTTTTTGATTTAGGACTAAGTGGTTTACAGGACCTGGTCCAAAGGATGAATATAGGAATGCTGCTCAATAAAAGTGCCCATCACATAATTTAATTAACATCCTGGTATGAGAGAGCAAATACTAAAGAAACCCACCATATGAGCATTTAACATCAAAGAGGGGAACTACACCAGAATGAAGAAGCTACGTAAATGGAAATTAAAGGGAACAATCACAATAGTGAATTGCCTACAAGAGACATGAGAACTTTTAAAAAACAATATTACAAAGACTCAAATTAAATGCATACCCAAATTTAAAAAAAAATTAAAAAAATTTCCACTTTAGCTAAACAGGGTAAAAGCTGTGGACAGAGGTAAAAAGACAACTTTTAAAACCTGGAAGTCAAATCCTATTGAAGAATATAGAAAGGAACGCACTCAGGAAAGTCAAATGTAAAAGTATAATTAAGTGAGCCAAAGAAGAATTTGAAGGCTGAGTAGCAAGAGACACAAACTAACAGCAAGTTCCAAAGGGGCATCCATGTTAGTTTAGTCCGGCAAAAAAAGCAAGGAGTCCTGTGGCATTTAAAGAGTAACAGAATTATTTATCACATGAGCTTTCATGGGAGAAAATCCCACTTCATTAGATGCAAATTTTATGAAATATATCAGAAGCAGGAAGCCTGCCAGACAATCTTTGGGGGCACTGGACAATGAAGAAACTAAAAGAGCACTTCACGAAGGCAATTTCCAGAGTGGTAGCCATGTTAGTCTGTGTACAGCAAAGACAACAAGAGTCCTGTGGCACTGAAGAGACTAATAAATTTGGTTATGAATTCATTTAGCAAATTTGGGTATGAATTCATTTAACTTCTCCACAAATGTCTTGTCTTCCTGAAACAACAAGAGTCCTGTGGCACCTTAAAGATTAACAAATTTGTTAGTCTTTAAGGTGCCACAGGACTCTTGTTGTTTCAGGAAGACAAGATACTTGTGGAGAAGCTATATGAATTCATTGTATCCGTCTTCACTACAGGGGATATGAGGGAGATTCTGACACCAGAGCCATTTTTGTTAGGTGGCAAATCTGAGGAACTGTCCCACGTTGAGGTACAAAACAGAAAAGGTGGGTGAAGTAATATATTTTATTGACCCAACTTCTGTTCCTGAGAGAAGCAAGCTTTCAGGCTTGCACAACAATTCTTCTGGCCTCTCTAATATTCTAGGACCAGGACAACCACAACAACATTGCATGCCTACCAGATTGAGGTGTCAATAGAGGAGACTTAGTAACAAATTGATAAATTAAACAATAAGCCACTAGGACTAGATGGTGTTCACGCAAGAGTTTTTGAGAAACTGAAATATGAAACTAGAGAACCACTAAATGCGGTTTGTAACCTATAGAGTAAATCAGCTACTGTACCAGATGGTGGATAGCTAATGTGATGCCAATTTTTAAAAAAGGCTCAAGAACTGATCATGTCAATTACAGGCTTGTAAGCCTAATTTTAGTATCAGGCAAATTGGCTAAAACTATATTGAAACTACAGTAAAGAACAGAATCATGAGACATGCAAATGAAAGCAATATGTTGGGGAAGAGTCAAGATGGTTCTACAAAACCTATTCACAACTCACCAATCCATCAGAATTCTTTCACTGTGTCACCAAGAATGATCCAGTCAATATAGTGTACTTGGACTTTCAGAAAGCCTTTAACAAATTCCCTCACCTTACACAAAGTAAGCAGTCATAAAATCAGAGGGAAGGTCCTCTCCTAGTAACTGGTTAAAACACAGGAAACAACTGGTACAAATAAGTGGTCATTTATCTCAGTGGAGAGAGAAAAAAACTGGTGTCTTCCAAGGATCTCTCCTGGGACCAGTGCTGCTCAATCTACTGATAAAGGATCTGGAAAAGTGGTACACAAGAAGGTGGCAAAGTTTTCAGATTATACAAAATTACTCAAGTAATGAAGGCCAAAGTAGTTTGTGAAGAGTTACAAAAGGCTGTCACTAAACTAGATGAGTGTACAACCAAATGGCAGATGAAATCCAATGCTAATAAAGGCAAAGTACTGTCCACTGGAAAGTACAATCCCAACTATACATGCAAAATGACGTGGCCTAAGTTAGCTTTTACCACTCAAGAAAGTGGTCTTGGAATCATCATGGATAATTCTCTGAAAAGATCCACTCAATGACCAGCAGTACTCAAAAAAAGATAAAAAAATGATAGGAACCATTAGGAAAGGGATAGATAACAGGACAGTAAATATCATAATGCCACTATATAAATTCTAGTACCTAACACCTTCAATATTATGTGCTATTCTGGTCACTCCTCTAAAACAAAGATTTATCAAAATAGGGAAAAGTACAAAGAAGAGCATCAAGGCTAAGTCCATGTATAGGCAGTGTAAGACAGGGCGCCCAAGCTTTCTGGTAGGGTGCCTGGATACGGATGTTGGCCACCTCGCTTGTCAAGTGGGGTGACAACCAAATACTACTGTCTCTGGCCCGGCAACAGGGCAGGCAGTTAATTATTTTTGTTTAAATTATTGTCTTTGAGAGTCAATAACAAGAGGATTGCTAGGGGTCGCTGGGAGCAGCCTCCAACAGGTGCTCAGAATCAGGGAGGAGGGAGGTCACAGGCCGACCCAACTCAACTGTGTCCCAGCCTAGGTCCTGAAGCAGGGCCTCAAGGCTGGGTAGAGGACTGGCGAGGTCCTGTCCGCAACATGCCGGTTTATTCCCCAGCCCAGCCTCTATGTCACTGAGACCCTGAGCCCCTGGCTCACCTATGGCCTGTGGGGCCCAAGGTATCTGTTTCTCCTCAGCTTCCTCCAGATATTGGGCCCAGGCAGATTCTTGAATCTCTCGTCATCGTCATCAGCGTGTCACATAGCCAACAAGCCTGGTAGGTCCTCTGCCAAGAGTAGCTCCTCCAAGTCACACCTGGCCTCCTCGGGGCTGTCATCCCGGGCCACAGGAAGTTCATCCAAGTCACAGGAGACTGAATGATAGGTCAAGACTGGAGGTTCCCCCGGTGGTGGCGGCGGTGGCATAGGTAGGTCTAGGAATTCTACTGGGGTTGTCTCCTGAAGTGGTATCCCTGGTCCTTTCATGGCTGGTAGGTCCAAACTGCCATCTGGACCCCAGGGTGCTAGTAGGTTCTCCGCAGGCCAGGTCTCTGGCTGGGACATTGCTGGTGGATCCAGGCAGTCATCTGATCCCCAGGGCCAAGGTATGTTTTCAGATGGCCTGGTCTCCTGTGGCCTGTGGACAAAGCAAAGGGAGCTCCTTCCCCTTTGGGCACCAAGCCCTTACTGAGGTCCATGGCCTGCCTTTAATACTCCCTGTCCCTGGTTCCACCCCCGTAGGGGCAGAGCAGTCCTGGCTGCCTGTCTCTGAGGGAGGCCTGACTCCTTATATAAGGGTGGCCATCTTGCCTCCTTATATAAAGGAGCCCCTCTTGCCTTCTTACAGGCAGTTAAATCAATTTAATTTATATTGATTTAATAAAATTGCTACAAAATCATTAAATCAATTTAAGTTAAATCGATTTAACATGTCACCATTAGAAACTCAAATCAAACTAACATGTCCATAGACAAGACTTGCTAGTTCTATTTAGGAGTGGGGTGCCATGGGAGGTGTGGCAAGCTTGCCCCTTAAAAAGGCCATGCCACCACCCGATATAAAGATAAAGGACAGCACCCTGTGAAGGAGAAGGGCAAAAGTGTTAAATCGAAACAAGTTAAATCAAAATAACACATCAACACACCGTTATTTCAAAACAACAGTTTCAATTTAACCATCATTTCGATATAATACTAGGTTTTATTATATCAAAATGGCATTCCTTATTGTGAGATAAGGGAGCTCCTTATTTCAATATAAGGAAATGTAGTGTGGATCTGCAATGTTTTAAATTGAAACAATCTGCATTATTTCGATGTAAAGACTGTGTGTGGGCATACCCCTAGTGATTAGTAGTATGGAATAGTTTTAACACAAGAGAGATTAAAAAGACTGGGATCTTTCAATTTAGAAAAGGGATGACTAAGGAAGGATATTATAGTCTATAAAACCATAAGTGGTGTGGAGAAAGTGGGTAAGGTCCTGTTATGTACCCCTTCACATAACACAAGACCCTCTATCACTGAATGAAATTAATAGGCAACAAGCGCAAAACAAACACAACAAGTATATCTTCACACAACACACAATCAACCTATAAAAACAACAAGAGCCGTAGGAGAGATGAAGAATTGACTTTATTCATGAAATAAAAAGGAAGAAGGAAGTAATTATGATAACAACAAGAACAAAATACCTGTGAAACTTTGAAAATGATAAAGAAGAAAAGATAACGAAAAGCCAGATGCTGGAGGAATTGACCTGCTGCCTACCTTCCATAAGCGTATTCAAAAATGATTATTTTCATCCTTGCTATGTGTTTGTTTTAATTTTGTTTTTCTTTTCTTTTGTAACTATTCAGTCTTGATGAATGTTCACATGCAAATGCAAATCTAACATTGCTAAAAAGGAAATTCTCTCTTTTTTAGAAAAAAAAATCATTTCATTGTTTTGCATTTTTTTCTGAAAAGAAATGGAAAGACAAGGTGAGTGGAGAAATATCTTTTATTAGACCAACATCTGTTGGTGGAAAAGACAAGCTTTTAAGCTTACACAGGGCTCTTCTTCAGGTCTTGGAAACATACTAGAGTGTCACAGTTAAATACAAGGTAGAATGAATTGTTTAATATGTGTAGTTATAACATATTTCAAGAAACTATTAAGATGAAGTGGCCCATTAATTCCCCTGCAGTTATAGAAGGAAAAGGGTAGGGGAAAGACAGTTGGGGGTTGTGTAGGTGAGTTACAGATTGCTGTAATAAGCTATATATCCAGTGTCTCTGTTCAGGACATGATTTTTAGTGTCTAGCAAAGTTATAAATTTCAGACCCAGTTTTGTCTTTTGAAAGTGTTTTGGAAGTTTCCTTTGAGAATGAGGACTGACAGATTGGATATAGAATGACTGCTTTGTGCAAAGTGTTCATCCCCTGGTGATGATGTGTTTTTCTTTTATCATTTCCCCACGTGAGTTCATTTGGGATCATACTGATTGTTTAGTTTCATCCACATAGTTGATATTGGGGCATTTAGTGCAGTGGATGAGGTACACCACATATTCTGTAAAGCTATGTCCATACTTAATTTGAACTAATTAATTCAAACTAATAATTATTAGTTTGAATTAAGTTAATTTGAACTAATATGACCCCACTAGAAACCCAATTCAAACTAGTATGTCCATGCACAGGACTTGTTAGTTCGAATTAGGAGAGGGGCACCATGGGAGGTGTGGCAAGAGGACCCCCAAGAAGGGCCATGTCCCCTGACCCAATATATAGACAGAGGAAGACACCCTGGGAGGAAGAAGGTCAAAAAGCATTAATTCAAATTAATGGTTAGTTGGAATTAGTGTGGCCATACTGGGTTAATTTGAAGTAATAAGTTCAAATTAACCCTTACTTCAAATTTAAGCAATTCCTTAGTTTGAATTAATGAAAGCCAGTGTAGCAATGAATTAATTTAATTTGAATTGATCCTCATTAATTTGAATTAAATTGTAAGTGTAGACACACCCCATGTTCCCCCATCTTCAAAGCATCTGATGAAGTGGGATTTTCTCCCACAAAAGCTCATGCAATAAACAAATTTTTTACTCTCTAAGGGTGCATATACACTGGAGCCTTAGATCAACCTAAGGAAGGTTAAGTCAACCTACAGACTGCTGCGGTCACACTGGACTTTTATTATTAAGCTGACTTAAGCGCTTCCTTAAGTCAACTTAATAACACTACCTCTTAAGGTCAACTTAATGCTTAAGTCAACCTTATTAAGTCAATTTAAGTCAATGTAGATGGAGAAAGCCCTTAAGTCAACCTAACTGGCCTCCAGGCCCCATCCACGCACCACTTCTCTGTCGACCTAGCACCTGCCAGTGTCGACACTAGCAGTCAAGAGGAATTTTCATTGTGGACTATCTAAGTCGACTTAACAACGTCAAATTTAAGTCAACTTAATGTCACCTTTGTTAGGTTGACTTAACAGAGCCTCTAGTGTAGACATACACTAAAAGTGCCACCAGACTCTTTGCTTGTTTTGCTGAACTAGACTAACAAAACTACCCCTTTAGAACTTGACCTCATATATAGGCATGTGTGGGACCCTGGGATCTTGAATGGTATGTTGTACGGGGTATTGATCATTGTAGCAGCAGAGAGACGTGCAGGTTTGCATCTGTTATTGTGGCGGAATCTGGGCCATTTTGAGCTGATGTGTCCTGGTCTGTGGGGAGCTAGCTTCTGCTGATAACCTTGGAGAGGCTGAGTGGCTGTTTGATGGCCAGAAAAAGGGATTTGGGCAGGCATGATGCTGCCCTGGAAAAAGATCTGGGGCCTGGGGCCACCCCCTGGGCCCGATTTGGCACCTGGGCTCAGTCTGGTCCCTGGACCCCAGGCAGGGCCAGGATTAGGCAGCTGCTGCCACCAGCTGGCAGCCCAGCCCCAGATCCCCAGCCAGGGACAAGGCAGCTGCCACCATGGGCGGCCCAGCCCCGGATTCCCATCTTGGGCTGAGGCTGAGTCAGGCTGTCACCGCCGTGGGACACTGGTGCTGGGATTCAGGGCACATTCCTCCTGTGCCAAGCACCAGTGATGCCACTGGATTTGGGAAAGATTTCTTTCAGGACAGAGGCCCTTTGAGTATGGTTTGTAGTTGTTTGCTGATACGCTGTATAGTTTCCAGAGGGGGTGAAAGGTGACAAATGGGGTGTGCAATCAGAGGGGAGTTTTATTTCTGCATACTTCATACTGATAACCTTATGTGGAATGCCGGAAGAATGAAGTACACTCCACGTTATATGTATGCCTGCAGAATGCAAAGCTTTGGAAAATCAATAGAGGGCTGCTTGCCATTATAAACATTACTCTAGCATGGTCTTTGGTATGACGATGTGATCTACACATTATCTCTTGGTCCTGAATCCACTCCAGTCTTTGCTAAGCTTTGCAACACTGTCTTATGCCATGTATTACACTGCAGAAGGCTTCACTTATGACAGAGAGTAGTTATAGTCAGTAAGATCAGCTTTTTGGGGTATTCTGATAATGATTCCATGTTTGTACTTGTCAGGAGGAGATCCCTTTCCCCCAAACCTGATCCAACAGCTCTGTGAGCTTTATTAGAATGATGGCATCAGATGCTTTCAGCATTTCTGCTCTGATTTGATCATTTCTTGTTGGTTCCAGCTTTCTGACTGAAATCTGTATTTCTGACATCTCTATTGGTGGTTAATTGTGCATTGATCAGAGGTTTGTTTCATTGAAATCTGGTGCTGAATTGGAGCTAATATTGGGAAGGATGTTTCTGAAATGCTTGCTTCAGATGTTTTGTTCTGTTCTACCTCAGCTGTAAACATTTTCCATCTTTGTTTTGATCAGCCCATTTCCCAGTTTGATATTTCCACATGGGGTTTTAGTTATTTGGTAAATGGCTCTGAGGTGCCTTTTAGTGGCAGCTTCAGTTGTTACTTCTGAATAGGTCTGCTTAGTTTTCCCTATTTTGTTTTGTCTGAGTTTTTTTTTGTAGGCCTCCTTTACTTTTACCAGTATTTCACTGGAATTAGTTTATAGGAGTTTTCCTTTCAGTGCCTTCTGCTCCCCCCCGCCACCCTTTGCCCTCCCATGAGATGCTAAATTTCTTGGCTTATCTAGTTCTTCCTCTATTTGTGCTGATATCCAGCTGTGAGTCCTTTAGCCTGAAACACATTGTCTCTGAACAACTGCCCATTTTATTTCAGGTCCACTCTGTCTCTCACCTCTGTCTACCTCTGGCAGTAATTCAGATCTGTTTGTTACTTCAAGTTGGAATTTCTCACAGTACTTTGTTTTGAGTTTTGTAGTGTTTATTTACTTTTCCACTTTCTGTTTAAAATTGATCTTTTGCAAAATTTCAATTTGGCAATGCAAAGACTGTGGTTCTCGCTGGCTTCTGCTGCTCAGTATGCCTTTGTGTCCTGGACCTGTATCTCAAGCTACTGTACAAGTGGTCTATCTGATCTCATTTTTCTGTATTGTGAACTCCGTGTTTCTGTGTATGTCTTCATGGGTATTTCAAAAATAAGGCTGGACACCAAGTGCAATTCAATAAGTCTGTCACTATTTTAGTTGATGCATCTCAACCAATGCTACTACCCCTATTGCTCTTTTCATTCTTTGTTTTTCAGTTCCTACTTTAGCATTTAAGTCACCCATCAGAAGGCATAAGTTATGTTTTGATATTCTGTCAATCACATTTTGGAAGTAATCATAGAACTCATCTTTATCCTTGTTGCTATGTACCTCTGTAGGAGCACAACATCGCATGATTGACGTCTTTAGGAATCTGGCATATGCAATGCATTAGTTGATAGGTTTCCAACTGATGACTGATGTTTCTGCAGAATCTGTCATAATGAGTGCTACTCCCTCTGAGTGTTTGTTGTCACTACATCCTGAATAAATGAGATGTTTCGTCTCTTGCTTCAAGCACTTAGCCACACCTGTCAATCTGCTCTCATTGATGCCCAGAATTTTGAGTCTAAGCTGTCCATCCACTCCATCATCTGTGAGATATTTGATGTTTGAAACATTGTTCTCATATTCCAATAAACAAATTTAAAGTGTTTTCTTGTTTGCAGCTGAAATTTTTGGGGAGTTGTGGTTTCCAATAACTGGTTTTTACCAGGAGATGTCAGAAGCATGAGGGGTTGGTAGTGTTCTCTGCTGAACAGCCATTCCAGAAGGAATACTTTATTATGGTCTTATCAACAACAACCACAACAAAGAGCCTCCTGTATATTTTATTCATCTGTGTTTCTCTTGATTTTTGAATAAATTTCATGGTCTTGAATTGAGCCATCTGAAGAATTTTCATTATGGTTCATTTATGCTAACAACTGCTCCTCTTTTTCTCTTTGCATGTGGTATGGGAACATTATTTTCTAAAAATGGTATGTAATTTCTGTCCAAAACTTTTGGATTGTAGCTCATTCATCAAGAATTCACTGCAAATATTTGAAGCTGGAAATTCAAGCTGCTATGACATATAGGTCACATAATGTATTTCTCTTCTCTAGTTGGATGACCATAACTCCAAGAGTCAGGTTTGCAGTGCACACACTCACAAGTACCAGTTCAAACTTCACTTGCTGCAGACATATTTATTTCCAACTGGCTGTTTTGGCAAAATATTCTTGTAACATTTTTGGGGAGTCACCAGATGGCACTAAAACATTGCATGGTGCCAAAAATCATTACATTTCTTGCCAGCAAACTCATTACTTTGCAATATCCTCTCTCCTTTTGTGACTGGAACCTGGGGTGTCCTTCCTTCTCAGTTCTACTAAGTTACAGACATCTGCACATGCTCACAGAATCTCAGCACAGCTGGGAGAACTTAAAGAGACAAACACATAACCCTGAGTCATTAAACTGACTATGCTGTTATCACAACTTTAGTAGGGAGGTTAGGTTCTGTTGCTGGAGACTTGAGTGTGACAAAAACATTCCCATTGTACCTGCTTGCTATGTCTGTGAAGACTCTGTTCTATTATTCTGAAAATAGTAAGTCTTTCTATCTTCATAGAATTTAGGGGCAGAAGGAGTCACTTAGACTGACCTTTTAAAGCTCACAGACTTAAATTTCAGCATCACACCTGCCGCAAAACTTGTTGACATCAGTGTCAGCTCTTGCTTTCCCTCTCAGCTGTGTCGTGCAATAAAAGCTTCTCCATGCTGAGTGATTTATATATTCATTGTTAACACAGGAATTCATTTATGAATCTTTAATAGATTTCCAATCATTTTAATAAATGAATCACAGCTCACAGAGACTGGGAAATTCCCTTAACTGTCAACACTAACAAAACATGAGAAAATTTACTGCAGGATAACATTTTGTTCACACACATAAATAGACTGATTCAGTTAAACTAGTGCAAGGACACTCTTATTTCTGTTTAAGAGTTGTTTATTTTGGTTTATCTTAAACCTGATTGACTTAAACTAAGCCAAAAAAACACTTTTAAGAAAACAAAGAATGAGCACTCTCACAGCTATTTTTATGAAATCAGATTAAAAATCATACTTTAATTTAAATTGGTGCAATTCTGCATGGCAATGTGGCCCTAGGCTCTCACTCATTCTCAATTCTACGGGAGAGAATTTAACTCTGATAAATATCAAATGTATTTGCTCAGCTCAAATCCTGAGGAATACATAAAGGCAACCGGGTCAGACGAGTGGTTCCATAGAAATAAAGTATAAAGGTTCATTCTGGGATAACACATAAACAAAGGTATTTCCATACACTATAATATTTTTTAACATAGTAGTTTGCAGACCCAGTCAAAATCGAAGGTCTTTCTAGAGCAGACTATGCCTTTGAGGATCTGTCACACTGAAAAGTGCTTTTGCAATGTGGACAAATCTCTGCTAGGATGAGCTCACCTTGTGAACTTCAATCTCACTTTCTCATTTCTACTTCTGGTTATATACAGATTTGGGGGTTGTTGTGTTATTCCTTTGGACCTGGTTCCACCTGCCTCGGTATTTTTAAGATCTTACTTATTGTAGGATCATAAACATTAATTAATACTGCCTCACCTATAAAGGGCTATTATCCCATTTAACAGATAGGGAAGCTGAGATAGAGAGTGATCAAGTGACTTGTCACACGGGAGTGAACTGAACCGTGATCCCCTGAGTTCAGTCCACAAGAACATTTTGTCTCATGCAAATCCTTACTCATATGAACAGTCCTCATTAATGACAGTAGTCCCACTGAACCTAAGGATTTGTACAGCTTGTCCTTACAGATGCATTGCCACAGGACTGGGAATTAAATTTGTTTAGTCATATGAGAAAAAAACTAGTAAAAAAAATGTGTTTACTGTGTGTGGCACAATGGCTAATGCACTGGGCTGTGATTCAGATGATCTGGGTTTTATTTCAGTGCAGCTGCAAGATGATCTTGATCTTGTGCCTCATCCTCCATATCTGTAAAATGAGGAGAGTGATAGTTACCTTGTTTGCAAAAGCACTTTGAGACCTACTCACAAAAAGCCCTATATAGGAGCTAGAAGATATTTTATTCTTATTTAAAAGACACCATTTTGTTCAGCCTTATGCAAAACACAAACACTAGGCCAGTCCCTAACCAAGAGAGTTTGTAACAACTCCTCATCAATGAAATTCAAAATGCTTTTAAGAATAATAATTATGCCTCCTAACATCCCTATTCACTGTTAACCCCATTACACAGGGGAAACCCAAGAAGACAGTGATTTGCCCAAGAAAAAAAGTCCAGAAATGTTCATTTCCAAACCCACATTCTAACTACCATATCCCCTTTCTTCCTGCTGAACAGTTTACTTCATTTTTTTTAAATTGAACTAGAAAACAAGGGAATTAGTTTAGGTTGCCCTGAAGTGATTGTGGGATGAAGAGTAATTCAGACACATTTTCTTCCCTTTCTCCTGCAGGTGCACATAGTCTTACAGAAAATGTAATGGAAGCTTTGAAAACTAAATGCCTCCACCATTAACTAAATGGGCAGAATAATTGTCTATGGCTACGTTCACACACAGAGGGCTTGTTTCGAAACAAGACGTTTTGAAACAAGCTGTTTCAAAATAACTCTTTATTTCGAAACACCTTATTTCGAAAGACAAAAACAGCAGCCCCCTCTGCCGGCCAGAGGACACCCCTCAGCACTCTGGCCAGGGTGCTGAGGGGGTAGCCCTTCCTCCCAGGGTGCTTAGCACCCTGGGAGGAAGGACACATGTTGTTTCGGAACACTTTGTTAAAAAAAAATGTCTGCACAGGGCTGTTTCGAAACGAGCTGTTTCAAAACAACCTTGTTTCGTGGGGAAACCAGGTTTAAGCCGTTCAGAAAGAACGGCGGCCATTTCAAAACAACCTCGTTGTTTCGAAATAAGAATGCTGTGTGAACACACCCTATGTGATGTATATCAGACTTATACTGCACCTTTCAGAGGCTGTTCTAAAAGGAGAAGTACTCCTGTTTTATCAGACCTTTCTCAGAGTCTGCTAGACTCACTAGAACCAATGAAGCAATAAATACATCAAACCATGGAGGTAAACAAAATAATAAAACATCCAATGTGACAATTGGAACACCCATGAACACATGTGCAGATTTTGATTGAGGCATTCAAATTTTGAATAGTCCAGTCAAAGCTTTGTGTGTTCACATGATCAAGCAAATGGAATTCTGTGGGACAAAGGCAGAGCAATAGTGACCTTGTCATATGTTTCTGATGATTTGGTTGCTTTTAAATTACCTACCATTGCTCAAGGCAACAGAGCACAAGCAGAAAATAAATATAATGTCTTTTTATTTGACCTGAGCTTTCCAGTTTCTAGATAAAGATTATTGTAAAGGAAGCTTCAAGTGACTCAGAGAAATCTCTGAAGGATAGTAGAATGTATAAGGTAAAACTTAGTAATGCTAGTGAATATTTTACTTACATGCATCCTCTTGGTTAGGTTGTGCCTTCAGGCACTTTTATGTTCATAGCATACATAGAAGGAAGTTATATCAAAATAAAATACTCCTGCTGGGTGGTTGCCATATAACACTACTTTATTTCTTTAGAATTCATTACTCTAACAAGCAAGAATCCCAAAACAGGGAGAGAAAAAGAGACTGCTCTCTAAAATAGAGACATAACTCATTGCATCTTCCTGTAGGCTGTCTGCAGATTGATTCCTCGAGACCCAGATCCCTGCCGCTGAAAGCAGGACTCAAAAGACCCCTTAGAAATGAAAGTGATTTAATTATTTTAATACAGTATTCAATATGCCACAGGCACACCCCCAGTAAGGGGTGCTATGTAAACAATAGAATTGCAAGGTGACAAGTTCCAAGGCCCACGAGCCAGAGTTAGTTGGCATGGTCCAGCCATGCATGCCCAAATGTGGTGGGATTTTCTCTCACAAAACCTCATATGATAAATAAATTTGTTAGTCTTTAAAAGTGCCACAGGATTATTTATCACACAAACTTTCATGGAAGAAATTCCACTGCAGTTAAGCATGCATGGCTGGACCAAGCAACCTGACCATGGCTCATTGACCATGGGCTCCAGCCCGAGCCTGAAAGTCTAAATCACAAGGAAACAACTCCACATGCCTGCGTCGGCTGGAATGGGCCAGTCACGGGCAGGCCTGCCACTGAAGTGCAAAGGGGTGACTGTCCAGGGGCGCATCAATTTTAAGGTAGCTTGGTGATTTTCAAAAAGTCACAGAGATGTGGTAAAAGCTTCTGCTAAGGGAGAAGCCTATTCCACTCATGGTCCCTGTTCACAGTCCATCCTTGGCCCTGCCCCCATTTGGTTCGCTGCCACGTCCTTCCAGCCTACCTCCCTCCTTGGCTCCCTCCTCTCTACCACACCCTCTTTTCCACACTTGGCCTCCTCGTAGCCATGTCCCAACTCCTTACTCAGCACCCTTACTGGTGCTTGCCAGAGGGGTCCCTCCTCTCCTTCCACTTTTACTCCCCCTACCGACCTATGCTCACTGCATGCCCACTAAACTCTACATCCTCTTGCTGATGCTCATCACCTGGAGGCAGGGAAAGTGTGGAAGGAAGTAGGGGGACCAAGGCTGGATTAAGCAGCCCAGGCCCCCCATGGTGACCCCTGCTTCAACCCTCTGATCACAGCTCCCCCCCCCCGCCTAGGTTGCACAGGCTGGCCACTGCTCCCCTTGTCGCTGGGGTGAGGCTGTGGCCAGAGAGTGCTCCTGGCCCTGCTCTGGCTACTCTGCCCAGGAGGTGTGGGGGATGGCCAGCACGTGTCAGGTTGGGGAAGGCAGCAGCAGAGACCTTGCCACAAGTCAGCCAGCCCCAACCCCTAGGTGGAGCAAACAGGTGTGGCCTGCCCCCCTCCCCCCGGGGGGCTCTGAGCACTCCTGCCCTGCTGGAACTGAGCCAGGTGGGCAGCTGGATTATTGGGGTTTAGAAGCTGGATTCTGGGGCTCCCTTTATGCCTGGGGTTTAAGCTCCTAACCCCCCTTTGCTAATCCAATCCTAGAGGGGACTGACAAATGGTGTGGGGAGATGCAGTGGCAAGCAGAGGAGTGGGTGGGTTCCAGGGTAAGCTATGAGACTCTTCTCAAACTCATCCCCCTGCACTGAGTTGAAGCTGTACGCAGTACAAGCCTCAGGATCTGAGTGGACTGAGCAAACAGGTGGGTTGGGACCAGGGGTTAAAATAAGTGGGAATGCCCTGGAACACTATTCTGGGGCTTCCTATTTTTAGGGAGCCAGCATTCCAGGCCCCCTAAACTAGGGACACAAGCTGGAACGCTGTGTTCCAGGGACCCCTAAAAATACATGGAAACATTGCCAGTCACACACGGCTGGCAGCTGCAGTCCCTAGCCAGCCAGAAGCCAGAGTCTTCCAACCAGGTGAGAGCTGCTCAGAGCTGGGAGCTCTTAAACCTTCTGCTCAGAGTAAGCTTTCACTGAGCATGCACAGAGCCTCTGTGCATGCTCAGTGAGAACATCTGGCCAGAGGAGCAGCCGGTGGCCAGGCTGCACTGCTGTGGCAGCCAGGTAAGGGGGTGGGGGGGTGATTGGGGACAGGGCAGGATTGGGCTGGCTGGAGGGGATGATGGGAGAACAGGAGGGCAGGATTGGGCCTGCTGGGGATTGACCGGGGGGGGCAGGATCGGGCTGGCGGGGGAACCTGCACCAGTGTGAGGGGGCCTGCCAAATTAGGAGGGTTCCAGGATCCCCAAATTATACTTTAACCCTAGGGGGCAGGAGCTGGGGTACACTAGGGGGCCCGAATGTGCAGGAGGGGGGCCCACTCATGCAGGAAGGGGGCCCACCCATGCAGGAAGGGGCCCACCCAATTAGGAGGGTTCCAAGGCCTGGTAAATTATACTTTAACATCTGCTTGGGACCTTTTTCCCTGTTCTGAGGAATAAGTATTTGAACAGTGCCAAGCACAGTGGAGTCTTCATGTGTAATAGGGGTTCCTGGGTGCTACAGCATTCTAAACAAGAATAATAAAGACAAGGTGCTATCTAGCCCACTGTTCGATGGCTGTTAGAGAGCACTCTTCCTCCTATACAATCAGCTACCACTATGATGGGCATGCCTGAGACCTGCAAAGAAGAGAATATAATTTTAGGCTTGACATTTTCATGATCAGGTGTGATGATAGATAATTTTCTTAGCTGACTAGATTAAGGCCAGAGGTGACCATTCGATCATCTAGTCTGTAATCCTGTACATCACAATTCACAGACCACAGAAGCTCATACAATTGCCCCTGTAACCTTTGTACTGAGCCTAATAATTTTTGTTTGGCAAAAGACTGTATTTCAGAAAGGCATCCAGTCCTGCCTGAAGACATTAAGAGACAGAGAATCCACCACTTCCTTTGGCAATCAGTTCCTTCAGTTTGAGCAGCCAAGTTTCAAGCCTCTGTTTTCTCTGCAGACTACAGGACACCTGAACAGAGATTATTTTATTTTGAAGGATATAGGTTAATATTTCAACATGGGCCAGGTTAATCACTTTCTTGCCTCCTGTATATCTCACTTCAGAGCAGCAGGTGGCCACCAATCTGCCCCTCCTGAACGAACACAGTACGCTTAGCATTTCTGCAAGCACTTCAAGGAGAATGACAAGGGCAAACAAAGTAGTGCTGAAGATCTGATTGGTAGATACAGGCTCCTTTAGTAATTAAAATATCTTCATTTCAGGAATCTATAACTGGGGTTGGGAAGGAAATTTCCACCAAATTAGGCTGAGTTGGTTGGTTGGTTTGTTTTTAACTTCCTCTGCATTGTGGGGCACAGTCACTTGAAGATTTAAATTAATGTAACCTGAGTTCTTCAAATCAGTGGTTCCTAACCACTGGGCCGTGCACACCAGTGTGCCACAGCAATCCCTCAAGGTGCTGCCAGCAGTCTCAGGACCTGGCCCCAGTCAGGGTCCAGGGCCTCCAGCAGCAGTGGGATCAGGCCCTATCCAGGGGCTGCCCGCGGTGGCAGAGTCTGGAGGCCATGAGCGATAGCACACTATGATGTGCCCCAGCAATATAAAAGGTTGGGAACCACTGCTTTAAATCATGGTCTGAGGACTTTAGTAATAAAGCCAGAATTTATGAGTGTCTCACAGGAGTGGTTGGGTGAGGTTCTGTGCCCTGCATTGTGCGGGCGGTCAGATTAGATAAACATAATGGTCCCTTCTGATCTTAGAGTACATGAGCCAGTGGGCCTCCTGCTGCTGGGTAATGAGCATCCAACAAAAGAGGGCAGGAGGGACTCAGCTTTTCACTACCTGGAACCCAAGCATTGATTGATTTTTAATGAAAAAGGTGCTGAGGACAATACTTTTCACATTCCATCATAACAATTTTAGTTGAAAGAGTAATCTACTGTAGATAGTATTGTAAGGTGTTTACAACTATGTAGTCTACCCTCATATACAAAGCTCATGCAGACAAATTAATGACAAGCAACTGCAGAAAAAATAAATAAGTCTGACTATATTCTCCAGCTACAGCCCTATGCACCTTTACTTTGGCTTTCTCCCCAGTGTTATTACAGAATAGCATTCTCAGAGCTCCCTCGTTCCATGCCGTCCTGTGACATCTGCCACCCGCCCACCCACACATTTTCCACAACCATTCTTTGTGCTGCTGCAATAACAGAAATTGCAGGATTATAAAAAAGGAGTCTGGTGGCACTTTTAAAAACTAAAAAAATATATACATATATATATATTCATCGCATGAGCTTTTGTGGGAGAAAATCCCACTTTGTCAGATGTCTGAAGATGAGGAACTTACAGAATGGAAGCAAAATAAATGTAGGGGAGTGTAAGTCATAGGATCAGGTCAGACTGTTACAGCAAATCAAAGCAGTTATTTGGATTCAGACTGTGGAGTCCAGCGATTAGCAGGGAGATGGGGGGAGGGAAAGCAAAATCACCTGTTGTAATGGGAAGAAAAACCCATAGTCTCTATTCAGCCCTGAGTTCACAAAGTCAAATCTGCATATGAATTCCAATTCTGCAGTTTCTCTTTGAAGCTTTGATTTGTTATTCATTTCCTGAGTGCAGCTACTAACAGATCAGGAGTGGAGTGATCAGGAAGATTGAAGCATTTTCCTGTTGGATTTTGAATGTAGTTATTTCTGGTGTCAGATTTGTGTCCATTTTTAGTTCTGCGCACTTGGTCATGTCTCGGGCAGCAGATTACTTCTAGGTTACAGACAGCCCCTCAATCTTAAACAGATAGTCACCAGCAACTATAGACCTAACAACAGAAACATTAAAGCAGGCTCATGCCCTTGTAACTAACCACGTTGTTAACATCTGCACAAAAGACACAGAACCTAATCAAGCTAGCTAATGCATCAAGGGCTCTTGTTGACTTCCTGTGTCTTTGAGGCATACACTAATTGCAAGACTAAGCCAAAAAGTTTGGATTCTGGCTTTGACTCACATTTTTAGTGCTGTGTGAGAGTTACAGATAAAGGCTACGTCTATACTTACTCTTTTAATTGAATTAATGATGATCAGTATGATTTAAAGTAGTGCATGGCTACACTAGCTTTACTTAGTTCAAAATAAGGACCTCCTACAATTCAAAATAAGGAAACGTTATTTCAAAAGGATAAAACCTCCCTTAAATTCAGAATAATGGTTAAATGGAATTTATTAGTTTGATTTAACCCAGTATAGCTGTGTTAATTCAAACTAATCATTAGTTCAAATTAACATTTTTTTGTCCTTTTTCCTCCCAGGGTGCCTTCCTCCTTCTATATTGGGTGGAGGCATGGCACTTCTTGGGGGCTATGTTGCCACACTTCCCATGGTTCCCCTCTCCTGAATCAAACTATTAAGTCGTGTCCATGGACATGCTAGTTCGATTTGGGTTTCTAGTGGAGCCATGTTAATCCGCTTTAATTTAATTTGGTTTAATGATTTTTGTTCAATTTAACTAGTTCAATTTAAGTTAATTTGATTTAACAATCTAAGTGTAGACATAGCCATAGTGTTAAATTGTTGCTGGCCCCTACGTAGCTGTGCCAGGTTAAAGGGACAACAAACAGCCTTCAGCACAACCATCCATCTGCAAACTGGTCAGCACACATCATCCTTTGCAGCCCCCCTGATCATGGCTGGCTCAATGAGGAGCATTCCACTCTCCAAAAGAACCGGGGAAGAAGACAGGGAAGAAGAAGACCCCCTCACACACCTCTTCATTGTTTACCACAACTGACTGGGCTGTTGTAAGAAGCACACAATACCCTTCTAAGGTGTGGTTGTGTAATGGCTGCACTGCCCAAAAGCTGCCAGGGGAAATGACTCTTTGATGCATGATGATGCTACCCTGAAGTGCCAAATTTCTGCACTGGTCCCCATGAAGGATGGTACCTTAAATGCAAAAGCTGGCTCAGATCTTTTTGAAAAGGATATAGGCTTCTGCTGGACTTAAATCTTCTAACCAACAGGGCTCCTTATTTGTTTTGCTGAACTACCACAGCTACCCCTTTGGAACTTGTCAACATGCAAGGCACTGAATACAGCCATTTGAAGTGATAAATTTGTTAGGCTTTAAAATCACCACAGGACTCCATGTTTGTTTTCGTCAGAAGAGGAGCTCTCTTTATAAGTTACAGAAATCGAGTGTCCCAAATCAGTAAAAAAGCAGCTGCTCTACCACAGTTCCCACATTCTTTCTCTACAGGCCTGACTGCCTCCCTGCAAACAGCAATCCCACTCTATAAAAGTTGGAGCCACAGTGTTGCAAAAGAGTGAGCAATGTACCTGTATTTGTTACTGCAGTATTTCATGGTGTATTGAGAGGGAAGATGACACTGAGCCCAATATCAAATGAAACATCCAGCGTTACAAATGGTTTGCAAGGAAAACCCTTGGGGAAGGAAGGGAAAATCTCTCAGAGCTTTGCCTGTTTATACAAGCAGCAACTCCCTTTAGTCAATGTCATTTAAACCATGGAATTTAAAATTGAAGCACTGGTACACGATTATAGTTACTGCATAAAACCTAGCCTTTGATTCATCAGAAGTATTTTACATCAAAACTAGCACATAATCTTCTGCATAAAAGGAAAAAACATATACAGTTTGGGACTAAATGTTGATAGATAAATGGAATAAAGTAAATATTTTTTGCTGAAGTATTCACTTGATCTTATAAGAATTGTCAAATAATAAAACACTGCTATTCTGGGAGCTCCACAAACATTCTTTGTTGAGAAAGAAAGTTAAATTATAGAACACTGATGCTGCCTCTGAGAAGCTAAGATAGATGTACAGTACCTTCAGGATTAATGCATCTTTTAAAACAACTTACACTCTGAGAAACTATTAGAGCACACTAAAGATTCCATTAAAAACTAAACAGAACAGTAATCTCAAATATAGCAAAAAGGAAAATGGGCACTCTGAAGATAAGAGCACTTGGTAGATAAAAAAATCCTCTAGTCTTTCAGATGATGACAAGGGTCACAAAAAGACAACGACTACTGGGCAATTTTTTCACATTCTTTTTAACAAGTTTACGCTCTTCTTCATGTACAGTAAAGATGGTGGTCAAAGAGGAAACTCAAATGCATCAATAATAATGCAAAGGAACTCTACAGGACAGACCTCAGAATTTGGGAAATGCCAAGATTATGGCTGATTTTGCAGCCTGAATGCATGATGATATCAGGTCCCAAGCAGGGGCGTAGTTAGCTCCTGCTTTCTGGTTGGGCCCTTACTCTTCATGTGACCGGAAGCTTCCTGCTGAAACTGACACTGACAGACAACTGGAGCATCGGGAGATAGAGGGAGGCAGAGAGGTAGCCTGGCCCCTGCTGTGAGGCTGGACCTGTGGGCAGAGGAGCAGCCACTCCCACCCATCTGCCCACAGCTGCTCCTCTACCCAGAGTGCTGCTGCTTGCAGCCGCCTCCTGCCATGGCAGCAAGCTCGTGCCACTGCCAGGGGCTGTGCTGAGTAAGCATTGGCACTGCCCAGCTAAGCCTATCCATAGCTATGCCCCTGGATAAATCTGATAGTCTTTAAGTGCCACAAGACTCCTTCCATATTTTTGCTTTACTAGACTAATGCAGCTGCCCCATTGGAACTTGGCTCCTGGACCCAAGTCATTGTTTCTGTCAAAGTGCTGGGTCAAGAGATGGGGAACAAAGTGTAAGAGTGAGTGGCCAGTTTTTAACATAGGAAAGAGTCACCAGTGACACTATTCCATAAGGAGAGGAAAGTGGTTTGATTCATTGACTAGTGATTTGGAAAAGGGAGGAATAATTAAATGGCAACATTTCAGATGGTGAACAGTGATTTAGAGAAGACAAGGCTAGGAAAGACAGCAATAAATTTCAGAAGGGCTTTAAAAATTGGTAAATAGGCAGATTGATTGCAGATGACATAGAGTATTGGAAAATTCAAGGTAATAGGCATTGAATGAAGCAATTTGAACTACTTATATTCATTGACAAGTTCCAAAGGGATAGCCATGTTAGTCTAGTTCAGCAAAACAAGCAATGAGTCCTGTGGCACTTTTAAAGACTAATAAAATTAGGAATCATATGAGCTTTCTTGGGAGAAAGTTCCTGACCTGATACTAATGACTTACATGTCCCTACATTTATTTTCCTCCCACTCCGAAAGTTCCCCATCTTCAAAGCATCTGACAAAGTGGGATTTTCCCCACAAATGTTCATGCAATAAATAAATCTGCTAAATCTTTAAAAATGCTACAGGACTCTTTGCTTGCTTGCATATTCATTGGTGGCTTCTAACTTCATTGAGGCCACCCAGGGGGAAAAAAATGTGGGTGTCCCATTTTTCCGTAAAAATCTCTGCTCAGTGTGCAGTGGTGGTTCAAAGCCCAAAGGAATGGATAGCTACAGAAAATGACACTAGTAACATAATGACATTGTTTAAATAGGCGAGTCCTCACTAAAGATACATGTGATTCTAGTAACCACTCTACAAAAGATAGAGCAGAAAGACAAATGCTGCAAATTATTAGAGAGATGGAAAGGCTTTCATTAGAAGAAAAAGTAAAAAGGTTGGGGATATTCAGTCTGGATAGCTGGTGAATATGATTCACATATAAAAGAAAAAATGGTACAGAGAAGTTAATCTGAGTCCTCCAATTTACTCTCTTTCATAGGAACCAGAGTACATTCAATGAAACTGAAAGACAGCACATTTAAAACACATTCTAGAGAGAGAACTATGTTAGTCTATTTCAGCAAAACAAAGAAAGGAGTCCTGTGGCACTATTAAAGACTAACAAATTCATTTTTTGCATGAGCTTTTGTGGGCATAATCCCACCGCATCAGATGCATCTCAGGAAGTGGGATTAAGTCCACAAAAGCTCATTTGAGAAATAAATCTGTTAGTTTTTAAAAGCGCCACAGGGCTCTTTGGGTATGTCTACAAGGTAACTTTTATTTCAAAGGAACCCATTTAGAAATAACTCATTTTGAAATAAAATCCTTATTTTGAAATTAATTCGAATTAACAGTTTGTTAATGTTGCCATGTTGCCAGCCAGGTTGCCAGCCAGGTTGCCAGCCAATCACCTAAAAGCACGAACTGGCTGCCCCTCCCTGTCCATTGCGACTCCGAAGAGGTAACAAGAGAGATGGCTACGGATGCTCCCGAGCCATCCTCGAGTACTTGGTTGACCCACTGCTAGCCTGCAGGGTGCTGCACTGCTGGGGGACACACTTTCCCTGAGAACCGATGAGCCCGGAGCTGCACCCCGGACCATCGTCTCCGCGGCCTTCACAGCACCGATAGCTTCCCATCCCCTTCTGTGCCACAGCCCAGCTGGGCACCCACACAGACTGGTGGGAGCAGGTTCTCCAGCGAACCTGGAGCAACAAGTCCTGGACGAGGAACCTCTAGGTTAGCGGGGAGACCTTCACCCACCTCATCTTCGAACTCACCCCAGTCCTGCGCTGAAGGGACATGGTGGTGAGGGCAGGCAACTCTGTGGACAAGAGCGTCACCATCGCTCTCTGGAAAATGGCCACTCCCGAGTCCCACAGGTCCATTGCCCATGTCTTCAGCATTGGGACATCCAGCGTCAGGGAAATGCTGCTGCAGGTCACTGCAGGTCACTCATGCCATCAGCATGGTCCTGCTGCCACAACTTGTCACCCTGGGAGAACTGCAGGACATCATCACCAGTCTTGCTGTCCTGGGCTTTCCAAGTGGGGGGATACTCAATGGCACCCACATTGCCATGTGAACCCCACCACACCGCCTGCTCCTCCATTCTGCCCCAGCCAGCCCCACCCACCCCCACCCATACCCTGACCCCCCAACCCAATAAAACATGAAATAAACTCTCAACGTGGGTGAACTGTGTTTATTAAACAAGCAAGGGGGTATGGGAATGCAGAACTGGGGGCCCAGGCATATGGGGTGGGGGCATCGAACTGAGGAGACAGGCATGTGGGGTGGGGGCTTCGAACTGGGGGCACAGGCATGTGGGGTGGGAGTTTCAAACTGGGGGCACAGGCATGTGGGGTGGGGGTTTGGGGACAACTGGGGGGCATTTTAGGGGTGAGGCACCCCTGGGGCAGGGCCTGCAGCACCACGGCCTTCACCTAGGCCACCCCAGGTGCAGGGGCACCGGCAACGAGGGGCAGCTGGGTCCCTAGGAGCAGCAGCAGCAGGGGCAGTGCCAGGCTGGAGGGCAAGGTGTGACCCTCTCTGCTTGAGTTCTGTGTGTATGTTCTCCAGCGCTGCCGCCTGCTGCTCCATCGTCACTCCGTGGCCCTCCATTGCCACCATGATGCAGTCGTCTGCGTCGACGGCCCACTGCAGCTGCCAGCCTGCGGCAACCTGGCACCTGGCCTGCTCCAGACGCCATGCCAGGGTCGACTCCTCTGCCTGCTGGCTGAACTGGAGTGTGGCCACAAGGATGTCGTCGCGCGTGAGGTGGGCGCTCCTCCTCCTCCTGGTGGCCAGTGGCGGACTCCTGGGAGAAGGCCAGCGGGTGGGCAGACGAGCTGCAGGGGCAAAAGGGAGAACGGTTAGGTGTCAGCCTACTAGCCTTGGTGTGTACAGCCTGTGAGCTGCAAACACCCCTGCCCTGACAGCTAACAGGATTCCAAGGCTGGGTGGGCTCTGTACACTGCAATCAGGGGGCACAGGGCCTCATGGCCCATGGGAGGTAGTGAGCTGTTCTCTGCAGCATGTGGGCCAGGAAGTCTCCTGAGCCATGTGACAGCCATGCTGGCTGCAGGCTCTCTGCCCTGCATGTTGTCATGTCTGCCTATTGCCACCCCCGTGTTGAGGGACCCCATCCTGCTTGGGCATGGGACCCTGTCTCCACATGCCTCCCTGCAGCATGCCTGCACAGGAGACCCTGTGCCCCCCTCCCCTGGGCCTGAGCCCCACTGTCCCAGGGCCGTGCCCCCCTCAGAACCCATGCCCTGCACTCCGGGGCCTCCCTGCCTTGTAGGGTGGGGGCACTCACCACCTGGGACACTTGATGTCTGGCAGGATGTCCCATCAAACTCAGCTGCCTCCTGCTCCCCTGGGTGCTCCTCAGGGCTGTTAGTCCGGGGCTCCTCTTCTGGGATGAGCTCCAGGCTGGAGGGTGGAGCCGTGCTCGAGCAGCTGCTCTCGCCCACCTCCAGGGGCTCTTCTGCTTCAGAGGGGGCCCCCCCCATCTCTGCAGAGTCCCGCAGGTGCCTATGGTGGGGTAGGCTACCAGGCTCATCAGCGAGGAACTGGTGCAACTCATCAAAAAAGGGGCAGCTGGTGGCAGCTGCTGCCCCATGGAGCTCCCTGGCATCCCATACTCGGGCATACTCCTACCGGAGCCCCTTCACCTTTGAGCGTACCTGCTCCATGGTATGCTCAAAGCCCTCATCTGACAGTGCCTGGGCGATGTCAGCGTATATGTCCACATTCCTGTGGCTGGCCCTGAACCACTCCAGGATGTCATCCCTTGCCCAGATGTGGAGGAGGGCAAGGGTCTCGGTTTGGGACCAAACGGATCCCTTCTGCTGTCTGTGAGGGAGCCGCTCGTGCCTCAGCCATCGTGCTGCTAGCCAGCCTCACAGCCACCAGGCACAAGCCTAGAGGACACTTCCTGGCCCAGGGCACCCTGGGAGGAAGAAGGTCACCTAAAACCACTATCGAAATACCGTTGTTTTGAAACAATGGTTTTTTGACCCGTTGTTTCGAAACAACCATTCGGATATGTTGTTTCAAAACAGTCGTTTCGAAACAACAGCTATTTTGAAAGCGGATGAGGTTTGCCACTTTCAAAATAACGGTCATTATTTCAAAATGAAGGAGTCCCGTCATTTCAAAATAACGAAACGTCGTTTGGACATGGCAACTTTTCTTTCAAAACAACAGCTGTTGTTTCGGAAGAAAAGTGCCGTGTGGACACAGCCTTTGTTTGTCATACATTTAAAACAGAAAAATCAAAATACTTTTAATACAAAATATATAATTAAGCCATAGAGCTCAATACCACAAGATAACACTGATACCAAGAACACAGAAGGATGCATAGAATGATAGAAAGGTCATAGAAACTGACAACATACAGAGTTAATATAAAAATGTTTGAGAAATATAAACCCTCACACTTCAGCACATAATCTGATCTCTCACTGAGCAGAGAAATGAAGGAACTTCATTTATGGGCTGGTTATTCCACAAGTGTCTATAATGGAGGTTTTAGCACCTTCTTCTGAAGCATTTGGTGCTTGTTACTGACAGAACTATGGACTAGATGCAGCATGGATCTGATCCAATGAATTTGTCTTGAGGCCTAATTACATGATCATATATTCTTTCTGCAATGATACAATCAAATGAGCTGAAAATTCTGATCCACTAAGACCATCTTTTGCCATGTATTTTTGTGCTAGGGAGAGGTACTCCTGAACTGTGATCCATAAATGACTCCTGTTCCCTGCCCAGTCATTCCACTTCATATCAATCAACTTTGGGCTGATGCTGTATAATTCTACAGTCTTTCAGACACACATATGGAAACTCACATGGCTCCCACTTATTTTGTGCTTACATGAATTTCATTGTCATAAGGGTCAGTACCGATCCAGGCATATCATTTTTATACTTTCACTCCTCTCTAAGGTATTCATTTCAATAACTTTATCAGCACCCATCCCACTCAGAAACAGTTACATCTCTAAATAAGAATATTTTACTGTAGTGTTTCCTCAGAGAGCAATGCTGAGAGATTTGTATCACAGACTACATTGTGCATGGTAGAGCCCTGCAGGGGTATTTAGAGAAAGAGGAAGAAAAGAGGGTAGAGAAGAGTTACTTATCCATAACTCGAATTCGCTGAGTAGATTATCAATATAGATTGATGCTTCCAGACCCATTTTTTGGAGCTTTGCAACATAGCCTAATGATATGTAAGAAATTGGGATATACAGAAAGCTGTAGCTATTAAATATCCTTCTGCTGCTCCCTGTCTCAGGGTAGGGGTAGAAAGAGTCTCTGTGGTTAAAGATTGTCAGCGGATTCAGACTTCTGTAGATTTTATGGGTATGTCCTAAGGGTGGGGAACTGTACTGGGAATAATGGAAAGAGGAAATTAAATGTTTTTCATGGGTGGAATTCTTCCCTCCCCTGTGGGTCAGCACAAGGTTTCTGCATCACCCTGAAGTGAGTCTGCTATAAAATCCACCACTATATCAGACCAACAGAGGATATGAGTATGTTTCAGCAGCCTTCAGCAATCTTGTCTATTTAATTCATGCTGCAGCAGCTTATGCTTTGAGTTCTATGAGTTGTTGGTTCACTCTCTACTGTGTCAGCCAAGAGCATGGCCACCAAGGATGCACCATATAAGTCTCACTCACACTCTATTTTGATGGCTTAAATGATATGTAACTGCTGTTCTGGCTCTTCTTTGTAGGGAAATTTGACTAAAATCAAAATTGCAGTTGTTATAAATTTCAGATTCCATTCTTATAGTTCAAGAGCAGTACTCTTTATAGCATGTTGCAGATGGGCTTATACCAAGAAATACAAAACAACCTCTTCTACAAAGATCCTATTTTTCCCCCTTAACAAAAAAAGAAAACACCATATCAAATAAGAATGGCTAATTCCTTATTTCGGAATATAAGGCTGATAGGCAGATTTGCAGGACAAACAAAAATATGGTGTATAGGTTTGACAGCCTACACCATTACCTTTTTCACTGCTAAATAAATCACACATTTATGCTTGCAAACTATGTGAGAGCCAAGTTTCCTTGTTCTGTATTCCTCTGACAGCCCATAATGAATGTTTTGTCATGGTGATCAACACATTTTTATTACAGCTCTTACACTTAAAATTCCATCTGTTTCACAAACACAACATGAACATGAGAAAGCATTCATTAATCTTAAATTCAATAAGGAAAAAAAAGATATTTCACAACACAGGACTCCCCTGCAAGTATTTTTGTCTTACACTGTACAACAAACAAGTGCAATGTTTTCCGTGGGTTCTGCTTCTGAATGTTGCATCCCAATTGTCTGTGTCTGTATTCTGTTACATAGATTCTTACATTGCATGCATCATTGCAGTGCCTATAGGTTATCTGTATGACTAATGAATATACAGTAAAAGAAGGTCCATGGAAAAAAGACAACCCCACCAAACTGGTTCGCTCCATCAAAAGCAAGAAATAAAGACACTTAAAAATGTCTGTCTACCATTTCCTTCTTCATATGTTATGCAAGAATATGAAATACTCTTTAGCTCTGTTGTTTGTTTTTGTTCAAAAACAAAACAAGAGATTGGCCAGTGTTCAGGTCTGGATATGGAATAACTTGGCTAAGAGCATTGTTTTGAGGTTGACTAAGGAGTAAGATTCTGGTTTGGATTTAGCAACACTGTAATGTGGGATGTTCTCCCAATGGTTTGGTTCCAAATGGTGAAAATCCAGTAAGGTCACCATCTTGATTGCTTATTATTCTTATTTTCCAGCATGGGTGAATGGATAAAATGATGGGATTACAGAGTCATTTCTTACCTAGGTAGCTCTTTGAAGAGAGCAATGTATGCTAGGTTGGTTACGTCAGGTCGTGACTTTCTAGGCTTAATGTCTAGCCAATATTTGGTGGAAACCTTGTACACAATATCACGCAAAGTGTAGTTTCTTTTAACTTTTGAAGGTAGGAAATAGAAAGGAAGCTTCACAGTAGATGTTCTCCTCCCTAGATCGTACTCCTCTAAAAAAAATTGGTACAGTATTCTGGATCAAATTCTTCCCAAGGCCATTTTCATGCAGTTCTCATATGTAAGATGGAAATGGAAACTACACAGTGAGGTTTTGTGATCTGCATTATGCATCATATTAGATGATCATATTAATCCTTTCTGACTTTAGAATCTATTGGTATGTCTACACTTGCAAGTTAGTTGGAATTAAGGAGGCGTAATTCGAACTAACTTAGTATCTGTCTACACCAGGCTTTCATTAGTTCAGATTAAGGAATTCCTTAATTCAGACTAATGAAAGCTTAGTTAGAATTACTAAAACCTGCCAGTTAGTTCAAACTAAGCCCTTAGTCTGATCCTTAGTTTGAACTAAGGACAGTGCAGCCTTGGATTAACCCTTAGTTTGAATTTAATAAATCTGAAATAAGGGCAGTAGGTTTGAATTAACAAAGTGGACTAATTTGACTGAATGTTAAGTTGAATTAGTCCACTTTGTTAATTCAAACTAATAAATTTGAGTTTAGTTTGAACTAAACTCAAACTTATTAGTTTGAATTAACAATTTCAGACTAACTTTTCCTAGTGTAGACATAGCTTATGAGTCTAACTAAATCCAAGTGCAGATTTATATTTGCTGAAAAGATTTGCTTTTTTTTTCATGAATTTAGATTTTAGCAACACTGAAAAGAAGGGTGCCTTTATCTAATCACTGGGAGGCAGTGTGGCCAACTGGATGGAACACTACACTAAATTGTAGGAGAAACCTGCATTCTATTTCCATCTCTACTACCAGACTTCTGGGTGGCCTTGTATGAATCACTGCCCTTGCCTCAGTTTCCTCAACAGTAAAATGTTCACTTCCTCCTTTCTAAAGGGCTTCAGGGTCTACTGATGAAAAGTATCATGTAAGAACTTCACATATTCTTCTTCTTCTTCTTCTTCTTCTTCTTCTTATTATTATTATTATTATTATTATTATTATTATTATTATTATATTGACTAAAGAAAGAATAACTACAGATGTGGTTTGCTTGGCTTGGTGAAGTAGACTGTATTTAAAGCTCATCTAATATTTTCAATTCACTACATGTTTTTTTGGCAAGTTTCAGATAGGCAAATTCACTTTCTCCCCTCAGAGCTCAAATGATATCCAGTATTTTAATCTCATGATTGAGTATAAAAATTAACTGGTTAGAGGCAGTTTTTTGTCATTATATCTATTACATCCAAAAAAAACCCCCCTACATTAAAAGAATATGAGGGCTGAGATATAAAGTCCTCAAAAGTTAGGAAATGCCAGAAATATGCTTGCCTGAGCAATCTTTGCCTCTCCCCCCGACCTGCTCCTTGCACTTGTGTGTTATGAGATACAATCTTTAATTACACAGTCATATACAATATTTTTTTCCTCAGGATCCCTGCCTTATTGTCCCGCTCTGTGCCCATGCTGGACTTGCTGTAGGGATTAATCAGGGTTACGTAATGAAGCTTGTTGTCTGTATAACTGGTGGATAATATTTTGCATAAGTTGGAAGGTATATAATGAATGAATCAGGGGGCTGCAGGAAGAGAAGTGGTGTGATAGTTAAGCAATAGAATATTGCTCTGAACACTCTCCCTGTCACAGTGCTCCTTGTGATAGTGGGAAATCACATAAAACAAAATTTGCACGTTCAATTATACATTCTTCTTTTCTGGGAACCCAACAGTAAACAGTGGGGCTTGAGTGGCAAAGTACTCAGCCCTCACAGGCACAGCTGAAGTACATGAGAACTGTGCTTTGAACATATAAAAAAACAGATCCTGGATTTCTCAGATTGGGCATTCACAATAAAGAAAGATAAGGAACAGATCATATAGTGGAGGAGGGATTTCACAGAGGATTGGATTGTAAGGAACAACACAGAGAAGACCAGACTAAGAGGCATCACTAAGGCTATGTCTAAGCACAGTTCAAACTAAAAAAAGCACAGCTAGTTTGAACTAAAAAGCTGGTTTGAACTAAAAAGCAAAGCATAGTTCAAACTAACCACTAGTTTGAACTTATTTAGTTTGAACTAACATGACTACATTGTGCTAGTTCAAAATAAACTTTGAAATAAGTTTGAAATAAGCAGTTAGTTTAGACTAACCAGCCGAACTAACTAGTTTGAAATAACCTTTGATTAGTTTGAACTATTTTTTTTTTAAGCTTTCTTAGTTTGGATTAATTTGCTAGTGTAAACATAGCCAAAGATGCAGCAGGTAGAAGTATTAGGTATTGCAAATTGGAACCAGAGAGAATCATGTGGGATCTCACAGAGAATGCAGTCATGAGGTATGATGTCCAGGAGCAGAAGGGGCCACATGGGATTGTGGAGTGGAGAAATTATCACAAGGGATAACATTAAGGTGATAGTCCAGCAGAGGTCAAAAAAAAAAGAAAAAAAAAAAGATTAGACAACTGAGCCACATGACTCATGAGGACAGGCAGATTGAATGTGGCTTATTTTGTCTGCAGAAAAGAACAGTGAGGGCAATTTGACAGACCTCTTCAACTATCCGAAGGAGGAGTTTCAAAGAGGATGGTGCTAAGTTATTTTCAGTGGTGGAAGATGACAGAACAAGGTGCAATAGTCTAAAGTTGTAGTGGGGGAAGTCTAAATTGGATACTAGGAAAATCTTTTTTCACCAGGAAGGTGGTAAAGTGATAAAGTTATGGGCTACCTAGAAAACTCCATCCTTCAAGATCTTTAAGGCCTGGGTTGGTAAAGCCCTCTCTGGACTGATTTAGTTGGAGGTTGGTCCTACTTTGAGCAGGGGCTTGAACTAGATATCCTCCTGAGGTCCCTTACAACCTTAATCTTCTGTGATTCTGTAACTCTGATGATCTGCAAGAACAAGGAAAATCTGGATGTGTTTATTGACTACTGCAAACTATCTCAAGAATATTACTAGTAGCAAACCTCTGAAGTTTGAATTCTTGTCTTTCGAAGTGAACAGAAATGTTGGGAATATTTCAGTAGTGACTGATCATTTTTGTGGAATGTGCACTCAGAATCCCAAACATGATCAGAAAGCCACCACTGTGTCTTGAGTCTTCCTGAAAAAAATATTTTTCAGTTTATAGATTCCCATCTTGGATACCCTCCAGCCATGAATAGACTTTGAGACTCTCCTTTTAAAAGAGGTGCTGAGTACAGCAAGAATTTAAAACTTCAGAACAAAGCCTTATCACCCACAAGGTGACCCTTAGCCAAACTGGTTTAATCAAACTATGTTGAATATGTTGGGGACTTCACGTACAAAGAAGAAGGCAAGATAGAGCCACGTGCTGAATGCTGAAGATGATAAGAAATATCATATTCATCAAACTCATTCAGTGAACACTGTTCATCCTAACACAAACAAGGATTCCTGTAGCACTGAAAGACTAACAAATTTGTTTGTTGCATGAGCTTTTGTGGGAGAAAATCCAGCTTTGTTGAATGCTTTGAAGATAGTGGAACTTACAGAATGGGAGGAAACATTTCAAATATTTCCCATGAAATGGATTTTCTGAGAAAACATTCTAATTTTATTTTACATTATAGCAGAAAAGTCAAAACATTTGGACTATTATGTGATTTTATATTCCATTTAATTAACTGGCAATTTCTTTTGCAATTTGTATTCCAATTAGTAAGTAGCATTCTAATTCCTATTGTTATCAGTAACTAAGTGGTACTCTAAGTGAAATTGGTTTTTGCAATTAGTAGCTGATTTGCTCATTTAGTTTTGTAACTGATCATGGGTAGTTTTATTTTTATTCTAATTGGTAAGTAGTAATTAGTTTAGTAGTTGCTGATTTTCTATTGCAACTGGTATCACACACACAAAAAATAAAAATAATAATAAAATGATAAACTAAAATTATATCAAAACAATAATATACTATGTTATACATTTCAATAAAATAATTGAAAATGAAATTAAAAAACAAAATGAAATGCCAAAATTTACATGAAATTTTTGAAATTTTTCAAAATGAAATTTTTATCAAATCCAATTCTTTTAAGCAAAAGTTCACTGAAATGTATATGGTTATGTCTACACACAAAGTTTTGTTTCAAAATAAGTCATTTCAAAATGACTTATTTCAAAATAAAATCCTTATTTTGAAATGACTTATTTCAAAATAAGGGAAAGCCCGCTATCAAAGTGGCTGTTATTTTGAAATGGTTATTTCAAAATAAGGTCATTTGGACATGTTGTTTTGAAACAATGGTGTTGTTTCAAAACAACACGTCCAACTGGCATTATTTCAAAATAACCATTTCAAAATAACAGCTGTTTTGAAATGAATGGGGTTTAAGCTGTTTCAAAATGACGGTTCTTATTTCGAAATGATGGAGCCTGTCATTTCGAAATAAGAAAACGTCATGTGGGCCTAATCTTTTTTATTTCGAAATAACCAGTGTTCTTTTGAAATAAAAGAGATGTGTGGACATACCCTATGCTCCTCCAAGAAAATATTGCACTGGAAAATGTTCAAACATCTTTACCTCCTAGCAGGACTGGGGTCTGATTCAATGTGGCAATTCCTGTGTTCCATTTATGATGTGGAATAGATGCTCACTGTAATACTGTTGAAGGTTGAGTGTACGGACAAGATGCATAAACATACACATTTATCAGATTCCCATTTAGCTTTGGGGAAGACCTTTCTTGATTTACCCTCTACATTCTTGCTTCTCTATACAAGATTATCTAGTAGTCCTTATTTCTCTGTGTCTATTTTACATTTTGTATGGCTTCTAAGAAGCTACATATTGTTAGTCAATGCTGTTTATTGCTCACATGTAAAATATGACAATGTCATATTCTAAATACAACTTTAATTCCCCCCGCATTTTACTCATCCATAACCCTTAATCCTTGACATAGTTACATTCATCTATTCTGCATCAAAGAGAGCACACTCACCAACCATATCTCATCCACAGACTCACTCACAGATCATCCTCCACCCATACATTATTAGCAAGGGTTACAAATAGCCATACTACTCCTTGAAGTGCATATGCAGCCTAGCAATTTGACTTCTTCCTATCACAAATTCTTGCTATTTTCAAAAGATGACAGTATGTCATATCTTATCTTCCATATACAATTTTGAACCACATCTTTCCCATCAAACACTATTCCACTGTGAGGCAGAAAATGCATTATAGCCCATTCACTCTATTTGTTCTGGAAAAAATCTCATTATATCCATCCCTCCCATAATTACGCTACGAACAATAAACATTTATACTAATTTCTTCAGTTAGCATCTGCAAAGGACACTGGAGTTAGTGTCACTTCTCTTGTGAATATCAGAATGGCACTTTAAAACCATTGGAATTAGACATTTCTAGAGGAGTAGCCATGTTAGTCTGCTGTACAGCAAAAACAATGAGTCTTGTGGCACCTTAAAGCCATAAGGCTCTCATTTTTATTGGAACTGGAATAATTGTTACACTGTTGTTAAGTCCATCAACCCCCATGGAGCTACTCAAGGTTTATATAAATGTTAAGAGAACTGGATCCCACACATTTACTGGCCTGGAGAAATGGTTATGTGGAAAGGGAAGATGTTAATAGACCAACAAATTTAATCCAGGCTCATAGTAGAGGACAAAGGTTACAAACAACTGACCCATTTCCTATTCATTCCAGTATTGAGAATTGCACCACTAAACAAGTAATGGCAAATAAATTATTAGTCTCTTTTTTCTCTCTTCACCACCAACTTTGCTTTAAAATATAACAAAGGTAAGGAAAGAAAAGGATATGCTCTCAAACTTCCTTTCCATGCAGCAGCAATTTTTACACCAACTGACTGTATTGTTCAAGTTGAACTAGTACTAAGAGATAGCTTGCTTGTAATGTTTCTATTTTTACACTTTCAAAGTATTAGAGAGAGTCACTGACAAGCAGAACAGAAATTAAACTGTTTTGTTAAAAAGGATTAAAATAAAGTTTGATGGGCAAAACTGATGAAAAAATTCCTTCTATAAAAGATATATTTTTACCAGATTTAAGTCATGGTAGAACTGGTTTCTACTGGAAAAAAAAGAAAACCCATACAAAAGCAAGGATCAAAGTAAGAAGGATGTCTTTCGGAATACAAAGGCACTGCTGGTCAAGATGTTCAAAATTGACTAGTAATTTCAGGTGCCAAATTTGAGATATTAAGACACTGAAGAAGTCCTCCAGCCAAAGCAGAGAACAGTAGAGTTGACATTCCTCATATTTTTAAGCTAGCAGTACATGAAAACATTTCTCGTCTTCTCTGTGGATTATAAAGAAGGAAAAAAGATCAGGCTGTTTGTAAACTGTGCTCTATGTGAAATTGTTGTAAACAGCAGAAAGAGCAAATGACCTCAAGAGGTCAGACATATGTCAGCTAGGAATATCAAAATGAAATGGCATCAACAAATGCAAACTAATCAGTGTAGAACTGGAGTGAAATAATACAGAACACGTACAGAACACATACATTCAATGGGAAGGTGAAATCCAGAAGTAGAAGTGCTGAGAGAGACACTTAAGTGAGACAGCAGATAGTAAATTACATCTGAAATTGCAGTGTGATGTGATGGCATGAGGGCAATGCAATTTTGGGCATCCTATTGCAGTGGCTTCATTTCATGGGGAAGGAAAGTGACAGTATATTTCTATACAGCACTGGCAAGACTGCATTGGGAGCTCTGTGCCCAAAGGTGTTAACATATGGGAAGGAGTGCTGAAATTTAAAAAGGAAAAGGATTGCAAGAGATGACATATGCTATAACAATAGTGGATACAAAATTAATAAGA
>ML682063.1:12014904-12075477 GCA_007922195.1 Podocnemis expansa
TGTGATGTGATGGCATGAGGGCAATGCAGTTTTGGGCATCCTATTGCAGTGGCTTCATTTCATTGGGAAGGAAGTGACAGTATATTTCTATACAGCACTGGCAAGACTGCATTGGGAGCTCTGTGCCCAAAGGTGTCAACATATGGGAAGGAATTCTGAATTTTTTTTTTTAAAAGAATATTGGAAGAGATGACATATGCTATAACAATAGTGGATACAAAATTAATAAGAATATTCACTCCTGTCCAATGAGTGCCAAAGGGAGCATTGGAGAACCATGTGTATCTATATCCATATCTACCTCTATCTATGGACTATAAATGTCCCCAAAAGGAGAGGAATTACCTAGAATGGCTGGAATGCTGACATTGCAGCTCATCATGCTGACCAATATTTCATTTATTTTTAAACTCCCCCATTCATTTGTACCCATCTGTTATCTCTTGGTTAGAACAATGGTGTCTTGATCCATCACTGGAGCTTCCAGGCTTGGTAGCCATGGGCTATGGTGATACAAACATTAAAGAAATAATAAATTCATTATTATGGGGTAGGACAGAAGTACTTGATCTGAGTCTCCTGCAGGTGATAGTTGTATACATGCAGTTTTGTTTTTAGTGCTGTTCAGGGGAACAGGACTTGTGTACATTTTGTAAAAAAATAATGACACTAAGGAAATACCTAACTCTATGTCACATACTTCTCCCTGCAAAACCATGAATTCAGCTACTTCTTGACCAAAAGGGCTGTTATCACTACTCCAACTTATTGTTTGTGCATCACAATTTTGCTCAGACAAAACTGTTCAAAAGGTTGTATGGACACAATCTTCCTTGGCGGGGTTCTGCACTAGATGCAGCGCCTCATGCGTCCATTTCATCTCCAATTTTGTGACAACAAACAGGCCAGTGATCAGACCCCTAGGGTGTTTGAAGAGTGGGCAAAACACCTCCCAACAGAACACTGCAAGCACAACACTCTTCTCTAGTAAATTTACAGAGATTGTGGTTTTCTCAGGTCCTGTGGGCCACCTACTTCTCATTTTCCCTTTGTGTTCTGAATGAGAGTCCATTGTGATGGGTGGAAGCACGGTACTACAACAGAGCCAAGTTGGCATAATGGCTCCCAAGTAAAAGCCGGTCTGTTTCTAGCTACATAAATAGCTGGCCCACTGAGACAAGGCAGGGCAGCTACTGCAGAGTGGTTACCTGGCAGGCCATTACTTGGTGCAAACGTACAGGTGACCCATAGACTTCAGTTGCTTCCCTTCTTGGGAAATTCCAGGCAGGATGTATTCTTCTGGCCATGCCTGCCTTACTCCGCTCCCTAGAAGTGCAACTCTTCATGCATAACACTTTCGTGCTCCCCTTTGAAACTGCAGAATTGACTCCAATTCCATCTGTTCCCCTTCCTAGGGGCATAAAAGTCCAATTTAGTGATGCAAATGTAGCCCATAAGGAAAAGCAAAATACATAGTCTAAAAAAAAATGTGTTTGGCCTGAAAGTGAGTGTCTCTTATTTGAAAACCTCACACTGAGCAGACAAAAGGAAAAATATCGGTTGATGTAATATTTATCGTTCAAATCACTAATGCAGCCGTGATCAAAGAAAATATATTTACCAGTAGGGTGCTGGGCATAGATGCCATTCGAGTCTGAAAGCAGGAACTGTAAAATATTGAATCCTGAATATAATTTTAATATATTACACTCTTTTGATGACAGCTCTATGCTGTTATAATTCAAATAGAAATGAAAATATTAACACAAGGACCAAAAGAATAACTTCAGAAAGAATCAATTTCTCCCAGAAAAGGATAGATAAGAGTGCACATATTACGTTTTCATGGAAATTCAGCTATTCCTTTGCTATGACAAAACAACAAAAAAGAAATAGTGTTACTTTGAACTACTGCTTTTATTTTAGGCAATCAAAATACATCTACATCCACAGCTGTCCAGAACAAGGAATTTGTTCTAAAGGACACACAATGGTGCTTCTGTTAAAACCTGCGACTTGCATTTCTCTGGATCTTTGGGTTTGCTCAAGCACTGAACAAAACTCATTTATCCCACTTTTTTAATGAGAACATGAAAGTTTTTAACAAAACCTTGCATTCAACCTGGGATCGCAATGTTTATGGGCAAATCAAAGTGGTATGTTGGTTGACCTCTAAGGATTTTGGCCAAAATGTTCAAATATTGCTGAAATTAAAGCCATACCTACATACCTAAATAAATGCCCTGATTTTCGGTAGTAATCTACTACATGCTCACATAAGTAGCATACTACTTCTTCACAGTGAATCAGCTTGTGCTGTCTGGCATGTTAGAGAGACAGAGGCAAGTCTGCTCACGCTTTGTACATTCCTTATTTGCCTGTGGCATTCATCGATCACTCAGATTGAGATCCTCTTAAGTATTTTGGCGTCTAACACCAAATGAAGTCAGTGGGTATTAGGTGCCCTTTAAGGATCTGCATCACCACATTGGAAGTGATTGTAAGAGCTCTGTTTTATTCTGTCTGGATTTATCTGGCTCTAAATAACTGAACGGTCACAGAGGACACGTGCATGTGCACACATGCACACATACTGTTCTCTGTCTGGGAAGCATAGTCTTTAGGGTATGTCCACATGTATCTTTTAAATCAAAATAACACTGGTTATTTCAATTTAAAAAAGATTAGGTCCACATGACGTTTTCTTGTTTTGAAATGACGAGCTCCGTCATTTTGAAACAAGAGATGTTATTTCAAAATAGCTTAAACCTATTTTAATTCAAAACGTCTGTTATTTCAAAATGGTTGTTTTGAAATAATGCCATTTGGACCTGTTATTTCGAAATAACTCTTACTTTGAATTAACACTTTTGCCCTTCTCCTTCCCATGGTGCCTTCCTTTTTCTATATATTGGGTGGGGGCATGGCCCAGGGAGGGGGCCATGGTGCCCCTCTTCTGATTCTGAGTCTGTGTCTGGACTTGCTATTTTGATTTGAGGCTTTTGCTTATTTTGATTTAAGTTAATTTGAAATGATGATTTTATTTCAAATTAGCTTATTTCAAATTAACCTATTTCGAAATAAGTATCTACGTATGGACGTGGTCTATGGGTACAGTTCTTCAAGCTACACCACCTATGTTGGGGGAGTTGCAATGCTGCAAAACTTGTTTACCTAACTCACTGCCCTCCACCTAGCAATGCAATAACCGATCCAAGGAAGGAACTGCCTCATTCCACAGTAAGTGATGAGCCTGCTCTCCTACTGCACGTAGCTTTTGTCAATCTTGCATATTGTTGTGTGTTTCTGTGCAGGCAGTTAGAACAATGGGCCCTTAGCATTTTAATAGCTCTTCCAAATGCCACAGCACACATGCTAAGGATAAGATTATACCTCTCTTGTTCATAGTCATAGGAGCGGAAGGCAAGCAATGTGTGCCTGATGCTTAACTTAGGGCTTTTCTTCGTGTGCAGTAGTGGTCTTCTTCTCAGGCAATACTAGGTAATGTGACCTCTTGAATTAATTCACAGTGTTTAATAGGGTAGCCAACTGCAGACCATTTCCATTGCTATCTTGCCTAATAAAAGGAAGGTGAACATCACCAAAGTTACAGAAAGCGTCAGTTTTAACTGTATCCATTCTGTGATGTCATCTCCCTAGTCTCTTGCATCAGTTAACCAAATTGTCAGATTTTTTTTAAAGGAAAAGAATTAAGGGACTCCCACTGTTAAAATGAATACAAAAGTTCAATGAAATATTCAAAGGCAGTACAGACAGTCCCCTACTCCAGATCTCACTGTTTTAAAAGGAAAAATGGGATTTAGGTTTTAATCTCTGGTGAGCTACTATATTAACATAGTTCGGCACATAAATGTCAGCCTCCAAAGAGCTGTACTAAGTTTTAAAGCAAAGTCACAGGGTGGTGAATAGGATCAAATTCAAAAGGCTTATCAAAATTTCTCTGCAAATAGAACCTTTTCCTTATTATTTTTCGGGGCAGCACATGAAAGCTTTGTTCAAAGAGAGGGACTGATTCTTTAGTTAGTTCACTGGATTCCTTATGGTTTAAATTGAATAGCAACAACACTGGAGTTAGAAGGTCGCTAGGATTTCAGTTTCCATGTTGTAACCTGACTCACAGCAGATCTACTAGACATGGTGCTCAAAAGCCAGTGGCCACCACTGTCTCATCTATTTGATGCTTTCCATCTTTGCTACCCCTAGTGGAGCGGGAACATTTGGTACCAACAGTGAGAAATGGTAGAGAAACAAACTAACATAAAAACAATGAGACTCCTGTGGCACCTTAGGCTACATCTACATCTAACTGCTTAGTTCGGATTTACTTAGTCCAAACTAAGCAGTTCAAAGTTAGTTCAAACTCACTGCATTTGTTTTAGTTTGAATTAACTTTTTAGTTTGGCCTACTTGTGCTTTTTTTAGTTTGAATTAACTTTTTAGTTAGAACTAAAAAAGTGTGCCTAGTTCAAACTATAAGTTAGTTTGAACTAAAAAAACACAGTTAGTTCAAACTAACAGCTATTTCAAATTTACTTAGTTTAAACTAGCATGACTACATTGTACTAGTTTGAACTAATGTTAAAAATAAGTTCAAACTAAGCAGTTCATTCAAACTTACCATTCAAACAAAGTAATTTGAACTTAGTTTTGCTTAGTATTTTTAGTTTAAACTAGGCATAGCATAGCATAGACAGGGAGCAAATTAGTTCAAATTAAGGCTCCTTAATTCAAACTAATTTGCTAGTGTGGACCCAGCCTTAAAGACTAACCAATTTCTTTGGGCATAAGCTTTCATGGGCTCCAACCCACTTCATCGTGTGAATGACCACGTCCATTTATTATATATACATTGGACAAATAGGTCAGTCTCTGTACAAAACAATAAGCAGTCACAAATCTAACGGAAGAAATAACATTTAAAAACCAGTAAGGGAAGACTTCAATCTTCCTGTTCACTGCATCAATGATCTGTTAATAGCCGTACTCAGACAAATTGATAAGAAATGAAAACTTCAAGGAAAAACTGCAGTATTGCAATTCATATGCAGATTTGACACTGGCAGATTAGGGCTAAATAGAGACTATGATTTTTGGTTTGTTTGGTTTTTTTGGGTTTTTTTCCCCCTCATTATAACAGGTGATCTGACCTCACTACCCTCAATAAGCTGTTTTTCATGGTCTGAATCTAAACAACTACATTGATTTGCTGTAACAGTTGTCCTGATCCTATGACTTACATTTCCCTGCATTTATTTTCCTCTCATTCTGTAAGTTTCTAATCTTTAAACATCTGATGATTTTCTCCCACAAAAACTCATGCAATAAATAAATGTGTTAGTCTTTAAAAGGGACACAGGACTCCTTATTTGTTTTGCTAAACCTAATGTAGACAAGGACCAAGTAATGGGACAGCCTGGAAAGCAATTCCCAATGTGCTGCTAATGCATTGTATCTCATACTGAGGCATTGTGGGATAGCTGCCTGCACTCTCTCAGAATACAACAACAATCACATATAAGTGATAATGTAGCTGTGGATGAGCAAACATGGTTGAAACAGAGGTGGGTGGTGGAAAAAGCCAACTATGTTGTAAAACAACTTAGCCATAATTGTAAACGGCCGATAATGAGTATGTCAAATAACAGTTACAAAAACACATTGTATGGAGGTTTTGAGTTCAGCTGGTGTGCTGCTTACAAGATGTCCTGAATCGTCCCAGAATAGTCATGTCAATTTAGACAATGGTTCCAAGAGAAACCTGGCCAGCATGGTGGCTTATATTATTCATTTGTATGCTGGTAGCACCTGTAGCATGCTAGGACTGTTCCACATACAGAAGGGCACAGGGCTTGCTGCCAAAGAGCTCACGATTTAAGAAGGATCTTAGATCTTACAATCTAAGAAATATAGACTTAGCTGGTGGCAGTTAAACACTGCTTTCAAGTCCTTCCAGAAACTCCAGTAAACAAAGGTGGAGTCAACAAAGAGGCCTGTTTCTACCTACAGGGCAGCATGCTCCCTTTTCTGCAGCCAGCCAGTTCTGCACAGCAAGCGAGAGGGGGCAAAGACTGTATCATAATGCATGCACCCAAGCAGACTAGCAGTTCCTAACTTTTGAGTTTGCAACCATCGTGATGGTCTTTTAAAGTAGGCTTGCAGGCAATGCAGTATACACATTGTGTCCTTACATACAGACTTATGTAACTGGGAGCATGGAGATGTAAATGCCTCAGGAGCAGATTAGGTAAGAAATTAGAATGGACGATGACTCTGAGTCACTGTAGTTCATTCACTGTCTCCCACTTGCTACAGGAAGGAACTTTTCTAGTTCCCCTTTAGCGGCCAGCAAATTGGAGGACATTATCAAGGCTCAACACTTTGCCCAGCCATGTCTGCAGTGTTAGGGGAGTAGTGTCCCTGCACAGTCTCTCCAGTGCTTAATTTGAGCCAGGTCTGAGCCCTGGCACTGCTGGACTTAGCAGTTCATATCCCCAGCAGCTCTGGGCTTGCCACATAAAATATGAAAGTAAAACCTTGCTCGAGCCCCATGTCCTGTTTCAATACAAGTTAAGCACTGCTTGCTCCATCTGTCCAGGACATAGGACAATGAGGGCTAAAAGGAGGGATTTTGTGTTGCCACATTCTCCGGTGTAGACGCACAAGGCAAATGACATTCTTGCTCTTCATTAATTTGTGTTCCAAAGAGGTAGTCATGGTAGTCTAGCCCAGAAAAATAAACAAGGAGTTTGGTGGCACTTTTAAAGACTAACAAATTTATTTATCACATGAGCTTTCATGGGAGAGAATCCCACAAGCATCTGACAAAGTGGGATTCTCCCCCACGAAAGCTCATGTGATGAAAAAAATTGTTAGTCTTCAAAAGTGCCACCAGACTCCTTGTTTATTAATTTTTGTGTTACTCTTGTACCCTTTTGCACCACTTTTCTCTTTCTTTTTTCCACTCTGCTCCATTTTCACCATATTTCTGCATTTGATATATTCACTGCAGCCTGTTTCTCTGCACCCCCTCCCTTTAATTCTACCTATGCAAAATACAAAGCAAAGAATGACTCAGGTGAACTTTTGAACCAGCATGGTTTGAGAATGTTAGAAAACCAAGCCAAAGAGGGTTCCCACCTCCCCCATTTGAAGCACTACATTGCTGCTGCAGTACATTTCTATTATGTAACCATGGTTGGTGGAGGATAATTAGCACTGAAAAAAATGATCTTTGGAATAATAACACAGACGTTATCACATCGTGCTGATGGATTCTGATTGACAGGAAAAGACAGACTATCCCATTAAGAGAAAACATGAAAGCTAGGGTGTACTTCTGCAGTAATAATAATATAAAATTGAGCTCCTGGCCCTTTACATCTCAGAAATCATTAAAAAAATGCTACATTTTTTCCTATATTTTGGAGTTGAAACACTTAATTTAATTAACTGCTTAGCCACAAAGGAACTCACTTAGCATCTGTATCAAAACTTTGAATTCCAAAAGTGGAGGATTATCATCTGCTACCTCAAAATGTCAGAAAATTCTGGAAACAGAGAAGGGGCAAAACAGCCAGTCTCTCTCGTCATCAAACAGTTCTCCTGGATCAAAGAGAAACTTCCAAGTTCGACTTCAGAAGAGACTGTGTTTAACATGAATGTAAGTTAGATTAGCTAAAAAAAGGAAATCCTGTAAATAGGCCAATAGATACATGCATCAGGTCTCTGATCATTTGTGATCCCACTTGTGAGTTTGTGAAATTACTTCCTTTTTGTGTGCAGATCAGCTGATTTCTAGGTGGAAAAGACTAGAGGGGCACCTTATTGATAGGCTTCATTCACAATTGCCTTCATTTCGCACAGAGGATTTACACACAATGTGTAAGGAATGGTGGTGTGGTGAATAGACACAGGACAGAGATGCAGTGGAGCAGGGTCCTATCCAGGGATCTTCCCCAGCCTGCTATGTGAACTTGGACGAAACTCTTTTCCCTCTCTGTGCCTCTCTTTCCCTCTTCTCTGTTCAGGCTGTACAGTCTCAGGCCATGGATGGTCTCTTATTATGTATATGTACAGTGCACGGCACAGAAGGGACCCAGTTTTAGCGAAGCCCCTTGAGTCTAATGTAACAGAAATAATTATTTCAAGTTAGCTGGAGGCCCATTTTGTATGATGCATGCAAACATGGCTATGCAATCAGATGCTCCTTGCTAAGTACCTTCCTTAAATGTGGTATACAAGATGTTTTTCAAATGCAGTTTGAGGAAGCTACTCTGTTTGTGACATACTGTACCCCATGTTGGTCCTTGCTGTGCAACTGTGTATTGTCTACTGCAATTTCATGTCGGGTGGTTCTGGAATGTTCATGACATACTAACCACTGCTGTTAAGGTAGCATGTTTCCTGCAATGTCACATATTTACAGATATGAAACTCTTGCTGTGTCATAGTCCCAGAAGAATGTCTCAGACAATTTGAACAGATCCAGGCAAACACCCAGCAGAGTGAGGGTTCATTCCTTGCAGAGGCATGCATGCAGGAACAATGGACTCCCAGAGCACCTGATAAAGTGATTCTCATTTGACTGAAATGGAGGAAATCATGCCCTTTGCTAGAAAAGACTAATCACCTGACCTTAGAGTGTAATGAGGAAACACGTTAAAGGCCGTTGCATTTTTGTCTCTTGAGCTCACCCTTGGAATCCATCTATGAAGCAACAAAAGGAAGTGACGGACTGCTCACAGAGGCAGGACTGGGGGAATAGAGCAGGACCCAGCAGAGGTAAACAGCCAAACTGTACGGCTACTGAAGTGCTTAGTTTAGTATGTGATTAGTTTTATTTCTTCACAATTATTCTGCCTTATGATCACATAAAATCTTCCTGTACTTAATAAACTAATTGTTTGTTTCACTTAAAGCAGTTCATGTGGTTTGAGTCCAGGTGTACAGAGACTTCATTTAGACTGACAGAGCTGAGGTCTATCAATTTCATTGATAAACTGACTAACCTATGAGCTTACACTGCCCAGTGGGCAGCACTGAGCTCTGTTGGACAGCAATTGCTATAGTTTCATCTGGGCCTGGCAGTGTTGAATGGGGGGCCACACCACTGTGTAATCACATGAACAATTCATCAGAAGCACTCACTCGGTAAAATAGGAGCCACTTACCTGCAAGAGGCCATGAGTGAACTGACCCAGGAGTGGGGGTTCATGCAGGACAAATGCAAGAAGAGCTCCAGGAGTGGAAGTTGGAGTGACACAACAATATATTGGTCCAGGTTGCAGAGGCAAAAACACACTGCATTTCTGGATTTTCCTGTGGGATGTTTATGCAAAAGGGTCAGACCTTTTTGCTGTCTGTTGTTAACACTGAACACATTGTGGGCCAGAACAGAGATAAGCTTAGACAAGAAGTATCTAAGGCCCTCCCGGGACTGAGTGAGGGCTTCCCAAAATAATCAGGTCTGGTGAAAATGCAGGCCATTGGACCTCTCATGCTTCAGTCCATGAAGAGGAGTTTGTGCATGATTCTGTGAGTACCTGGAGCAGCTTGAATCGTGATCTGTGTGGTGCTCCCCTAGAGGCTCTGGAGCACTGCCCTGCCTCCCAAGACATGACAATGGCATCAGAAAAGTAGTCTATGCTGACATACAGAAAGAGTTGTAATATGCAAGTGGATAACAACCAAGAGTCATGAGAGTATATATCTGAAATCAAACATGGACTGGACTTGATGACCTCTCATGGTCACTTCCAGTTTCTATGATTCTTTGATTATCCCTGATTCCCTGCACAGGCCACTGCTGCACGTAGGTGTTTACTGAGTATTTTCACTTGTCTTCTCAGAGTGGAAAATGAAATCACAGAAGAAAATGCCATCATATAAACCAGAGAGGCAAAGAGGGTAAAGTAATATCTTTTATTGGACTGACTTCTTTAAGTGATAGAGACAAACTTTTGAGCTTACATAGAGCTTGAAGAAGAGCTCTTTGTGGCTTAGATGATTGTCTCCCTCATTAACAGAAGCTGGTTCAATAAAAGATATTATCTCACCCACCTTGTCTCTCTAATATCCTGGGATCAACACAGCTAGAACTACACTGCATATCTTATTACCTAGACATTTCAAACCAGTCTCACTTACTCTTTTTTCCTTCTGACTTCACTCCCTAAAACAATGCCTCATTTTTTTTAATTACTTCTCTTGAGCTCAGCTGATTATGCACAAAATGGCGTGATGGCCAAACAACAGAATAAACAAGGCAGTTAGAGGCAAAAAAAAAATAAAAAAAAATCACCCTTTAAAAATTGCAAGTCAAATCCTACTGAGAACAATAGAAAGAAATATAAGCGCTGTTTAAGTCAAGTGCAAAGGCATAATTAGGCAGGGCAAAAAGGAACTTAAAGAGAAGCTAGCAAAAGTCACATAACCTAACAGAAAAAAAAATTAGTACACCAGAAGCAGGAAGTTTCCTGAACAATCACTGAATGATCTAGAAATATTCGAGGAGGACAAGGCCATTGTTGAGAACCAAATGAATTCTTTGTGTCATTTTTCATTGCAGAGAATGTGACGAAGATTTCCACATCTGAGCCAGCCTTTTTACTTGACAAGTCTAAGGAACTTTCTCAGATTGAGATGTTAGAGGAGGTTTTGGCAACTTGATAAATTAAACAGTAATAAGGCATGCAATCAAAGAAACAGTAACTGTCTTATGTAACCTATAATTATTTAAATCAGCTTCTTTACCACATTACTGGCAGCTAGCCAGTGACAACAGTTTTAAAACCTGGTTCCAGAGACAGTCATGATTTCCCTTTACAAAAAGCATGTTGACTGTTCCCCAACAGAGATCACCCCTGGGAAACTATAGTAAAGAATTAAATAACCAGACACACAGAGAATCTTGATTTGTTGGGGAACAGTCAACATGCTTTTTGTAAATCATAACTTGGCAATCTATTTGAATTCTTCAAGGGGGTCAAAAAGTATATGAATCCAATGGACATAATGTACTTGGACTTCCACAGAACCTTCGATTAGTGCCCTAACCAAAAGCTTTAAAGCAAACTAAACTGCCATGGGAAAATCCTCTCATGGATGAGAAATTTGTTAAAAGACAGAAAACAATATGGCAGGACTAAATGGTAAGTTTTCAGAATGAAGAGAGAGAAACTGTAGGGTCTCCCAGGGCTATGTCCTAGAACCACGCCATTCAGTGTATTCATCAATGATCTCTAGAAAAAAGGGGTAAACAGTGAGGTGGCAAAGACTGTAGATGATACAAAATTATTTAATATAGTTAAGTACAAATCAGTCTATGAGGAGGTACAAAGGAATGTCAGAATAGTGGATATCAGGACCACAAAATGACAGATGAAATTAAGTATTGATGATTGTGAAGTAAACCATACCATAGAACAAAATCCCAAGTACACATACAAAATGACGGAGTCTAAATTAGCTGATAGCACTCAAGAAAGTGATCTTGAAGACACTGGATAGTTCTCTGAAAGCTGTGTACAGCAGCAGTCAAAAAAAGCCAATAAAATCTAGGAACCATTAGAATAAGGCTAGATAAAGGGACAGTAAATAATATAATGACTCTATATAAATCCATGATATTCCTGCAACTTGTGTATTGCATGCAGTTCTGGTCACCCTGTCCCACAAAAGATACATTGCAAATAGAAAAGTGCAGAGAAAGGCAACAAAAAAATAAGGTACAGCAGGTTCCATATGAGGAGAAATAAAAAAGATTGGGAGTATTCATCTTGGAAAAGAGAGAATTATAGAGGGATATGCTAGTGGTTTAAAAAATTATGAATGATCTGGAGAAAGTGAATAAGTAAGTGCTCTTTACCCATTCATGTAACACAAGAACCAAGGGTCATCCAATGAAATTAACAAATAGCAGGTTTAAAACAAACATAAGGAAGTACTTCACACTGTGTACAATCAAGGTATAGAACTCATTTCCAGGGGATGGTGTGAAAGCCAAAACTAAAACTTTGTTCAAAAAATGAATTAGATAAGTTTCTGAAGAATAGGCCTTTCAGTGGCTATTAGTCAAGATGACAGGGATGCAACCCCGTTCTTTGAGTGTTCCTAAGCCTCTGACTACCATATGCTGGGACTGGATGACAAGGGAAGGATCACTTGATGATTACCCTGTCTGTTCCCTCTGATATTGCTCACTCTCGGAAGGCAGGATACTGGCTTAGCTCGACTTGGCCTGGTATGACAGTCCTTATTTTCTTACCCTGAGCAGACGTGGACATTAAGGGACAGACAGCACCACTACCATGCCACCAACCCCAAGAATTCCAAAATCATGGACCACTCTCCTTCTTCTCCCAAAGACATTGACTATCTTAAAAAAAGTGAATTTTTAAAAGAATATAGGTTTTTGAGGGGTTGTCTTTTGCTCTTGAAGCCCTTAAATGTGACATTTTCAAGCTTTCCTCCATATCTTAAAGGAATAGACATTTACTTTTAAAAACAAAAATGAAAGCTGTGAGTCTCAAATAATCATATGAGTCCAGGAGCTGGGACTGTAAGAGGCAAAGCAAATATTGCTAGACTGACAGTAAAGCTGTCGATGCTGTGAGTGTTGCCTTAAAAGTACCCAATATAAATAAAGGGTATGGCCACACGCAGGTTTTAAAGTGAAACACTGTTGGTTGTTTTGCTTTAAAACAAATTAGGTCCACATGATGTTTTGTTGTTTCTATATAACAATCTCTATCATATTGAAACAACAAAATTTGATTGGAAACAGTAAAACCTAGTAGACAATCGAAACAGCCGTTGAAGCGAAACAGTTCTTCTGAAACATGGCCATTTGAACACCTTGTTTTGAAACAACATTGTTTCGCTTCAATGGTTTTGACCTTCCTCCCAGGGTGCATGTCACCTTGGAAGGAAGACCTGCCCTCTCAGCACCCTGGTCAGGGAGGGAGTCAGGACCCTGGCCAGGGAGAGGGGGACACACAAGGCTGGGGAATGGAGGCCCCGGTGCCCCACATCCCCCACCGCTGGGCGGGTAGCAGGGGCAGGGAGTCCGTGTGCCCTGCTTCCCGCAGATGCCGGGTGGTGGAGGCAGGAAGACGGTGTGCTCGGGTTCACTGCTGGTGGTGGGAGCAGGAAGCCCGCATGCCTGGATTCCCGCAGATGCTGGGTGGCAGGGCAGGAAGCCCGTGTGCTCGGCTTTGCTGCAGCTGGCCAGGAGGTGGGAGCAGGAAGCCCATGCACCCTGCTTTGCTAAGGAATTCCTCAGTTTGAACCAGGGGTGGCCAAACTTATGGTACTCAAGAGCCACACAAGTTGATTATTAAACCTTCAAGAGCCACACTGAGGCATATAGCCATATACTTTTACCTACTGAATTGATTTTCTGAGAGCCACACTTTTTCATTCAAGATCCACGTGTGGCTCCCGAGCCGCAATTTGGCCACATCTGGTTTGAACTAAGAAATGCTTAGTTCAAACTAGTAACTTCCAGTGCTTAGTTCAGGTGTTAGTTCTACCTACATTCAGTGGAGACCAGGACTAACTCTTAGTTTGAACTTAGTAAGCTCGATCTAAGAGCAGTTAGTTCGAACTAACAAAGTGTTAATTTGAACTAATAAATTCGAGGTTAGTTCAAATTAAGCTTGGGCTTGTTAATTCAAACTAACAAGTTCAAAGTAACTTGTTCTGATATAGATATAGCCTTCATGTTAAAAACTCCTTGTAAGCATGCACTAAGTCACCTTATTGTCCTCCTCAAAAACTTCCTTCAAATGCTTCTTTGCCACTATTCTTGTAAAAGGCTAGGTACTACCTGGAAACTGGTGAGCAGAGACCACTGACTATTATTCTGAACTGTACTGTCTCAATATTTCTGTGTACTCCCCCATGTGTCAGTACATCTGTTGTTCCTTGCTTAGATCATAAGGTGTTTGGGGCAAAGATCAACTCACTGATTTTTTTGTCTGGCACATACCACAATGGGTTCCTGGTCCATGATTATTACTCCTATGCACTCCAAAACAAACAAACAAACAAACACAACACAACACAAAACAACAATAATACAAATAATAAACAATAATTATAGTAATTTGTGCTGATGTCCTAGCTATCCTTGATCATACTTCCGCCACTAGAACATACCTGCCTTACTTCTTCCCTTTCTCCAGAAGTACAATTTTTCCCCTCACTATATTTAGGACCCTAATGATATGCCAAATGAGAATATCTTCACTTGCTCTTAAGTTACAGAGTACAGTACTGAATGGAGCATGACTGGATGGATTATTCTCTACAGGTCTATCCCTCAAGAACTGCTACTGCAATTTTTAATTTATTGCAGTTTTCACTATATGTGGATATAACAGGATGGCAACTTGTGTTTCAAGCATGACATGACAGGTATAGACTAAAATTCTTCAGATGGCTAAACGTGTGTGCAGGTGACCTGCATCCATGGGGATTTCTGAACCTTTCCTTTAATCCTGAAGCTTTCCTTTGAGTGAGGCTCTCCCTTCAAAGGGGTGGATTAAAGGGGCCAGCTCCAAGTCAGGGTGATGGGTTGCTGACCTGGCCAGTGTTAGTTGTCTGAGATTCTTCTGCATTTCAGGGAAGTCCGCTGGGTTTATGGCTGTGGGAAGGAAAAAAGAAGCTGCTGATGCTAGATCATCTGGATCTGGCAGCCACAGGTGTCTTGGAAAATGAAGCCCAAATAAGTTGCAGAGGGAGGGGAAATCAGAAAGCCTGTCCTATTCACCACTCAAGAGGCAGAAGGTAGTTGACTAGCTGGCAATGCTGGCATGGAATAGTCTGCCCTGGTAGAAGGTGGTGTTCCTGCTAAGGAAATGTTAACTGAGTTTGGCTGACTCACTGGTGTAGGCACATCTTTATTTGACCTGGAAATAGAGAAAATGCCTTTTTAAAGAGAGATGACTAACATATGAATTAAGCAACTCTTAGTAAGGAAACCTAGGAGCAATGAAGACTAGGTAAAAGCTGTGGTCTGATTTTTCTATCATGTTTTCTGCATGAATGAAGCCAAAATCCAGTTAGCGTGTGAATTTGGACCATATGTGGTGTGTAGACAGTAACTGGGAATGCATTTGGGCACAAAAGGCTGTGTTGCTAAGCAAAGGTAAGAAAAAATTCTTAGCCCACAGCAGGTTCATTTTTCTTTTCCATGCTTTAAACTCAGAATGACCTGCCTGCATCACAGTTAACCTCCAGCAAGTTTATTTTCATTTTACCATGATTGATACAGAAATGATAAAAGCACCTAGGTAACCTGCTGATTTGTTCAGAATAATACAAGAATTTCAGCTCCTGCTTGTATTGTAACAAAAATGCAGCCAACAAACAAACCAGCACCTGAAAAATATTGCAGGCTTCCTCCCCACTCAGATGCTAGATCAGTACAGTAAAAGCCCATCGAACGTGACAACTAAATGCACCCTATTCTGAAGCCTGGACAAACAGCTTGGCTTTACAACAAACTCTGATGGCCAGTCAAAAGAGGTTATACAAGACGAAGAAAGCAAATGAATTCCAAACTCTGAAAACCTACAAGGACAAACCCTTTCTAGTATTTCTCTGTGTTTAAAGCCACTCATATAGGACTTTTCAATCCATCAGTACAGAAGTACTAGCCAAAAATTACTACTAGAATTTTCAAGGGAGATAGGCACCAAGCCCCCATTGCTTTAAATCTCTTAGCCTACACTAACACCCCTATCACATAGATACTGTCATCATAACATTACAACCAGAGAAACTAAAGCATAGCGAGGATGTGTACAGTCACAAAGGATGTCTGTAACAAATCCAGGGACAAAGCTAGCCAATCCTGAGCTTTAATTACAAGATTTTCTTTTTCCTCCTTTCCAATCAATGCTGGTTTAGAAGAGGTAAAACCTCATGAACATTCACCTTCATAGGCTACATCTACACTACGCGTCAGGGCTGTGATACCCAGCTATTGTACACATACTTGTACGAGTTCAGTGAGAATTGCATGAGTATAAAGAGGGATGTAGAGCACAGGAAGCAGAAGCACAGTCTACCTGTGCTATGTACAAACCTGCCTGCAGCCCATGTGTACATAGTCATCATGACTCAATATAAATACTAGGGAGCTGCTGCCCAGGTGGCCTCAGCTCCACTACTCTTCCACTCTCTCGCATCATACCATTGTCTGTATGTCTATGCACACCCTAACTCACATTATAGATGTAGCTATCACTTGCAACAGGAGTCACCCAACCTCCACAAAGTATTCTGGCTCCTCTATCATTTGTGAATTTGAATCCTGAATTAGCAGCAGCCACTTGATAGTTGTTTGAATTAGCTGAAGTCTTGCTCCTAATCAGAAACTTGAAGTACCTCCAGGAACTTCTGTATGATTCCTGGCAACAAATTTGTTATTCAGTGACAATTTTGTCAGTAAAAATCAACATACAAAATGTTACTAGAACTTATTTTTTCATGCTCTCCAGGATCATCAAAATGTTCCTTCATCTGTTCAGGTTGATGCTCACATTTCTTATTTCTGGAAATTTGAGGGAGCGTAAGTTTTGCAGCCTTAGCTCAAAATGGAAATGAAAAATTGATCATTTAATGAAAGCAGTTAAGGAGTTTAGCATTTTGACTGACCATAGAACACATATCAGTGAACTTCATGTGGTTAATATTAATGCATTTAAATCAGCATAAAACATTAGAGAAGAATATTGCACTGTTCAACAAAACCTGTAATTGTTATTTTTGGGGGCCTGAGCCAATTTCTGCTGAAGACCATATGAGTCCTTTCAAGTATTTAAATATAAGCTGTATTGGATACAGAAGGTTGATCCAAAGCCCACGGATGTAAATGTGAGGCTCTCCATTTGCTTCAATGGGCAACAAATAAGACATTTATTTGCTATGGATAAAACTTACCCAAATAGAGGACTTAAGTAGTGCTTAAGTTTTCTATTGTTCCTTTGCATAGAGATAATTTTTACCCTAAAAGCCTATTTCTAGACTAGCCAAAGTTAAATGAAAGCAAAATTATGTATTTTATAAAGTATAAGGCAATAATATATTGTATGAATATTGACAGTTATTATTGATATGTAGTAACTAGTAAATAATTAGTAACACTATTAATTACATTCAGTGTTTGATATTTATTTAATAACATTAAAATAATATTGAAGTTATATATTAATTATGTAATATGTTAATATATTATAATATATTTTACAATGTAATTTTAACTATATCTATGTTCTGCATATTTGCATGAAAGTCTCAGTTGTTTTTTAACCTGTTGGCCTCGTGTCCCCAGAATTGGAGGTACCCAGTTTTTTATATGTACTATGTAGTTCCTTTTATTCTCATTAGTAATGACGTACAACCTGCCCTGTGGTTAAGACACATATTAGACAAAAAAGTGCTACTAGAATATTTCTGTCAGCTTAAATTCTGGCTGATTTTTTGCAGTTTCACCCTTTGACACATCTTTTCCCATAATCTTCTGGCAGTGGATTATTCTTCAGTCACTTATTTATGTCAACATTTATCTCTAAGAGCTAAAATAGCTAAGTTAAACTCTTTCGGGCCTCAGCCTATAAGCCTTGCATTTCACCTTCCTTACTAAGATATCTAGCCTTTAATAATCACTTCTAAATGTTGATCAATCTTTTACTTCTATAGGGCTATCATTTAAAGTTAGTTAGCATACAATGATTCTATAAAACAGGACATGTTAGTTAACTATTACATCACACAATGAATGAATAATAAACTGAAATCAAATATCATTGGCTACCATGGGAATGGTGTAGATTGGCCACGTCCTCCAAGGTGTGCTGACCCTGCTCTACAGACTGTCATAGGACCTTGTCTTCACTTATTCTCTGCTCTTCCATGAACCCTGAAGTTATATACTTCTTTGGAGAGTATTTAGGGAGCAGTCCAGGCTCTCCCCTGCATTCAGGGACTGCAGTTGTACCCAGACATTACACAGATGGCACATGTGTGTATGATGACACCCAGTTCCCATGTCTAACCATCATGGGAAGACTTAGCAGAATCTATCCCTGTATTCTGGTAGTCTCACCCTCGGTCTGAAACCATCCCTGGTGACCTAATTTGTCCATTTTATATTCTTATTATTCATTTGATGGAGCCAATGACAAAAGAGAAGTGAAACAGTTGGAACAATATGAGTGTTAAATGTTTGGCTTTATAGACATATACAAGGCATTTTATGACTATTCAGTAATATAATTTTTCATGAATTGTGGGATATGATACATGTCCCATATATCACCTTGCACCTCACAGGATGGTAAATGAAACATTTAATACCAGTAAGCTTTCCCTGTACAATCTTAATTAAATAATTACCCCTTCACCCTTGTGAAAGCTCCTTTTGCTAAAGATTAGCAGCAATGCTTTGGAAAAATGATTCAGGCTTCCAAATCCTTGCTACCTTCCCAAGCCCTGCTCAGTGTATGAATGTGGCTATGGAGAAAAGAAAAGTAGGGACTGATAACCCAGCATGCCCAAAAGCAAGCACATGAACAACGAAGGGAAAGGAAGTGGGATATTTGGCTTATTTCCTGCCTGGCCAGAGTGAAAATCCATCCACACAGGGTTTGCTCCATAAAAAGATGTTACACACTCCAACACTCATAGAATCATAGATGATTAGGGTTGGAATTGGCCTCAGGAGGTCATCTAGTCCAACCCCCTGCTCCAATCAGGATGAGCCCCAAATAATCATCCCAAACAAGGCTTTGTCAAGTTAGGCCTTAAAAAACTCTAAGGATGGAAAAAGCACTAGCTCCTTAGGTAACCCAATACAGCGCTTCACCACCCTCCTAGTGAAAAAAGATTTTTCTAATATCCAAATCTAGATCTTCCACCTTGCAACTTGAGACCATTGTTCCATGTCGTCTGTCACCACTGAGAAGAGTATAGCTCCATCTTCCCTGGAACCTCCTTTCAGGTACTTAAGAGCTATTAACAAATTCCCCCCTAATTCTTCTCTTCTGTAAATTAAACGAGTTTAACTCCCTCAGCCTCTTCTCATAAATCATGCGCTCTATGCCCATAATAATTTTTTACCAAAATAAACAAGGAGTCCTATGGCACTTAAAGACTAACAAATTTATTTATTACATGAGCTTCCATGGGAGAAAATCCCACTTTGTCTCGTGCTTTGAAGATGAAGTGGGATTTTTCTCCCACAAAAGCTCATGCTATAAATAAATGTTAGTCTTTAAGTCTTGTTTGTTTTGCTGCACTAGACTAACATGACTATCCTTTTGGAACTAATCATTTTTGTTGCCCAGCTCTGGACTCTCTCCAATTCACTTGCATCCTTTATGTAATGGGAGGCCCAAAGCCAGACACAGCACTCCAAATGTGTCCTCAACAGTGCTGAAAAGATAGGATAAGCACTTCCTTCTAGCTGCTGAGAATGCTTCTACTAATGTATCCCAATATATTGTTATCCTTGTTGGCAACAAGGGCATGCTATTGACTCTTACACAGCTTCTTGACCACTGTAACTTACAAGTCCTCTTCTGCAGGCTGCTGTTTAGCCAATCAGTCATCAGCCTGTAGTAATGCATGGACTTCTTTCAGCCTAAGGGCAGCACTCTTCACTTCTCTTTGTTGAAGCTCTTCAGATTTCTTTTGGCTCAGGGTAAGGAGGAAATATGATTCTGTGTCAGAGTTCATTTTCTGGTCTGTTCTTGGAGCATGCAGCTATCTGATGCCTCTTTCTCAGGGTGGATTGTAAGATTATAATCCCCCCCCCCAGCCTTATGCAAAGCTCACTGACAGCCAAGGAACTTCTATAGACTTTGAACACAATCTGAAGCACCTAATTCTGCCACCTTTACTCACACTAAATAGCACCTAATTACACAATCAGTCCTGCGAGATTGCAGATACACACAGAGGCCATGTTTGGATCTACTGGTGCAAATCCCTCTCTCTTTTTAAACTTGGCAGAATGAAATTGAAAGTCCAGATGGTTTGCAGAAACCCCCTTTAGCAGGAGGGAAGCAAGAGAACTGATTTTGTTTGAAAGCCAAAGGATAATGACTCCACTGAGGTGGTAGTAGACAGAGTCAGAGCCATGTCTTTCCAATTTGGACAGAGAAACTGGTGGATCATGGATATCTGGAGGCTTGAACTGTATTTTTGGCTGAAGTTTTCCAGCCCACTAGCATATGTGTTACTGTTACCAGCAGCCACTGGCTAGGGTTCATGTTATTTCTCTTTTGAAGGAGCTGCAACTAGGTTGGTCAAAAAAATTCCACAGATTCTGCTTTGATGGAAAATACATTTTGCTGAAAATAATTATTTCATAAAAAGTGCCCCTGATTATGAATCGTGACCTTGAGACACCTAAGATGCACCACTTATCAAGAGAGGAGAAAATGGTGCATCGTGCCAAACATGGCTCAGCCAAAAAATCAGACCCATAGAGAATGCGAGTATAAAATACCTGAACTACAACTCCCATGAGGCACCAGGACACCCTTTTGACTCAGACTATTTCAGATTTTGCCCCAGTAGTTTGGAGTTTGATATTTTTCAGAAACTCAAAAAAAGTAAGGTTTTGTTTTGTTTTGTTCTTAAACCAGATCCAGCTTCAATATGTCTTGGTTAAGAGTGTCTTTGTTGCCCACCTGCTCAGCCTTATTCCCATGGCAGCAGTAATTTTTGCTGTTTTTACTTAGCCCCTCTCAGAGCACTAAATGGAGCAATGAATCCCTATGCCTGTGCAAGTGTGCCATTCCTACAAGAATGTACTCTGTACAGTGCCTCTAGTGCAGCCTAAATGCTATGATCCATTCTACACCATTACCCAAATATATACCAGGCATCTTCCATCAATTCTCTCCAACAAGCTCTGTCCTAGGCTGATGTATTTATGTCTTAAACTTCACTGAAAGCAGAGTACTGTGGCATAAAGGGAAGATGTAAGGCCTCCTCTCTGTCCATTTTTACATTAAAAATCCATTACAGCTCTATGTCAAAAGTCAAAGTAAATTGTGGAAAATTATATAATAGAAGACTGAAAATATTGGAGAAAAGAAGCCTTAGGAAACCATATGTTTCTTGAATTTGATCTTTGCTTCCTTTTCCTTACTTATATGAGACTTTTTATGTCACCTGAACTATTGTGATATTTTACACTGGGTTTAGGAAATTCAAAAACAAATCTAATCAGAGCAAGAGGAGAAAGGATGGCATTTAATTAGGGTCTAACTGTGCCCTTGATAATCACCTGCTCATGCAAGTAGTCCTACTGAAATTCACAAGAGCAAGTGTTCACTAATGTGAAGTGAGGGCTGCAAAATCTGGCTCTTTCCCCGTTCTTATATGCAAAAACTTTACAATCCAGAATGTACAGGGAGATTTTGATAGAGCAGTAAAAAAGCTGTGGGCTGGAGGATGGTGGGATGAGGAGGAAGGGTTGGGCATTACAGTGATTTCTTGTTCCACCTCTGCTTGACCCTGTGGCCCTGCTTGATGATGTCTTTGGAGGACATTCTGGGATCTGTCTTTTAGAAGACAAGCAGGAAGCTTATTCAGGAATGCCGTCGACAGATGTTTATGTGGACCTTAAGTAATGCAGATTCTGTAGAAACACATCTAGTTTATTAGTAATGTGGGAATCATAGACATAGGGTTTGTTTGTTCTTGAACTGTCAGCCCAACATTTTTTTTTCTTTTTTGACATGTTATTATCTAACAACAAGGATAAATGAGGAGGTGGTGAGAAGCTTAAACTCTTTGGCTATGTCTCCACTAGCCAAAGTTAGTTTGAACTTGTTAGTTAGAACTCAGCAGTTCAAGGTTGGTTTGAACTAACCTCGGGTTAGTTTCAACTAACCTCACGCTTATAAGCTGAAATGAACAACATGTTCTAGTTCAAACTAGTGCTTAGTTTGAACTAGAACACTTTTTAGTTTGAACTAACCACCTTAGTTCAAACTTATTTTCAACTAAGCATTAGTTTGAGTCCACATTGCACATAAATTGAACTAAGCGCCAGTACTAACTAGTTTGAAATAAGCATTTTTTAGTTCAAACTAGGGAAAGCCTAGTGTGCCCATGGGCTAAATTAGTCTGGATTAAGCCTCCTTAATCCAGACTAATTTGCCATTGTAGACATAGCCTTTGGGATCTCTTCTTGGACACAACTTCAGGTTCCTCCAGCAATAGCCATAAGATCACGCCTCTTGGTAAGCCATCACTGTTTCCACTGGAAAGCCACCACAAACGGTGGTGATTATTGAGGATTCTAGATGTTTTACTAACCCAGGAGTTGGCAACCTCTGGCATGTGTGCCAACAGCAGTATGCAACCTCATTCAGAGCACCATGACGCGCTCATAGCCGTTCCTGCCCTCAAAAGCCACTCCACACAGCTTCTTTCAGCTGTGGTTGGGGTAAGGGTGGTCCCCAAATGTGCCACTGAGAAAAGCCTCTCTGGGTGGCTTCTTTTTACAGCATGCCTTGGATTCCCACCCTGCCCACTCAGCCATGGCTGCCACTGAATTTTAAGGGGGGGTTGGCAAACAGACAGCCATGCTAGTCTAGTTCAGTAAAACAAACAAGGAGTCTTATGATATTTTTAAAGACTAACACATTTATTTTTATGTGAGCTTTCATGAGCGAAGTCCCACTTTGTTAGATGCCAGAAAGTGGATAAAACATACACTGAAAAAAAAAATTATAGCATGTGAGGGAAAGATAAATCCTGTGACTACATTTCACTGAAACGGGTTCGATTACTCCTGCTAATCAAACAAGCTGTATAGATTCAAACAGAGTGTAACAACATATCAGAAGCAGTGAGGTTGAGAGAGGTGAGAAACACTATTAGTAATGAAAAACAAAGAATGAGTCCTATGGCACTGTTAAAGGCTAACATTTGTAATAAGAAAGCTAATTCATGTCTCTAGTCAGACTTGAGCTGAGGGTATCAAATTTGCATGTGAATTCTAATTCTGAAGTCCCTCTTTTAAGCTTTGACCTAGAATAAATTTGTTTGAGTATAGGACAGACAAATCCATTACAGAGTGGCCCGCATGATTACAGTGACTTCCTATTGATTATTGAATGCTCTTATTTCTGATGTCAGATTTGTGTCTATTTATTCTTTTGTGCAGCAACTGTCCAGTTTGTCTGATGTCTAAGGTGGAAGGGCATTGTTGGCACCTGATGGCATATATCCCATTGGTAGATGAGCAGGTGAATGAGCCCCTGATGGAGTAGCTGGTTTGATTAAGTCCTGTGATGGTGTCATTAGTGCTGATATGTGGGCAGAGCTGGCAGTAGGGTTTGTTTCAGGGATATGTGTCTGCCTTACTGTTTCTGTCATAAGATCTGTAGTTGCTGGTGAGTATCTGTTAAAGGTTGGTGGGGGTGGGTGCTGTAGCTCTGCACAAAAGAATAAATGGACACAAATCTGACATCAGAAATAAGAACATTAAAAAACTAATAGGAAATCACGTTAGTCTCCATTTTATTCATTCCCTCTGAAGCACTCAGTATTCGTTGTTCTTGGAAGACAAAGTACTGAGCTAAATGGACCTTTGGTCTGACTGTGTATGGCTATTGTTAAGTTCTTATAGTGCCTGCCATCCCTTTTCCAAGTGTTTCGTGCAGTTTAGTTTGTAAGTTTCAAGCACTGGGGCTTCCACCACTTTCTAAAGAGACCATCCCATCATTTAATCGGTCTTCTTATTGGCCTTGGCCTGGCCTTCCTTCCTCAGGAAAATTCCTAATGGACCCAATACGTTTTGGGGAGTCTTCTCCTAAATTATAAAGAAAGAATCATGCTTACAGGAAAATTATAAAATTTCTTTCTTCCCTTCTAAGATTTTATAAGGACCCAGTTTGGAATTGGAGGAAAAAGTAACTTTCCAGTATGCTTTGCCTAAGATTGATTTGCTGCATTTGTACCGAACATGTTAAAACTTGATCTGATAACAAGGTGCAGTTTCTCTTCCTCATTAAATAACACATTTGGAGGCAGCTAGTTCTTATTATGGTGAAACAGAAGTTGAAGAAAATAATGACTGAACCTATTCAATGAATGATCTTGGATTTGTAATGGAGTGATGAAACAAATGATTATCTACTTAAGTCAGTATAGTCTCCACTGGCATCAAAGTGCTGAGGAATACCAGCTGAGGAACAAGAACAATATTTTAAATCTGATACGGTTATTTAAAAAATCTTCAGACTTACTCTGTATACAACTCAAGCACTGCAAGCAAGGAGTCTTGTGACACTTAAAGACTAACAAATTTATTTATTGCATGAGCTTTTGTGGGAGAAAATTCCACTTTGTCTGATATTTTCTCCCACAAAAACTCATGTTATAAATAAATGTGTTGGTCTTTAAGTGCCACAGGACTCCTTGATTGTTTTGCTGAACTAGGCTAACATGACTGCCCTGTGGAACCCAAGGACTGTAACTGTTATGGTACATAACAAATGTCATGCTGGCAGGGTCCTTCAGGCAGGGTGACAGGAGCGATTGCCCCTGGCTCAGTGGCTCTGTGGGACCTGCACTCTCCCACCCTGAGCAGGGCAGCACGGGTCCCAAACCGCTGCCCCCCACAACCACATTATCCCCTGCCCCCTACCCACTGCTTTTGGTTGCTGATTGGCCCTGCCCCCCCCCTTAGGGACGTTCGTGCACTCTGGCTTGATTTCACAGTTTCCTCTTTCATATTACAAAACAATACAGCTATCTCAATATTTCATTAAAACTATTCATCTAGTGAGTTGCATGTTTTAAAAATATAACATGCATGTATGCCTTCCTTGCACAGTATGTTTGTTATACAGAACCTCTGATTCTGCTCAGGATTTCCAAACTTAAAATCATTGCAAGAGAAGAGTGAGCAAAACCTATGGTGATTATTTCAAATGAATACAGATATATCCTAACTGTTCACCAAACTGTGCATCTATGAAGTATCCAGAATGCATATGAAAGCTGATATCAGATAATTTGAGATAATCTTAGTTTCTAGAATTCTTCAACAAAGTCAAAGAATAGGATTCATGACATTAACAATTTCTAGATAATTCCATCCCCTTTTCAATGAATGGCATTAATGACATTTCAGGCAGACTGGTGTGACTCCATCACAATCACACAAGTCAAAGAATGATCTTCCTTTATTTTAGTTGAGCAATATCATGTTACTATCTAATCCTGACTTACCATTAATCACTGCAGAGCTAGCCACAGGGAAAAAAATAGCTATCAGATAGAAAGGCCTGGAAGGAAAGAGGCACCATTGCCTAATAGAAGTAGAAAGTGCTCTGGCAGGCTGTTCAGATTTGGAAAGTTTCCTTTGTCTAGCAGTGCTCTCAGACCAAAAAGATCAATACGAAAATCAAAGGCATTATCTTTGTTTACATCCTAGGCACAACAGTGTGAAAATCCTCACCAGGCTAAGGAGCCTGATGGCCTGTGATGGATGCCCTGTTTAAATGATGCCTTTGAAAGCTTTCACAATACTCTGACAGAGGACTCACTGGAGAATAAATGACTTTCCTTTAAATTACAAGAGCCTGCTTTGAGAAGACAGACAGAGTGAATATCACATTGTAGATTCAATGTACTCAACTGCTGCCAGTGCTAAACGGCAATTGCTCATGGTGGAAAAGGGCCCAAGATCATCTTTGATCTTAGGAAGTTTTGGTTATCGCTAATGAAAGATCCAGGACATTTTCGTTTGAATTATTTTTTCTACTTACAAAATATACTTGTAATAAACAATAGAAATGTGCTTCAGGCTTGAATTTGCAATGCTGGCAATCCATATAAAAATAACACATACAGAGCTGATGAAACCACTCAAGTGTGCATTGTGTATTATTCTTAAGTGAAGACTGACAGCATGCACTATAACTATTTGGTATATTAAGAGTGTTATAAAGCCTTAAAATAATATGCGGTCTATCTAGAGATGGCAATTTTAAACAAACACAGCTTTTCATTAGACGCAGAAGCTATATTTCATCCAACGTATGAGCATTATTCATATAGAAACATTCAAGCTCTGTATGCATCGTGCACACTCATTTTTATCTCCAGCATGCTATGAAGTTAGAATAAAAACTCTGATGACTCCTTGAAATGAAGTACACGGGCTAGCAGGTCTACTGCATCAACATTTGCTCTTCTGGGTCTCCAAGCTGCAGTGTGGAACCTCTCCTAAACTGACAGGGTTTGATCCTAATGTAACCATTACTAGATCTCTGCATGGGTCAGATTTTCACATGCTCAATATCCACAATAAGAACCAGATTTTCAAGGGAGCTCCACTCCTGTTGAGCTCTGGTCTACACTGACATTCAAGTTCACCATAATGCTGCTTACCTTGACCAGAACTGTAAATTTGGAAAAAAAGAAATGGACCTGCTAACACCACCCCTGCAAGTGCTACAGCAATAAGGTTGAAAACTACAATTTGAATTTAGGTCCATGTAACCAGAAAGCAGTTTTTCCAGTTTCCCCAGTCTGCTACAACATAGAAACATAGCTCCTCCACTGACTGCAGCCCGGAAAGTTTTTCATTAAGAATCAATGGTTTCCAATCATTTCCGCAGCAGCGCCCTATTCCAGTGAAACTGCTTTTCTACCACTTCCCCTTCAAAAGATTTGAACATTGAGCAGGAATTCTGATGCTCCCCTAATGCCCCCTTAGCTTTCACCACGCTCTTGAACTTCAAAATCAACCCCCATGGGGGCAGTACTACCCCCATTGGAAAATGCTGAATTCCTTTCTCTGCATGCAGCACAACTTCTGTCTGTTGTGCTTTCAGCAGAGAAACAGTAAAGAAAGTTTCCCCTGCTTTTTTCCCCCCCCTTTAGATAAGAGTAGAAAGGGAGTGAGTAGAGGAAAACTGCCTCCACACAACCCCCTGCATGTATTACCCACAGTGCAATGCATTTCAAAAATAACAGTGGGGATGTAAGACCCCAAGCAAGCAACTTGCTGTGATCATTCACCTTTGCCCTCTGTAATTCAACAGCCCAAAATCAAATTTCAATCCCACATCAGTGCAGACAAGCTCTTAGATACCTACCTAAGAGGCCTTATTGGGAGATGAGCCATTCTGAAAATCTGGCCATTGATGTGAGCTGCTGGCAGTCAAATCTAGTTTGAAATTTTTCAACAACATTTCTTCTGATTTGTCACATGTGATCCAAAATAGACAACAGCCCTGTCACTCAGGTAGCTTGTGGGAAATCCATCTTAGAATCCACATACTATCTGTCTTATAGAAGAGAGGTGAACCTGGGTCTCACACATCCTGGCTGAGTGTCTTGATTATTGGGAGGCAGAGCGTGTTCTCTCAGTTTTTAGTGAAATATTTTGAAAGGTCTCAGTTTTTTCCAATGTGGAATAGGAAGGAAAAATGAAATCTCCAAAATAAATTGGCAACATCTGTTTACTTTTTCATACCAACCAAGTTATTTAAATTGTAGAAGATGTGTGACTATTTGCTCATCTCATGAATGTTTTTTTTTATTGACCACACTGGCAAAAGATTTGTGATGGACTGAAAACAAATGTATGTGACAAACTGGGAGGAACCTCATGAAAGAGAGTATAATAATGAAGCAGATGAAAAAGAATTATTTTTTTTCAAGAATCCAAAATAGGTTAATTTTTTTCCACTTTTTAAAACAATGCATAATATTATCTCACCCCTGGACCTATTTACTCAAAGCCAGTTTAATAGGCATTATCTCTGCTGTTATTTCATAAATGTATGGATAACAATGGCCTGTTGCCACAGCAATGATTAGTTTTTAGGATAAAATATTTTAAAAGAATATGACATAAAATGATCATAGAGCATAATGTGTGAAGCATACTGTTTTTAGTTCATTCTGACAGGCATGGATCCAGAGCTGTGCATTAGAAGTGTTCTTAATTAGCAGGAAAAGTAAGCCAAACTCAGCAAAATCTTTGCCCACCTAAACCATATTCCTCAATAATTAGACAATATGTCCGATCTTCAGCACTTCTATGGCACCCACTTTCATGGAGTTCCAAAATCCATAACACAGTTATCCTCACAACACATCTGTGAGAGAGGGAAGTGCTGTCACCTCTATTTTATAGATGTAGAACTGCAGCAGACAGAGACTTAAGGATCGTCTGCATGAGGATACTCAGGAAAGTTACAGTGAAGTACCTAAAGGCATGAAGCTAAAGTATATGGTGTTGCACCATGTATGGACCCTTTCTTTCTGAAGTTAAGTGGTCTTGTTTCACCATATTTTCCTCTGAAGGCAATCAAATTGCAGCAAACTAAGACTTCTGTACTTCTGAATGAAAGGTTCCACACAGGGATGTAATGTGCATTTACTTAACACTTTTAGTTCCCTCACCTTACCTTTCCTGAGTGTTTCCTGTAGATATGACCTTAGGAACTTGTTCAAGGTTATACAGGAAATCTGATATAACACAAAATTGTACCCAGGTCTCCTGAGACCACGGCTAGTGCTCTTGAACTTGCTTTCCTTGGTTGCAAGGGAATTGCATAAGAGATGATTTTTGTTTTTTAAAATCTGGGATCTGATCGGCAACTCTCTTGTATACCATAACTTCCGGGGAATTTAGTGCAGCAAAATGCAAGCCTCCATAGGTCTGAGAACCTCTCCTAAGAGTAACAAAGTATCTCAAAGAAAGACTGAGCTCTCTCCCTTACTTCCTTCCTCTCTATAGTTCTGATGAGGCACCAATTAGTTCACTCTGCAACCTCTCCTCCTCTGAGGGGGCCAGAACAAGAATATTGCAGTAACATTAGGTGAGATGTGATAGGCTTATATATCAACGGATGCTTGGGCCATGAACAATGGCTAGCATGAAACACAAGCTTGCTAAGTGCTGACAGTGAAGAAGCATAATAAACATGTAACAGCAAGTACAAGTATGGCTGAAACAAGTTTATAGTTTCAAAAAGGCTGAATGTTCTGAGTGACCAAATTAAAAAGCAGGACATGTTAGGCGACTCACAAGTAGTCCCCAAGACACAGCAATATCTTAAAAAAAAGGATTATTCAAACAAAACCAGGATATACAGTCTATTTTTACTACAATAAATGTCAAATAAGGCCATTTAAGCATAAATTATCAAGAAACCCAATATTTATAGAGTATAAATGAGAGCAGAACAAGGTCAACTATATGTGGACAAATGAGGAGGTAAATTCACTGCTGCCACTGAATTCAACTGAGTTTGTACTTGTTCATGTCAGTGATGAATTTGTCCAAGCAAGATAGGCAGAACTAGAGATGGAGATCATTTTTCTCTAACCAAAGCATTTTGCATCTTTTCTGGAAGTAATAAATGCAAGTTCAAACTTCTCAGGTAGATTAAGGCATCCAAAAAGTATGATCACTTTCAAAAATGTTGATATAAGTGACTTTAGCCCTGAGCCAGTCAATCATTCAAGCATATACTTACTTTTAAGCATGTGTTTTAGTCTCACTGAAGTTACAAAGTGTTTTGCTAAACTGGGGTCTTGGCAAAAAGTACATGATGGACCTGTAGGACAGAATCCAAGCCACTGGATGCCTTATTTTGGTTCCTACCCATTGGAGCCCATTGTCTCACATCCATCCATGGTCAACATGCAAAACAGATTGGGCTCCATGCTCCAGAATTAGACCCAGAAATGTTATCTATCCACTGTGACAAACACATGTATACTTTGCCATGCCAATATACTTACTGAAATTGAAACTGGACTGTGTCTTCTTTAAGCACAGGGAAGACTAAGATGAATACGGAGGGAATGGGAATGAAATGTGCAATATGTTGATTACTGCAGATCCTGCTACATAATTATATTTCATTATACTGTAGTTAGTTGAAAACACTTTGCAGGCAGAGCACATCATTTTTAAAGGAAATTTACTGTTGAAGGTAATGGGGTGTTAATAAAAAAATAAATCTGCTGGCTGATAGTTGAGTCTTGTGGCTAGTAAAACACAAGCAATTATTGCTTTGAGTGTTCCACTGAAAAACTGTCATCTCTGGAAGTATTTTCTTAAACCATATTATTTGGTATACACCGTATCTGCAAAGCAGCTTTGTAGGGAAAAGATTTCAGCACCAGCGAGGCAAAAAAGTGCAAACCACAAATTATGGGAAAAAGAAAAAGACACTCTCTGGAAAGTGCAGTTGAATGAACTTAAATCATGGTCTGTCTGGATAGTAGGTCTTTTCTAGCTCTAGTCTCGATGATGCTGCAACAGCATAAATCATAAGCACTGTGTGTCTGTGAAAGCTCCTTTATATTGTATGAAAATTAAACATGGGACTAACAATAGAGGTGGGGAGCTGAGCTGAAGGTTAACAAGAAGGGTTTACTTTTCATCTTCTAGAGGACTTTGCTGCCAATTCAGAAAGACACATGGGGTGTGCTTAACCTTAAAAAAAAAGTGAGTATTCCCATTCTGTTGCAATAAAATATGTGGCAAGACAAGGGTGGGTGAAGTAGTATCCTTTCAGTGAACCAACTTGTGCTAGTGAAAGTGACAAGCTTTGGTACTTTGTGTATGTCTCCAAGCTTGTCTCTTTAAATAATAGATGTCAGTCCAGTGAAAAATATTACAGCATCCACCTTGTTTCTCCAATATCTTGGGGACCAACACTGCAATCACCAGTAGAACTCTGACCCCTTGATTCAGCAAGGTATTTAAGCATGTATAATTGTCTAACTTATAGCTCTTGAGTTGTCCCACTGAGTTCCTATGAGGCTACTCACTTATTAAAATGTGGACTTGCTTACATGCTGTAAAGACACTGGGCCTTACACACATTCATCACTTGAAGCCTGTATTTAAATCAATGAAACTCTCACGTGCTTACATTTAAGCACATGCTTAAGTGCTTTGCTGAACAGGGATGGACATATTTGCATTCAGATGTATACGTATCATTAAAAGCTTTGCTCGGTTGGGGCCTTTATGAGTTTAGAGCAGTGGTTTTCAAACTTTTCTTGCAACCCAATTGGAAAAAAATCATTTATGTCTACAACCCAACAATTACATCTTTGAGCAATGAATTCCAGTCTTTTGGCAGCAGCATTGGGGGGTGCCACAACCCAGTACCTGAGGGTTTGTGACCCGGTGCTGGGTCCTGACCCTATGTTTGAAAACCACTGATTTAGAGGATTCAGGCTCATGACAAGGAGAGATTACAGTCTGAGAGGTTGGTGTATGTTTCTGGCAAGAGAACTATTGATATATGCTGTAAAATAAGAGCCAGAGGTAGCCTTGAGCAGCTAAAGTCACTGGTGATAAATATGGTGGGTACAGCTGCAAAATGTGAGGGGCTACTCTTTTTAGGGAAATAGGTCCAGGAAAGAACAAGCACTGTCAAAGTAGTCCGAACTGTTGTAGTAGATGTAGCTACTCTCTCCACACAGCAAAGGCACCAGCACACGTAATCCGTCTATGTCAAGATCTTAATTGCAAGAGTGAGTGCACTAATGTCAACATAGCCTTCAGTGTCTTCAGTCTAGTTCCTAACAATTAAGGGTCATCAATTCAACACAGCCATTGACTGAAGTCAATGGGGATTGTGTATATGGAGCATTTGCAGGATTAGGCCTTTTTTTATGCAGTCTGAGTTTGGAAGCCAACTATGGTGACTGGGCCTTTTACTCTTTCAGCTCAGTCTGCAATTTCCCTCTCACACAATGCACAGATAGCCTGTGCATCTCATTTGCCACAAGGTGCTTCTGGCATCTGCCGTCGTTGGAATCTGATCCAAAACGGCCATTCTTATGTTCCTGTTGGACAACTCAGTAGGAACATAAGAATAGCCATGCAGACATGCTCAGTGACTCATAATAGGGCTAGTTCCCATAGTGCTGCTGCCAGCAGCAACCCAAAGACTCTGTCCAATCAAAACCACAGCATACCACCAGCGGCAGAAAGAACTATCGTCACCCACTGGCTAATGTGATGCGTTCATATTATAACAACTGCACACGTAAACATATTTATACTGGCTGGATCTAGCAAAGCCTTTCTCTCATGTGCAGTCCCACTGGTATATATAGCCCTGTTCATTTTCACAAGAGTGCTTTTATGAATTAGGTCCTACAGGTTTAGGCTCTTGATTTTAGATCAGTGCTACTTTTTGTGCTCTGAGGATAAGCTGAGTTTCCTTTGGGATATCATTTGTGAATAAAGGAAGAGTAGTCTTGAGGTTAAATCAAATGAATGGGCAATGAGATTCAAGCAACTTCCTAGCTGCTTTAACCAGCAATTTATATCAGCTAGGGACATTATGCTTGGATTACTTTTCCAAGCTTTTAGATTCCTCTTTCATGTTTTGAGCAAGGTTACTTGCCTTTTCTGTGAGTTAGTTTACTTACCTCACACTGGCAGCTTGATTCATGAAGCCAGAGAAATTCAGACTTAAAATAAGGTGTACATTTCTAGCAGCAAGGGTAATTAAACATTAAAATGATTTGACAAGAGTTGACAATTTTTAAATCAAGTTTGGATGTTCCTCTGAAAGACCTGCTGTAATTCAAATGAGTATTATTTCCAGGAAGTTTTATGTCCTGTGCAATGCAGGAGATCAGACTAGAAGTTCACAGTGATATTTTCCAGCCTTAAAATCTATGAATATTTGTCAAGCTCCTTAAAACCTTCAAAAGGAAGGCACCAGAGAAGAGGAAAATACCCTGAAGCTTGATATATATTCTTGTTTTATAGAATTTCTGTAAAAGTTTGTATGGTGTTTCCATGCCCAATACATTTAAAATCAAGGAACCAATGTTACGTCCAACCTGGAACAGCTAATAATCTGAGGTATACTGAATACAACAGGAAAAATTTATTACAAGATTGCATAAAAGTGTACATTGTCAATTGTTAATGGAGTGTGAAATTATAAATGTAAACATAATAATGGTAAGGGGGGAAATAAAAGCTATTGTCTGGCTGTGTGATAATAAAAGGGAGTTGACAATGGTGTTTGTAAACCAAAAAGAATATAAAAAAGTAATGTAAAGGTAGACAAATATGATGATTATGACTAACTCAGCTCTAAGGACAATATCCAAGTCATGTATTTCAGTACAAATTTGGAAATCTGTCTGCAGTTAAAGGCAAATCTAAAACCCATCAAAGTCAATTGGAAACTTTTTATTAGCCATGACAAAAAAGAGAAAGAAAAATGTGAAATATTCCACACCACCCTTAGAGCAAAAGGTCAGCCTCATTGCTATATTAAAATACACTTTAAAAAAACAATCCTATGTTTGCTAGATTAATTATAAATCCTATGGGAACCATTTGTGATACCACAATACAGCTATGACTCAGTGAAGGAAAGAAACAGAAAGAGTCAAAGAATTATTACAAAACACTGCAGATTTGTCCTCATGCAAATATCCAGCTCCCCCATTGCTCCTTGTTCTGACATCTGCCACCACTGAGAAGAGCCTACCCCCAGTCTCTTTGGAACCCTCCTTCAGGCAGTGCAAGGCTGGTCTCAAATCCCAATTCACTCTTCTTTTCTGAAAACTAAACAAGCTTAACTCCCTCAACTTCTCCTCCTAAGTCGTGTATGTGCCCCAGGCTTCTAGTCCTTTTCATTTCCCTCCTCTGCATTTTCTCTAATTTGTCCACATCCTTCCTGGAATGGGTGGCCCAAACTGGACACAATACCCAGCTGTGGCCTCACCAGTGCTGAACAGAGAGGAGAGATGTGGCCTTGATCTGTTGGCAATGCTGCTACTAACAGAGCCTAATACATCAGTAACTGTCTTGGCACTACGGGCCCACTACTGGTTCCATTGTCTTGTCCTTTGTAACTCCCAGGATCTTTTCTGCAGAACTGCTGCCTAGCCAGTTGGTCCCCAGTCCATAGCAATGCATAGGATTCTTCTGTCCTTAGTGCAGGATTCTATATTTGTGCTTGCTGAGTTTTAACAGATTTCCTTTTTATGGCATTCTTTCAAGTATTTGAAGAACTCTACCATATCCCCCTTAATCTCCTCTTTTCCAGATTATACCCAGCACCCTCAGCCTTTGATCATATGGCTGGCATTCGATCCTTTAATCATTTTTGTGGTTCACTTCTGGATATTTTCCAGATTCTCCATGTCCTTTCTATAGATTGGTAACCAGAAGTGGGCACATCACTGTATGCTATACCTCTGTTAATGCCATGTAAAATGGCATTTGCTTGTTTTGAAATATCATTGAATTATTGATTCATGCTGAGGTTGTGACTCACCAATGCTTCTAGCTCCACCTCAACAGTGCTGCTGCCAAGTCAGTTATCCCCTGTTCTCTATTGTGTATTTAGCTTTTCTTCCCTAAATGTAGCACCTTAATTTTCTCTTTCTTGAATTCTAGTTGTTTAGCTACAGCTTAGTTCTCCAACTTAACAAAATCCCTCTGAATTTTAGCTCTGTCTTCCAAAGTGCTGGGTGTCCCTCCAGTTTGTGTCTTCTGCAAAATTGATCAATATGGCTATGTCTACACTAGCAATTTACTTTGAATTACAGAGACTTAATTCAAACTGAAGTAGCTCATAGGCACACTAGACGTTTCTTACTTTGAACTAAGAAATTCCTTAGCTCGAACTTAGGAACGTTTAAGGGTATGTTCACACACACTTCTTATTTTGAAACAACAGGGGTTGTTCCGAAATAAGAACTGCCATGGCCACACGACGCATGGCTGTTTCGAAACAAGCAAACCGCTTGTTTCGAAATGGCCGCCATTGCCTCGGAACGGCTAAAACCTCATTTGGTTTCGAAACAGGGTTTTTCCGAAACCAGAAGTTTCAAAACAGCCCTGTGCGGACATGTTGTTTCAGAACAAAGTGTTCTAAAACAACATGTGACCTTCCTCCCAGGGTGCTAAGCACCCTGGGAGAAAGGGCTGCCCCCTCAGCACCCTGGCCAGGGAACCCTCAGCACCCTGGCCAGGGTGCTGAGGGGTGTCCACGGGGGGGGGTGCGGGGCTGCGCCTCCTCCTGCAGGTGCCTGCAGGGGACTGCAGGCACCCGCCAGGTGAGGCTCAGCGGGGTGCCTCACCACAGGTCGTTAAAGCCCCGGCTGATCCCAAACCTGGTGGTGGGTTCCGGGCACTGGCTGGAGCCCGCTGCTGCAGGGGCAGGAATGAGCACCGGCCCCTGGGATTCCCGGTGCAGCTGGCAGGAGCAGGGGTGCCGGGGATTCCGGGGGTCAGCGCTCACTCCAACCCCTGCAGCAGCGGGCTCCAGCTGGCGCCTGGGACCTGCCACCACGTTTGGTGGCAGCCAGGGCTTTAAAGCCCCGGGGTGAGGCGCAGCAGGGCGCCCCCCCCACAGGTGCCTCAGCCCTCTGCAGGCACCCATGGGGTGCAGCGCCCCTCTGCGCTGCACCCTGCGGGTGCCTGCAATCCCCTCCCCAAGCAAAATAACAGGTCCACACTGTGGACCTGCTATTTCGCTCCCTTATTTCGAGGACAAAGTTTTTGTCCTTCAAAATAAGGTGTTTTGAAATAAAAAGTTATTTTGAAACAGCTTGTTTTGAAACGTCTTGTTTCGAAACAAGCCTGCCCTGTGTGAACGTAGCCTAAGTCAAACTAATAAGTACCAATGGTTAGTTTGAATTAAGTATGGCAAAGACTTGAATAACCCTTAGTTCAAACATACTAAGTTCCAACTATGGCAGTTAGTTCAAACTAACAATATGGCCTAGTTCAAACTAACAGTTAGCTTGAACTAGTCTACTTTGTTAGTTTGAACTAAGAAGTTTGTGGTTAGTCTGAACTAACCCGAAGTTAGTTTGAACTGAGCTAGAACTTATTAGATCGAACTAACAAGTTTGAACTAACTTTGGCTAGTGAAGACATAGCCTATTTAATCAGTTTTCTATTTCTGGATCCAGATCATAATAATTACATACCAGCCATGTATTTTTGAATAATCATTATTGAGTTTATAAGAGATATTGTTTGTTCTCCCGTAAGGGTCAGTTCTGCACTCAGGTACATTAATGTCAATGAGAGGACTTCCTTGCCTCTGCATATAATTATCGTTAGGGCACTTTATTAATTGAGAAAATCTTTTGCTCCCTTTCTAAGTGAAAAAAAATATGAAGGAACCATATTCATATTTGGTGTAATTCTACTGTCATCAATAAAATGAAACTACAGCTATGTCCACACAAGAAGCACTTTACTAGTAGAGTGATACTGGTATTGGAAAGGCTCTATTAGTGCAGAAGCATCTATATCTGCAAAACTGCATTCTTAACAGTACAATAAAACCAGTCTCCAACCAAACTATTCTAGTGCACAGTGCAGTTTGGTTGGCACAAGATGTGTCCATACTAGGAGCTTCTGTTGGCACAGCCACATAGGTCATGGGTTGCACAAACATAACTATACCAGCAGACGTTGGTAGTATAAACCTGGCCTAAGGCTGAATTTTGGGCAAAGATATGCATACTGATTTATCCATATTGTCCACAGTCATCACACTGACATCTTCAAATCCACGTGGAAAAAATCTCTCTCATGCAGAACTCCTAAGCAAAATCCCATTCATTCCATAGCACTTTTCCATGCCAAATAAACAATAAATATTTTCCCCTAAAAAATTCAAAGCAACATTGCAAATATTCTCGTCAAAACTGCACAAGTGAAACCATTCAGCACATACTGTACCACTGGTGCATCTGGACAGGTGCTGTTATTTATACCATAATATAGTGACAAAGATTAATTGCAAATTGTATCCATCTTACAGGCTGGATAGGATGCACAGTACTGGACAGAATAAGGGCTGAACCTTTTTTCAATTAAACCTCTGTCAGTAAAGAGCAATATGTTCCTGCAAATGTGAAAGATCAGTTTAACTATATCTCTTTTGCAAAATCACCAAGGATTCGGTGTGTATACACTCCCTGCCAAAATACTGGCCATATTGATCTTTTTATTAGTTATATAGATTCAGACACACTTCCATCCCAACATGCAGTTTAATCTTGTTGCAAAGTTCTTCCAAGGAAAGCAAAACAAACAAGGAGTCTGGTGGCACTTTTAAAGACTAACAAATTACTCACAGAATCATAGAGTTCGAAGGGACCTCATGAGTTCATCTAGTCCAACCCCCTCCTAAAAGCAGCACCACCCTCACTAAATCATCCCATCCAGGATTTTGTCTAACCAGACCTTAAATATCTCCAAAGACGGAGATTCCACCACCTCCCTAAGCAGCACATTCCAATGCTTCACCACTCTCCTAGTGAGAAAGTTTTTCCTAATATCGAACCTTAACCTCCCCAGCTGCAACTTGAAAACATTGCTCCTTGTTCTGTTCTCTATTACTACTGAGAACAGCTGAGCTCCCTCCTCTCTGGAGAACCCCTTCAAGTAGTTGAAGATTGCTATGAAATCCCCCCCTCAGTCTTCTTTTCTGCAGGCTAAATAAGCCTAGTTCCTTCAGTCTTTTCTCATAAGTCATGGCCGCCAGCCCCCTAATCATTTTCATTGCCCTCCACTGGACTCTTTTTAATTTGTCCACATATTTTTCATAGTGGAGAGCCCAAAACTGGACACAGTATTCCAGATGCGGCCTCACCAATGCCAAATAGAGGAGGAAAACCACATCTCTCGATCTGCTGGCAACGTTCCTGCTGATACAGCCCAATATGCCATCAGCCTTTTTTGGCTAAAAGAGCACACTGTTGACTCATATCCAGTTGCCCATCCACCATAATCCCAAGGTCCTTCTCTACAGTACTGCTGCTTAACTGATCGGTCCCCAGCTTGTAGCAGTGCATGGGGTTTTTCCATCCTAAGTGCAGGACTTTGCACTTCTCCTTGTTCAACTGCATGAGGTTTCCTTTGGCCCACTTCTCCAATTTGTCTAAGTCTCCCTGAATCCTGTCCCTGCCCTCCAACGTGTTGACCATTCCCCCAGCTTGGTGTCATCCACGAACTTACTGAGAGTGCAATCTAGCCCATCATCAAGATCATTAATGAAGATGTTGAACAGAAAGGGCCCCAGGACCGAACCCTGGGGCACTCCACTCATTACTGGTTACCAACTAAACACTGAGCATTGATTCCTACCTGCTGAGCCCATTGATCTAGTCAGTTTTCTATCCACCTTACAGTCCACTCATCCAACCCATACTTCTTTAACTTTCTGATGAAAATGCTGTGGGAAATTGTATCAAAAGCCTTGCTAATGTCAAGGTATATCACATCAACATCTATTCCTGCATCCACAAATCCAGTCATCTCGTCATAGAAAGCAATCAGGTTGGTCAGGCATGACTTGCCCTTGGTGAATCCATGCTGACTGTTCCTGATCACTCTATTTTCCTCAAAGTGTTTCAGGATGGATTCTTCAAGGACCTGGCTCCATGATTTTTCCAGGGACTGAGGTGAGGCTGACTGGTCTGTAGTTCCCGGAGCCTTCTTTCTCGCTTTCTTTAAGATAGGTACTATATTGGCCTTCTTCCAATCCTCAAGGACCTTCCCCATTTGCCACGAGTTTTCAAAGATAATGCCAGCAGCTCTGCAATCACATTGGCCAACTCCCTTGGCACCCTCAGATGCAGTTCATCCGGCCCCATAGACTTGTGCATATCTAATTTGTTTAAATAGTCACTAACCTTTCATCCTAGTAGGCAGCTCTCCTTTTCTCCGTACTGCTTTTCCTAGTGCAGTAGCCTGGGAGCTGACCCTGCCTGTGACGATTGAAGTAAAAAAAGCATTGAGTACTTCTGTCTTTTCCAAAACATCCACCATGAGGATACCTGCCCCATTCAGTAAGAGGCCTACATCATACCTGATCCTTTTTGTGTTGCTAACATACTTGTAGAACCCCTTCCTGTTATCCTTCACATCTTGCTAGTTTCAACTCCAATTGCCCTTTGGCCTCTCTGATTTTATCCCTGCAGTCTTGAGCAATATCTATATATGCCTCCCCAGTCATCTGTCCAAGCTTCCACTTCTTATAAGCTTCCCTTTTATGTTTCAGCTCATTGCAGAGTTCTCTGCTAAGCCGTGCTGGGTGGCTTCCACATTTGCTGTTCTTTCTGCACAATGGCATAGTATTGTTTTGCACTCTTAGCAGAGTTTCTTTAAAATAGAGTAAGCTCACTTGGACGCTTTTCCCCTTCAGATCAGCCTTCCAGGGAATCCTTTCCATCAGTTCCCTGAGGGACCCAAAATCTGCTTTTCTGAAGTCCAGGGTTTGCATTTTGCTTCCTTCGTTTTTCCCTTTGATCAGGATTCTGAACTCTACCATCTCATGGTCCCTGCTGCCCAGGGTGCCATTCACTTTTACTTCCCCAATCAATTCTCTGTTTGTGAGCAGCAGGTTGAGAGTTGCAAGGCCCCTGGTTGATTCCTCCAGCATTTGTACCAGGAAGTTGTTTTCAACAATCTCCAAAAACTTCCTGGATTACCTGTGCACTGCTGTATTGCCCTCCCAGCAGATGTCAGTATAATTGAAACCCCCCAGGAGAATCCGAGCCCGTGATCTGGAAATTTCTGCTAGTTGACCATAAAATGCCTCATCCACCTCCTCTTTCTGGCCTGGTGGTCTGTAGCAGACACCCACCACAACATCTCCGTTGTTGCACTGCCCTCTAAACTTAACCCGCAAACTTTCAACTGGCTTGTTTTCACTATCATAGAGGAGCTCCGATGAGTCATACAGCTCTTTTACATATAGCACTAGACCTCCACCTTTTCCTCCCTGCTTGTCCTTCCTGAACAATTTATACCCATCATGGCAGAGCTCCAGTCATGCAAGATACCCCACCACTAAGTTCTCCACCTCCCTGCTGTTCTCTATGGTTTGAATCTAAACAACTGCTTTGATTTGCTATAGCAGTCTGACCTGATCCTATCACTTACACTCCCCTACATTTATTTTGCTCCGTTCTGTAAGTTCCTCATATTCAAACATCTGATGAAAAGGAATTTTCTCCCATGAAAGCTCATGTGATAGATAAATTTGTTGGTCTTCAAAAGTGCCACCAGACTCCTTGTTTGGTTTGCTGAACTATGGCTACCCCTCTGGAACTAAGGAAAGCAAAATCGCGGCTTTTGTCCTGAGGCATTTGCTCAGAATTTTTTCAGTTCTTTCATTGGAAGTATATCTGAGTATAGACTGACTACAACTCAAGGAAAGGCATGTCCAGCACAAGCAATAATGTACAAATCCCTGACATAAATGACGTAGCCCTGGAAAAGTTAAATTCCATTTGTTTCAGAGGAATATAGGGGCAAGTATAGCTGCTGTAAAATGTCCTAGTTCATAGATTTCAAAGGAGGTTTGACATTTTATCTCAGCTGAGGATCGACTCCATAATTTCTACTCTATTAATACTATTCAATTAATTATCAGAGTATCTGTTTAAAAGTAATCAGTTCATTTTACTGAACGGAGAAGTTATGTTACTATACTATCATAAGCTGAAAGCTGCTAGCTAATTCAGTGCCAGCTGGTTCATAATAGCTGCACACTGAGCTTGTGGGAGACACTTTTTCCAAAAATAAGAAAACAAATAGAGGCCAAAATACTCAAATATAGGTCACTAAGGTTAGAAAACTAATAAAAAACTAAGAACTACCCTAAAGGAGGAAGACTAATCATCCATCTAGTCCAGTGTTTTCTCTTCTGACAGTGGCCGATGCCAGGTGTTCCAGTGGGAAAGAACAGAATGGAGAATCATCTGGTTATCTATCCCATTGTCAGCTTCTGGCAAACAGCAAACATTGCCTACCCTGGCTAATAGCCATTGATGTACCTATGAATGTGTCAACTTCTTTTTTGAACCTCTTATTTTTGTGGCCTTCACAACATCCTTTGGCAAGTTATTCACTGTGTGAAGAAATACTTTCTTTTGTTCATTTTAAACCTGCTGAATATTAATTTCATTTGGTTAGCCATAGTTTTTGCATAATGATCAGGAGTAAATAAACTTCCTTATTTGCCTTCTCCACACCAGTTATGATTTTATAGAGGATTATATGATTTTCACTTGAATTTGTTACTCAGGAGTCAAAGCACACAATGAAGGCTTATTAAAAGAAGTGTGACAGTCACATGCTCTGAGCAAACAAATGGAATTCTTCTGGTGGAAAGACACCAGCGTGACAACAAAGTCAATTATAGACCTGGAAAGACAATACCTCTTTCATTCAAACACAGTAGTGGTGCAAGTAACTGGATCTGCTTACCATGGGTATGTCTACACTTGAGCCTTAGGTCAACTTGACCTCCTTTACGTTGACCTAAGGAACTCCATGGCCAAATTGGGCTTTTGTTAAGTCTATTTAAAATCTTAAGTCTATTTAATAACATCTCCTAAGGTCAATGTAAACTTTAAGTTGAATTTGGAGCAGGGGCAAAGCCAGGGCCCCACCCTCTGCCTTCCCTCTCCATCCCAATTGAGCCTCTGAGACGCAATAAGGCCCCAGCTACAACTGGCAGGTGGCTAGCAACTGGATCCACCCCATGTCCTTTGCCACAAGGGGCTCAGATCTGGAGCTGGCTCCTGCCACCCATGGCAAGGGGTGCAGAGCCCGATCTGGCTCCAACCCCCTTGTGGCAAGGGGCTGAGGGCCAGATTGGACCCCGAGCCACTTGCTGACAGCAGAAGGAGGTTTAGAGCCTGATCTGACCCCCCCCCCCCAGCCACTTGCCACCACGGGCAGGCGTCTTGGAGCCTAGTGATATTTCAGTCTCTGACTTAAAGTCAACCTTGTGACGTCGACTTAAAATAGCTTCCTACTGTAGATATAGCCCATCAGGCTAATTTAGGCCCCCTACAACTGACACTAAGACACATGTGCTTGCTTTCAGAAAAAGTGGGAAATGGGACTCCTGAGGTATGTTAAACCCCTCTGCTTGCAACACGCACAGACACAGCTGAATGAAAACAATATTCTAGTTCAGTATCTGTAAAATTAGGTTAGTTCTGAGCCAAAACTGAGTTTTTGAATTTTTTCACTTATAAGAAAGAATAAAAAAAAAATTTTCTTTTGATTCAAACCAAATGTTTCTAATATCAATTTGAAATTATATTTCTGAAACACAGTGTCAGTTTCCAGGAAAAGCAGACTTCAAAAACATCACTTTGAAAAGATATCCAGACCATCCTGAAAATATTGAAGTAAAAATGTTTGAATATTTTTGAAAATGTTCCTTTCTTTTTCTTTGTCACTCAAGCTATTTGTCAAAGTAGAGAATTTGCAAACAGTTTACAAGCCACTGCTGAAGCTCAGAACTTTGTAGACATTAGAGAAGATATAGATAATGAGATACACCTAAATTATGTTAGATGGGGCTAAACAAATAGATAGGATATAAACCCTCCTGTTTCAAGGCATAAACCAATTACTAAATGACTCCTGTTTGGAAAAATATCCTATTAGCTGGGTTATTACACATCTGTCCACAACAGGGTTTCTAATACTTTTTCTCTGAAGCTTTAGTATTGGCCGCAGTGAGTAGTAGTGTCTACAGTCCTTATACCAGATTCAGAGATGCAAGGTCTGTGCCAGTGTGGCTATTCCTATTTTCAAATGAATAGAGATAGGCAGGATACAGGTTTCCTATCCTACAAGGGTTTAAGACTTTTAATTTTTCCTTTCTCAAATCAGGACAAAAAGGTGAAATTTGAAAATTTTTGTAGCTCAATAAATTGACAAAACTTTGGATCAGGTCAATGAAAGATTTTCCTTCAACAATTTTGAAACAGGTTGTTTTGGTTTCAGTCATTTTTTATTAGCATAAATTAACTAAAATTTCAAAACAAAAAAAATCAGTTCAAACTGAAGAATGAAACTTTATTTAGAAAATGTCAACTGGATATTTTGAAAGTTTATTTATTGATTTATTTATTTATTTACTGTCCATTTAGGAGATTCACTGAAACCAGTCCTTTCTCAAACAGTTCTAATGTCAATGAATCAGTAATTTCTATTGAAGAAACATTTTGCAGGAAAATTCTCAGCCAGGTCTACCTACATATTTAAGCAACTGTGGCTGGGGTTGGCAATCTGTAGCATGTGCCGAAGATGGCATGCACATCCCAGTTTGAACAGCATGCAATCAGCCTGGCTGGGTTCATGCCACTCTCGGAACCAAGAGACAAACACTTTCTCACTCTGTCATTACAGCCTCTCCTCTCTCCAACATGGGCCCAGACTGCAGTAAATGGGACCAGCAGAAACTGCACTGCTGCCAGAAGCTTGTAAACTCCTACTGATGAGACTGCCACTCCCCACATTACCACTGCCTGTACTGGAAGGAAAAAACAGGTGAAATAGTGGGATGTGGTTTGCTAAAGGTTGCCGACCCCTGTGGATTAAGTCTGCTGTCATACTAGTTTTACACAAATGTAACCATGCTGATTTCAGTGGAATTACTCCTCATTACATCAATGTAACTGTGAGGAAAATCAGATCCATACCAGTTAAATTTAGACTATGTAATTTATTCCTTTTCCTCACACAGAAGACGTGTTAGTCGGTTTATCAGTCTAAACCTCATGGACTACTCAAAAGCCTTTAGATGTTTGCCACCAATGATCTGTAACTCAGATCTTCTGTAGTAATGCAAAATAGAGTGATTGCACTCTTACTGGAATATAATCCACCACGTGCATGGATCCCAGTTCTACTTAAGCGACATTCTCATTGGCCATTGTTTAGAACTCTAATCTGCTTCCCAGCAAACTCAAAGATTTCTAGCCAGTGAAAGAATGCGCATGGATCATGCAAAACTTTGAAAGCTAATATTCAGTTTGAGAGGAACTGCACCTGCTGTTAAACCACATGGAGAAATTGCTGCTCCATGGTGCATTTAAACAGGGTCATCCCTATGGGAGGGCCCAGGGCTGAACAGCCTATGGAGGTTCCCACCTCTCCCTGCACTGGGGGTGTGGGGCAGGCCAGCCCAGAGACTGTGCTCTGCATTCCTGCCCTGCCTGTTGGGTCTGCTGCTCTACCCGGCTCAGGGTGGTCACCCCATAAGACCTCCCCCCTCAAGCCCCACCCCAAAGATGGCAATGCATTTAAAAGTTCAGCTTATGGGAAAAGGATTGTAATTTTTTACATGTTGGGAGGATTTTGGAGTTGAAATCAGTGGTTTTTGGATTCAGGGAGGTCTTATCAGACAGGATCATTTTGAAGGGAAAAGGAAAACAATAAGAAGACAAGAGTGAAGTAGTAAAGTTCCCCACTCTTCTCCCCACCCCTCCGCCCCTCCAAACTTTAATGCTGCTGCTGCAGCAAAAAATTGTTTGCTGATGCAAATATAAGAAAGTTCACCAGTGAAAAAGTTGTTTTTTCTATGAAATCAGCAAGTAGATACAATCTGATATTGTGACTTTCCTGCAAAGGCCTTTACCTAACTAAATATTGGAGATATTTTAGCTCTAGATCACAGTAGGCCAGAGCACAAAAGAAAACACTTTCAAGGGGCCACACACCTTTAACAGATTGGCATTCGTTTACTACCTAGATTGTATTATGTTCACGGGAACTGTGATATTATGTTCAGATTACTTTTTATTCATGAAGAGTTTAAGTCTTACAACATATTTCTGCCCTATGAATACTCCTATGCATTAATGCCACTTAATAAGTATAAAATGTCTATTTTCCCCAAATACCAATGTTCTATTTCATAGAAATAAATTAATGACAAGGATCTGAGCATAACCTGGGATCTATATGAGATTTACATGACTTTGTAATCAATAACTGGAGCTGATAGGCAAATTATTCATTTTAAATGTCTGTAATGAGACCTTTGCTGAGAAAAATATCTAACAGTACTGCATGAATTATTTGAGGTATTTTTTAAATGACCATTACAGAAAAATCCTTTATATTGTTGTTTTTATACATGATGATTCCATTTTCTTTCCCTAGTTATTTTCTTTTATTACAATAAAAATATTTTGGCTAAATTGCACAGTAAGTTGCCCATTACTGTTTAAATCTCCAGAAGATTTAAAAAAACAAAAACAAAAAAAAAACCCTGCTGTAATTCTCATTCAGTTTGGCTGAGGACCTCAACTTGTTTTATACCATGGTTTATGTCCTCCTGCATTGTAGACAATAATGTGGGCCTAATACTCCAGGGTGATGCACTACACCTTATCTAGTAGCTTCAGTGGCCCAAGGACCAGTTATGACACTACATGATCTTTTGAGCTATGTTCTTTATCACAGCCCCCTTGCTGGTTTCAAGACTTCAGAACTCTGCTTAGTCAGCTGCATAACACATAAATAGCAGGGCAGGCTAGGTCAGAAGCATGACTGATTTGCCAGGGCCACCAATGGCAGACCTAGGATAGCTTGTAGAATGAGTGGGCCTCCCCATATATCTGCACTGAGCCTAGGAAGACACAATGTTTCTTAGGAGTGAGTTAACTTCCAGTCTCAGCAGTTGCAGATCTCCTTCCCACTACACGCTGAGGCTGCCAAAGAGAAGACAAGAAGGTATATGGAGAATCCAGACAAATCCATTAGTAAGGAGGATTAACTAGACCCTATCATTCCTGGAGGTAATCCAGGAGCAGCCAAAGTACTGAAACCATAGAGCATAAGATGGCACAGAAATGCAAAACACTATTATTAAATGCATTAGTTTTTGTCAGTGCATGCCCTGTTTTCCGGGTGTTAGAACACACAGACACATATGACTTGCTTATCAGGCCCTTGCGGCACTTTCTAGAGAAATCTAGCACCCAAAAAGAGTGGGTCTTTCACTAGCCTCCCCCATGCATAGCAGGTTCCAGTTCATGGTTATATAAATATTTTCAGGTGTGGCTTGTGACAATTTTGACTGCCTCGCTTTCTGAATTCTCAGCTTGAGATGCTTTAAAGCAGGGGTCTCAAACTCAAATCACCACGAGGGCCACAAGAGGACTGGTAGAGGGCTGCATAAGAACTAGTACATTAGCCCAAGGGCCGCACCACAGAAACCTTTTCATACAACTATATTGCAAATATTGGTAACAACAGTGTCATTGAGAGCTGCAAGAAATACATTTGGGGCTGCGTGTGGCCTGCAGGCCACGTGTTTGAGACCCTTGCTTTACAAGCGTCACAGCTTCATCGCCATCTGAAAAGCAGGTGCCTTGAAGATGCCTGAAGCAGGGCAACCAAACTCACTTGTCGCTTTTGACAATCAGACAATTCACAAGATCCTGAGCCAAATGTTCAGCTGGCATAAATTCAGTGTAATTCCATTGATGCCAGATTTACACCAATGGAAGCGGTGGCCCCTAATGTTGAAATTCTTAAAAAAGGAGTTAGATAAAATAACTTCTTTAAAGAGCTTTGTCCTTAGGGCCTGATTTTTCTCCCATTGAAGTCAATGGCAAAGCTGTCATTAACTTAAATGGCACAGAATTACACCATTAGTGCCTCTTAGTCTAACCCATTTGTCCTAAGCCTCCTAAAGAGAAACTATGTAACTGTAGAAGAGGAGACATTTGCTTTATTTTTGCTTATTGGAGGTAACAAAATCTGGCACCAAATGCATTTGTGTGTCTGCCTGTAATTATTCTCATCTCAGAGGACTGCTGTTCCTCTCGCTCCTTAAGACCATTAAGGTGTTAAGTACAAAGATTCTGCTTGATGGAAACAGGCTCCAGACAGTCTGAGATGTGAAGAATCAGTGTTGTGAGAGAGTTGCCACATTAGGCTGTTGATTAAACATGAAGTAATTCAGTACAGCCTTGCCAGCAAAGAAGAGAAAATAAAGATAATAATAATAGTGGTGATGATAGAAAGTCTTGCCCATCTTATTTTTCAGAAAATTGGCTCCCCTTTGTTTTTTTGTCCCTTAACCTCTCTCAAGGCAGGCGTTTAATATTTCTATTGAATGTAATCACAGCTTTGTTAGTGGTAACAATTTATAAAGGAAAGAGAAGCGAGGCAGAAGCTGAATGTAGAGGTTTCCATATAACCAGCTGCACTATGAACATGATCACGGGGTTGTAATATTACTGGATTTTTCCCCATTGTCTATAAGGATAATCAGTCATCTCATCACAGAAACACTCGCATGGGAAAGGTGCCTCTATCTTCACAATAAATTGACCTGGATATTAAAATGCAAATCCATCACCTCAAACCTCTAGAGGTTCACTTGGATAATAACAATTGGTGTGGAACTAGCTTTAGGCTTTGAATTATGAATTTTTCTAAAAAAATGCTTTCTTTCCCCTTGTTTATCCACTCTTGATTTATCCTGTGACCTGAACTTTTCTCCATAGTCTCAGACAAAACCTACAAACTAATTTCCTGAAAGAATGGGGAAAAAAGTAAAGAGGGCCAGAGCTTTGACTGGTGTAAATTAGCATGACAATAAAGTCAATACAGCCACTCTAATTTACACCATCTAAGGAGCTGGCCATCAATATTTAGCACTTTTATCATCATCTACAGTGATGTCTTGCCCAACAGTCTCATTATGTGTCTATTCTGTCACTCTCGCCAGCTAGACCTGGGTCATCCAAGACACATTTTACCCTCATCTGGGGAAAGTATGAAGCAGCCTGTGCAGTAGCTCTGAACAGACATGTTTAAAATACAGTTAGCTGAAAGGAAACTTTTAAATCTCCCCAGGCACTATGACTTTAATAAAAAAAAAAATCTATAATTTGAAAAGACAAGCTTTTTACTGTTATACATCTATGCAGGGCCACAACTGATATTGGCTTTGAGCTCTTATTACAAGAAGAATAGGGCATTTCTCAGATCAATCACCCACCATATGGGGTTCAGCCTTTTCTTTTGCTAGGTATTTTTTTGAAACAACAAAGATATGATTTAGAAACAGAAGAGAGGGACGTTTTGGTTTCATACATTTGGTGGTCCTGTATGACGGGGGTAATTTGAAGCACATGGAACAGTTTGCAGGGTCAGTGATTCAATCAGACAAGTCCCTCTCTTTCCTGTTTCCTTACACTGTCTTCTTTATTCCTGTCAATTTCCAAAGGAATAGTCATGTTAGTCTAGTCCAGCAAACAAAACAAGGAGTCGTGTGGCACTTGAAGACTAACAGATTTATTTTTCACATGAGCTTTCGTGGGAGAAAAATCCCACTTTGTCAGATGCTTTGAAGATGGGTGAACTGTACGGCAGCTTGGAAAGTTCTTGAAGGCTTGCAGGTGCAGCTGCTGTGAGACCCCTGCTGTGCTGGAGTTTCAGAGCCTTGAACTTTCAGTGCTGTTTGTTGCTCAGAGACTTAACCACAGGACTGAGTTATCTGTCTGCCTGGAGTGCGTGCAAGTATGAAAGTTCGGATTCACCCTTCTGAGACTAAGTCTTATTACAATGCCTATTCTGAGGGTTGACAAAGAATCCTTACTCATTTCACATATAGCTTAACAGTAACATAACACATTAAAACTATTCTATACAAATAAAACACTAAACAACATTTATATTTACAAAAGAAACATTCAACAAGTGGGGATCAGTCACTTGTAGAATGGAGAGATCTCAGATCTTAACATTACTCCTTTAAAACCTAGTCTGGGTTCCTTGTCTTACACTCTCCCTGGCAGTTTACTTATTATCATAAAATTACTTTGTAAGGATTGGGCCCCCTGTCAGCAATAAAACAATCTGTTGGTCTTAAAACTTTTATCACTGTCCTCCCCTCCTTGGGACACTTTTCTTACCACAAATTTAGAAGAAAATAAGTCTCTTTGGTGGATAGTAGTAGCAGTTGTTCCTTTCTCTTCGGCTCCTCTCCTCAGCTCTGCTACGGTCTCCGTGGCGACTGGAACTACAGCAACTTGGAAAGTTGTCGAAGGCTTGCAGGTGCAGCTGCTGTGAGACCCCTGCTGTGCTGGAGTTTCAGAGCCTTGAGCTTTTAGTGCTGTTCGTTGCTCACAAACTTAACCACAGGACTGAGTTATCTGTCTGTCTGGAGTGCATGCAAGTATGAAAGTTCGGATTCGCCCTTCTGAGACTAAGTCTGAAGACCCAGTTCAGAGACTAAGTCCTGAGTCACCGTTCAGAGACTAAGTCCGGAGAACACCCTTGTGAGACTAAGTCATGCAACTTAGCCCATACAGTTCCACCAGAGACGTTGTTACTCTCTCTGGGGATGAGTGTGAGTGAGACTCCTTAGTTCAGCGGGAACATAGCCAGAGGCCAGTGGAACCCAGTAAGGAGTGGGAGAGATCTCTGAAGCTCTGCTCTTGTGCAGCTTCTTTTATACACTCTCATCCCCTTTCATCTCTTCTTGACCACTCACAAAAGATATGATTTCATTTTCACCCAATTGAAAAAGGATGATTTCACTTATCACCTGCACAGTGCATGATCAAAATCAATAAGTTTGAAGGGTCCTTTTGACAGTGGGTGGAGACGTCAGAATACTTGATGAGAGGGGGACTGAGGGAGTTCAAACATGCTTCCAAATTGAACTTTTTATTTCTAGAGGCAATTGTCCACTTATTCCATCTCTGATGATATCTTTCATTACATCATGCATCCATGCTTGGGCTTGGATACAAGCCAATGCTAGAGACATTATTTTGTAAAATTTCAATTGTATCCAAAATTGTTAAATGATCATTTTTATGAGATTTTTCCCATTCTGGAAGCAATTTAACAGCTATATATTGACTTGAGCTCATTTCTGTTAAAGAGGTTTGTAATGGTTTTGCCAAATTTCCCAATTGTTGTCCTAACCTGCTTAATTTGTTTGCCAATATCTCTTCATCTATGCTATTTGAAATTCCCAATCCTGTTCCTGCTCCTCCTAGAGCTGTTTCCATCATGCTTTTCTTCTTCCTGTCTTTAGTAGTACTTGGAAAAACTTGAGTGTGTATCCACCTTTTCCATCCTTCTTCCAAATGCTTAGTATAATTTTGGCATTGAGGTTTTAAAGAGAAAATTTGTGTAAGATCTAGCACTACTTTCTTGAGCGAATAGGATGGATCTATTATCAATTGTTTTCTAATATCTTGTTTCACTACATAAGGACCAATATTTGCTACTGTTGGTTTAAGTATCCATGTAAATGGAAAAGTATAGCTGAAATCTTTACCTACAAGTTTCCACATTCCGCTACCCCTTTGTCTTATTATGTTTACATCTGCTTCACAATGATAATGAAATAATGTTTGTTGATATGATCCCGTTTGGCATTCCTTTTTGTGAATAAAATGTTTATACATTGCTGGATGGACTTGTGCTACATCTTCTTTGGTTATAATACTCATGTTTATTTGACACTTAAAAGGATGTGTGGTAATATTTCCTTTAAGATCTTCTAATTTAAGTGTGTGTACGGTATCGTTGTGTCTGTTATGATACCACCGAACATGTATCTCCTGTACATCTCCTTTATTCCACAATGGAATAAACCAAACAATGACTCCGCATCTGGACTCTTTCTCAATCATGATTGTTCTTTGTTCTGATCTTGACACTACATTTGGTCCCTCTATAACAACACATTGCCAGTGTCCTGGTATAGTTGTTGTTTCTGATATTTTTCCTTTGTTTAGATCATTATCCCATCCACAAGTAGATGGTTTAGGGGCAGAGTAATATTGTGGATGTGTTAAAATTCTGCCCTGTTCTACTGTGTCAAATTTAAGAGAACACATGTGAGAGTTGTGTAGCAATATTTCGTATATTGTGTCTCTATATGATAGCTTCCAATGTTCCCATCATTATGATAAAAGGTTTATTCTTTCTTATTACCTCCTTTCTCAGCCCTTCTTGAATTGTGTATTCACAACCTTGAACCTGAATGCTTATACTACTATGATTTCTAATACAACTATTTTAATCTACTTATCAGTCTATATACACAACCTTTATAGTAATTGGACCAAGACATCTCTTTCTAAGTCAATTAAGCACGTTAACTTTCTTAAGATTTCTATCCCAAGTATTCCATATGGACTTCCATCCATTTCAATCAATCCAAAAATTTAACGTTTTCTATTCTTTTATTCCCTATTCTCACAGTTAGGGAGGTTGTAACTTCCACTGTCCCTGGTATTTTTGTTATTTTGATTCTATGTTCGATACAAGAGAATCTGTGGCATAATTTTGGTATTGATTATGGAATGTGATGCTGTGGGATCTATGTAACATACATGACTCATTTCACTATCCCTCACTTTTACATATATTACTATTAATGGTCTGTTCTGATGATCTTTTAACAGTGGGGTTATAACATATCTATTATCCACAAATACAACTGTTGGAACTTCTTCTGTTTGAGTCCCTTTTTCTTTTGTATCATTAAGAATGTCAAAAAGAAAATCTTTCCTCAACTCATCACTTGAATTTTGTTTTTCGTCATGATCTTCTTGTCATAAAATCCGCTCAGTTTCTAAACATCTTTTCATGGTATTTCCCTGGTCCAATATTTTCAATACCTCATCATCTTCCAGCGAGGTTACTTCCTCCACCCAATCCGCCATATTTCTGAATTTTACAAAAATAACTTAATTACTTCCTATACCTAAAACTTACTATTTTACACACTATTTCTATTCATTATTGCTTTCCAGTAACCTTCTTCTTCCAAAGTCTAATGCACAGTTCATTGCCGTGATTGCATCTAACCCTAAAACACCATACTGTTGTGGACCTACATCCATGAGTCCAAAATTTCCAAGCAACCTTTTTGTTCCTATGTGTACTCTTAGAGGAATACTTATGGGAATTAGTCCCCATCCTTCTGAAGAATGAACCCATCTAGCTTCCTCTGTAACTATATTATTAATATTCATTCCATTGATGTTTAGAATGGAAAAAGCTGCTCCTGTATTTATGGTAAAATAAACAGTTCTTAATCTTTCTTCTATAATCACTGTCGCTACAACAACCCAGCTATGGTCTGGATCCTCTAATAATCTTGCAATTTCTCCATCCAATAATTCATTTTGATCTTTGACATTATTTTCATATCCACTTTCTTCATTTTCATCCTCCATATTTCTTACGAAAATGAAAATTAACTATACCTAAACTATACATATATACAAAACTTTTTTCTTTTCTGCTTAATCTACTTCTTAATTGCTTATTTTTACTGTTTCAGTTAGCTCTCCCTTCCACTTTTTCATTTGAGAAGAATTGAACCATTTGACTACCTTTCGTTTTCCTCGTTTAATATCCAGCATATATACAGTGGGACTTGCTTTATTGATGATTTTGACTGGTCCTTCCCATACAGGACATAGGACATGGTCCTTTTCTTTAAACTGTCTATACATCACCCTATCTCCTATTTGCCATTCTTGTGGGTGCAGGATTGGTCCTAGTTTCTGATCCATTTGCTGAGCTTTTGCTTTCAGAGCTATTGCTAGCTGCGTATGAGTTTCTGAAATAGATTTTAGGAGTTGTTGCATCCAGTGATCTGTTAGCACTTTTGGTTGCATTTCATCTGGAGGGTTTCCAACTAACCACCATTGTTCTGGCAATCTCATGTTTCTTCCTGTCATTGCTTTAAATGGTGTTACTCCATGAGATGCTACTGTTCCTCTAATAGCCATTAATATTAAAGGTAGTTTTTGATCCCAATTCTTTCCTTGCAAATTTACTACTTTTCTTAAGGCATTCTTTATAGTTCTGTTTGTTCTTTCCACTTGTCCTGAGCTTTGTGGGTGTCCTGCTATATGTAATCTTTGCTTAATTCCAAATGCTTGGCATAATCCTTTTGTTATTTCACCTACAAAGTGTGGACCTTGATCTGAATCTATCTTTTTTGGAATTCCCCATCTGGAAAAGACTTGATCTACTAACACCCTAGCAATGGTTAGCGCTGTGTTATTTTTGGTAGGAATTGCTTCTACCCATTTAGTGAAAGGATCGACAATCATTAAGCAATACTTATTTCCCTTAGCAGTGTTTGCAAGTGGACCGATATAATCAATTTGTAATCTTGACCATGGACCTTCAATCCTTTGGTGTCCTAATTTTCCTTTTACTATTTTACTGTCTGCATTGTTTGCTGCAGAAGGCAAACAATTATTTACACATTGCTCTATGTCTGATCTCATGTTTGGCCACCATCCTGCCATTTGCAGTCTTTCCAGAGTTTTATCTACACCAAAATGTCCATGATCATGTGCTAAGGCTATCGTTTCTGTTCTAAGATCAGATGGTACTACCCATACAGGGGAAGAAATGCCTATTTTAGCTGCTAGTATTAGTCCTGTTTCATGTCTTTTAATATGCCATCCATGAAACTCTCCTTTTTCCACTAATTTCTTTATTTCGGGATCCTTCCTTTGCAATGCTACTAAATCAACTTGTTCCACTTGTTCTTCTTCTATACAGGCTATTGGAGCTGTTTGGAACTGTAGTTTGGGTTTCCATAGGAACCCCTCCTTGGCTCCTAATTTAGCTTGTTCATCTGCCTTATTGTTCCATTGAGCCTCTTCTGTGTTTTTCCTATGTGCTTTTACTTTTCCCATCAATACTGGTTGTGATCTTGTTTGAGCTAAGTTCCATAAGTATATCAGTTTTTCAGAATGAGCTATGGGCTTGCCATCAGCTGATTTCATTCCACTTTTCTGCCAATTAAACATCCAATCCACTATAGCTCATGATACCCAATCAGAATCTGTGAAGATAGCAACTTGTTTGTCTTCTGGGACATTTTCTAATACTACAATGACAGCTATTATTTCAGCTGCTTGAGCTGAATGTGGTAAACATTGTCCCTTTATAACCTTTTCATCAGAGATTCTAATTGCTGCATACCCAGTACAATGTTGCCCTTCCTTGCAATAACTTGATCTATCTACAAACCAAATTTCATCTACCTGATCTTTTATTTCTTGCAGTTTTGTTCCTCCTTGGAATAGTATAGGACCTTCTGGAAGGATTTCTGGCAATGGACACTCATGCTGTTCTCCTTCTATTATAAGCCCATAAGGGACTGGAGATAAAGCTGGAACTTTCTCCATGCTTACATTCTTGTTTAGTAAGGCTAGTGTCTATTTAGCTAACCTAGGACTGGATACATGACCTTCATTAATCTTTCCCGTCAGAACATATTTCACAGGGGAGTGTGAGATTTTTAGTAATACTGGGGATAATCCAACTAGATATTCCCAATGTTGTAAAGCCCATACTAATGCTAACACTTCCTTCTCACAAGGAGTGAAACCTTGTTCAATCCATTGAGATTCCTCAAAGCGTAAGCCACAGGTCTTAGTCTAGTACCATGATCCTGACTAAGAACTGCACTCATTCCAGTATCTGTGGTAGCTAATTGAAGCACAAAAGGTTTTTCTACCTTTGGGTAAGCTAAAGCTGGAGCTTGTGGTAGTGCTTGTTTTAATTGGGTAAACGCTGTTTGCTGGCCTATTCCCCATTCCCACTGGGTACCTTTCCTCAATAACTTGTATAATGGAGAAGCTTTTTCTGCATAATTTTCCACAAAGTCTCTGGAAAAGTTTGTCATTCCCAAGAATGATCCTCCTCTGTAGGAGCTGGCAATTTTTGTAGGAGTTCTACTCTTTGTTTATCTGGTGAACATCCTTCTTGTCCCAAAGTTACTCCTAGATAGTTTACCTGCTGATGGCATATCTGTGCTTTTTCAGGGCTCACCTTAAAACCTGTGTCCTCTATTTTCTGCAGAACTTGATCTAAGATTTCTAAATTTTCTTCTCTGGTTTTTGTACTGATCAGGATATCATCAACATAGGAGATGATATTATCCTTTTTGGGCATGTCATCCCACATTTTAATTACATGCATATGGCATATTGTTGGTGACAAGTGAAACCCTTGTGGAGCTCGGCAGAAGCACAGTTGTCTGCCTTGGAAAGTAAAAGCAAATTTATACCAACAATCTGGGTGTAATGGTATGGAAAAGAATGCATTTGCCAGATCTAATACTGTAAACCATTTTGCTCCTCCTATTAGAGAAGCCATTACTTCTGGATATTTGGCCACAACTGGTGCAGTTATTGGAGTTACTCAGTTCAATGGCCTAAAGTCAATAGTTAATCTCCATGTCTTTCCATCTGCTTTCAGGACTGGCCAAATAGCTGAATTATTTCTGCTCTGTTTTTCTACTACAACTCCTTGATCTATCAGACCCTGAATTGTTTTTGCCAAACTTTCTTCTGCTTTCTTGGGATAGTTGTATTGTTTTCGAGGTGGGGGATCAAGTCCTGTAATTAGAACTTCAGCATTAATTTTCCTACATTCTGCTTTATTTTTCACTCACACTTCTTTATGTTGTAAAGCAATTTCTAGAATTTGTTGTGGCCAATCAGGCCATTTTACTTCTTCAGCTGCTTTTACAGCAGCTAGCCTATAGCCTGCTTCTATGATCACAGATTCTTTTGCAGCATCTTCCTTACCTGTGGGCATTTTCCATAAGGTTTTATTCACCAAATCGACTATAAGTTTTAAACTTCTTAGAACATCCATTCCTAATATTCCATTTCCATCTAGTTCTATTAGGCCAAATTGTCCCTTTCCACATCTGTTTCCTAATTTAAAATTTACCATGAGGCTGAATGGAACCCTACTCACTGCTTCATTAAATCCTTGCAGGTTCCTAACAATGACTGGAGATCCAAATAGATTTTTCTTTTTGGTGCTAACTAATGACAAAGTGGCACCTGTATCAATTAACATCTTTTGTCCGAACGCTCCCTGTTTAAACTCTACATAAACTGTAGGTCTTCCCCATCTATCTTGATCTAAATGTTCCACTAAGTCAGCATGCTCTTCAGCTGTCACTCGGGAAATAGGGGGCACTCGGCCTCCCTATTTTTGATCTTGTGGGAGAGGAGGGGCAGATGGAGCTGGACTTTCATATTTTGCTAGCCTCTTTAATATTTCTGCAATGGGCAATCCATCAGTTTCCTCCCTTGGCTCATATTGTGACAACTTCTTCCATGCCCATGCTCTAACTGGATCTACTCTCTTTAAGGGATAAGCAGCAGTTGGACGAGAATAGGAATTTCTTATTCTGTTTCTGTTCCACCCTTCATTCCTGCCGTTTATCTGTTTAGGTGGAAGATTCTCTTTCTTTTGTGGACTGTTATTTGAAAAGGTTACTGTTGCCACCCTTTCAATCCTTCTCCTTGGTGCAAAGCAAGTTTCTCTCTGAATTTCGTAAAGTGTCTTTGCTTTTTCCTCTATTTCCCTTAAAGGTGTCTCAGCTGGATCCATAGAGATCATTGCTGTTCTCATGCTGGGACTAAAACCTAGCAATAATGCCTTCTTAAATTGGAGCACATCATAATCAATAAAATCTCCCCAATTTAGAAATAGATTTTCTGCATCTTCTTTTGGGCTTGCGAGACCTGAATGCTTGTACACTAGCTTTTTCCTGGCTATATAGGGTTCAGGTCTTTCTCCAGGTTGTTGTTTTTCCCTATGAAACCATATAACCGGATCTTCTCCAGGGAAGAAAAATTTTAAAACTTCCATCTCTACAACATCCTTATCCTCTTCTCCTCTACCTTGTATATCATATGGGAGACCTGCAAAGTCTTCCATCCCCATACATTCCTTAATCAATGCCGATACATCTGCTCCTGTTAGTCCTGGCATTCCTGTTATTCTGGTTAACCATTTGATTACTGAATTTTTATCTAAAATTCCTAAGGTTTTTCCTAAGGCTTTAACTTGCTCAGGAGTATATGGTTTTTCTTCTGTTCACTCCTCTGTTCCAGCTGTTCTACCTGTTCTTGTTTTCTTAGTTACTCTAGTAGTTATTGTCAGCGGAGGTGGCAGCCATGATGGCCACCCCGCCCCACACGTAGCCCCCTGGATTATGCTCCCCGATGGGCCTCCATCGCCGGGCCATCCAGCACAAGGGGAAAGAACAAAGTGTTAAGTATCAATCTCCCCTGATGGCTCTTAATCTCCTGTGTGAGTTTCTTCCTCCCTAGCTTTGTGTCAACAAGGAGGGGGTGAGTTCCTATCCCACCTGAACAGTTTCTCGGCACCCCCATCACCACGAAGGAGGGGTCATTGTCTGGGGTCCCAATTTTATCATTGGTCCTGACCAGGATCGTTCTCCTAATTGGCTATTTTTACTCTGGCTGGGCAAAATTCTATTAAAACCCCCTGTCTCAGCTAGCTTGTTGTTCACCCACCCTCGGATGCTAAAGAGCACATCGCGACCCGGTTGGACTGATCCCCCGACTGAGACAGGGAGTACCCACCCCCGAGACCCTCTTTCTTTTTTTTGGGGTGTACACGGATTGCCGGCCGAACGATTAAGTGCTGAGATGCTGCAGCTGGTCCGCCTCCTCGCTTTGGGTTCTACTGCGGTCCTGGGACAGGTATTATAAATCGATATAGGCCTCCTACCTTCTCTTAATCATTCTACTTGGTACCATTTATATATAGTCTGTGATTGTAGCTTCTTTACCTGAGTTTTGTGTAGTTGTTATTATTTTCTCTGTATCCTGCATAATCTTTTTATGATATAGTTGTTTAAGGTCTAGCATAGTTTTGTGTTGTTAATTTGCCAGGTGTTTTGTTAGTCATTTGTATTTTGCATCCTTCTTACTGTATAATTGTTCATTACTCTGCTTCTGCTCTAAACTGCTGGCCCCAAACTTCCCCAGTGTACACAGGGGGAGTGTGGGGGTTTATTTTTCTCTCATCTGATTTTTTTCATTCTGCCGCCCACCCTTCTTGGCTAGCAAGGAGGAATGGCTTCCAGCCATTGGTAAATATGCGTCGGGTGGGCTGGTCAGTGCCTATACCGATGTTGAGGCAGTAAAAGGCCAGAAAAGTCCTTGACTTATTATGGCCACCCTCTTGTAGGTCATTAATCCATACTGTTATTTAACTATAAGTACTTTTGTAGGTTGTAAGTGTTTTGCATAGACTCTCATACTTTATCCTGTTGTTTGGCTGGAGGTGTTTTACAGGTGCTTTATATAGACTCTTGCTCCACACTGTTACTTGGTTATAAGTGCTTTGCATAGGTTTTTAGCTTTATATTGTCATTTAGTTATAAGTGTTCATTTAGATTTTGCTTTATGTTTTTAGCTGGTTATGTGTCCTATATAGATTTTTGCTTCATATTGTTAGTTGATTACAAGTGGTTTTGCATAGATCTCCTTGTTTTACACTGTTAAGGGGTTGAAGGTGTTTAAGGTGTCACTATAAAAGTAGGTTTTTTTTGTTTAATTGAACTGGTGTCTGTCTCATTGGTGGGTGTTGCTGGTCCATCCCAGTCGCATCGTGAACCCGGGGTTCAACAGTTATTACTGGTGCTACTGGAGAGCGCTTATCAAGCTCTTTTAACTCCTCTCTTAAAGCACTGTATAATGTTTCCTTTTGAGGCATCCTTTTAAAATCTTCCTCAATATCTTCCCACTCATCTTCATCTGTTTCTACTTCCTCATCCCTCCAAGAACAACCTCCATTACTCTTTACTACTGAAATTACTCCTTTGCTAATTCTCAACTCTCTCTTTAGAGCTTCTATTTGTTTTAAACAATCTGCATGCTCTATCTTTCCTTTTTCTCCTACATCAGAAAGCATTACTCTTACAGCGGCTTGGCTGTCTGTAGCCACCTTTTTCCATCTTTCACTTTCTTTAAGCAATCTTACTGTTTCCTCTTTTCTTTCTTCTATTTCTTTCTGGAACATTCTTAGCTGAGTAGATTGTGTTAGCATAACAGTTCTTAAGTTGTTAGTCTCAGCTTCTAAGTTCTTTAGCTGTTTGGAATTGCTATCTTTTTCTTTTTGCAATCTTTGTTTTTCTTCTATTAGTTTTTCTACTTCTTTGTCTAAAACAGCTGCTACTAAATATAATCCTTGCATAGCAGCCCTTTTTCTTTCTTTTTTACTAGGCTTTCGTTTGAAAATTCCTTTCTTATCTTCATGGTTCCACTGATCCCATTACTTACACAATTGTTGGAAAGCTCCTGGTCCCATAAAAGCATTTTCTTTCCATGGACCTTTCCTATTTTCTGCACAAAATCTTCTAAACTACCTCCTTGCATTTTATCAGAGTTACTATTACTAACTTCACAAGGCTTTTGTTTCTGTTTTCTTGACATCTTACAATCTTATGCTAGAAGTTTCTATTACAGAACTTTTTAAGAACTTTCTCAAACTAGTTTCCTTCAAGTTTTAAATTTCTGCCCACTCAAAGTGCTCCTAGCACCCTAAATATTGTTAAACAATACTGGACACTGCCTCCAGTGAAAACAACTTACCTGCTACCTTAAGCAACAACAGGGTTAGACACTCTCTCTAACGGGAGTAACACAAGATGGTATTCAAGAAAACTCACTTCAGGGCTGAGCAATCCACTGGAATCTTCCAGGCTGACTCCTTCATCAATTAAACCTCAGAGATCCCTGATCAAGAGATACCCAGAAATTCCTCAGTTAGTTCACTACCGACCATAACCTCCGAAACTAACTGTAAACCTGCCTCACCCGTAGTGACGTCTCACTCATGGTGGCCACAGGCCCTGTACCCCTCAAGCAAGGCTGTCCTATACCCTTACTATATCAGTTACAGGTTTACTGGATATGCTCCTCCAGCCGGACAATTCTAGTTAGACTTCACAATTCCACTGCTTACAATACCTAAAATTGTTGACCAACAAGACTATAGGAGAAACTGGCTACTATCGCACTTCAGTACTGGACACATTCTCTAGCAGAAAATTTACCTGCCATCATGCTATAAACTTGTACCAACAGGGCTAGACACAGCTTCTCTAGCGGGAAATTATACTGAAGCTATGGCAACATTCAGAACCCTATATCCTTCAAAATTGGCCTTGATGACTTTTAGGTATACTTTTTTAATCACTATATCTGTAATAATACGTTTTTAATAAATTTCTCACTTACTGGTTGATGTTAGCTTCACGGGTGTACCTTTTAAAATTACTGCAGTATAGATATTAAATTTGCCTATTTTAAAATTTTCCTCAGAATTCTGAAGTTAATTGATGTCTGTTGAACAGGCATGAGAGTTCTAGAAAGTTTGTTATTATCAGTTCAACAGAATTCCATGGCTCTTTTGTTCCTTATGAGAATAGTAACTGAGTCACACTTTTATTGCTTCACAGTCTGTGATTCTCCAATTTAGGCAAAAGGAGGCCCCTGTTCGGGCGCCAGTTCTGTTACCCCAGAAAATCAATTCCCAAAATTAATTTCCAAATTTCCAGACCGTCCAGCAGTCTGAATCTTAATTTTCAACACTCTAAGGCAACGAGGGTGGGACCATTCCTCACCTAAATGGACAAATACCCCTTAACCGGATAAATATCCCAAGTGGAGAATACAGCTACAGCCCGCCGATCAAGCACAGACCAGAAGCAACAAAAGACCTAGAGCCAGAAATAAACATAAGGTTCCTCAGAAATAAACATAAGGTTTATTAAAATATTTATTCTGAGGATTGACAAAGAATTCCTACTCATTTCACATATAGCTTAACAGTAACATAACACATTAAAACTA
>ML682063.1:12080477-12200915 GCA_007922195.1 Podocnemis expansa
GGTTCTTTTCCCATTACAAAAGGTAATTTGACTTCAGGCTTCCCAGGGTTTGAACCTAACAGCTGCTCTGATTTGCTGTTACAGTATGACCTGATCCTATGTTTTACACCCCCTTGCAGTTATTGTCATTCCATTCTGTAAGTTCACCCATCTTTGAAGCATCTGACGAGGTGGGATTTTCTCCCATGAAAGCTCATGCCAAAAATAAATCTGTTAGGGTATGTCCACACAGGCTTCTTATTCCGAAACAACAGAGGTTGTTTCGAAATAAGAAGTGGCATGTCCACATGATGCACCGTTATTTTGAAACCATTAAACCTCGCATCTAATTGAAATAGTCATTGTTTTGAAACGGTTGTTTTGAAACAACAGCATTTGGACATGTTGTTTCGAAGCAACACCATTGTTTCAAAACAACTGTTTCGAAACAACATGTCCGAACGGCCTTGTTTCAAAATAACCACTTTGAAACAATGGCTATTTCAAAAGCAGGCTTTCTCTTAATTCGAATTAACAAACTGTTAATTCAAATTAACTTATTTTGAAATATGGACTTTATTTCAAAATAACTCATTTTGAAATGGGTTATTTCGAAATAATGATGCATGTGTGGACATAGCCTTAGTCTTTAAATGCCACATGACTCCTTGTGGGGTTTTTTGCTGGTCTAGATTAACACGGTTATCCCTTTGGAAAATAAAACAAATAGCCTATAGAAAAATGTCAAGTGCTGACTACCACCCTGACATCACATATATCTCCTGATCTGGCCAGGTCAAACGAAAGCATAAACTTTTCAATAACTCATCCAGCTATTAACTTTGCTGTCATTGAACAGTGATGCACTCAGCTCCTAGGTTCTGAATACGTAAGCCATGCAAAACTGCTTTTCCATAAATGTGGTTTTCACTACAGCTTCAAGAAAAGCTACTTAGCGTGTCAGAACTCAGGGGCATCGTTGCCCAGGAAAGGGATCCGGGGCATGGCCCCAGGCCCCGCCCCCGGCCCACAGGCCCTGCCCCCTGGCCGGGGACAGGGCTGGAAGCGGCCGTGGGCGGCTGGGCCCCGCATCCCCGGCCAGGGACGGGGATGGAGCCGCCGCTGCTGCTGCGGGCGGCTGAGCCCTGGGTCCCCAGCTGGGGACAGGGCTGCTGTGGCTGCAGGTGGCTGAGCCCTGGATCCCCCACTGGGGACGGGGCTGCTGTGGTCGCGGCCATGGGTGGCTGGGGCCCAATCCCTGGCTGGGGGCGGGGCTGCCGCGGCTGCAGGCAGCTGGGCCCTGGATCTCCGAATCAGGCTGGAGACCTGTGGGGGCAGCTGCCAGAACTGGGGCACCAGCGCTGGGATTCAGGGCATGTGCCCAGGGTGCCCAGAGCCAGCACCGCCCCTGTCAGAACTACTCCACACTTTTTCTGGGTTTTTGGGCACTTTTAGCTAAGTGTATGTGTTCGCTGACTGCAGTACCATCAGCAGTGCAGAATTGATTTTGTGGATTTAATTGAACAGCAGTGAAGCCTTCCTCAGTGGAACCCAGAAATCAACTCTTTTTATTCACCCCTGCATGTAGCATAGTGCTGCTTCAAATGTGATGGCATTTCCCACCAGCACAGTATAGTGGAGACAACACAGTAAGACAACTTAGGATGTTGATTAGAGATATGTAAGTCACTATACATAGCTTGCACATCTTCCTTTGAATGCCACCAAAATCCATGTCCAGCGTAGACCATGACTAAGTTACAGATGATTTAAACAAATCCATTCTTCCTCTTCACTATTTCTTTCCATTTCTGTGGGGGGAAAAAGTCCTCGAATATAGAGCATATGTGTTAAATAAAAATGACCAGAGAGGGAGGTAAAAGCGGGAGGAGTCTGAAAATCAAACTCACATTTTAGTTTTGCTTATAACCAATTAGAGTTACCTAAATTTTGCAATGTATGGTCTATGTTTATTTACAGTACATTATTCAGCCATTAGATGCTTCTGAGTGCTGTAAAGAGTTGCAGAAAGGATGAAGTTTCTGGCAGATGACTCAGACAAAACTTGAATCTAACCAGCATAGAAGTCTATTTGTTTTCCTTAGTAGTCATAGCTCTTTTGTTTGATACCTTCTGTTTAAAACACTGTCATTCCATATATCATGACAGAGACAAAAACTTTTCAGTACACTTATCCACTGTTGTTGACTCTCTTCTTCCATTAATGTCTATGTCTATAAGGACATAGAATTCACACAAAATAACAGTGTAATTAAGTATCTATTATTATTAGAATTACAGTGGTGCCAAGATGGCTTGCCTCTCTTATGTTAGGTGCTGTACAACATGAACACAGTTGAAAGCACTCCCTGATGATTGACCTCACAGTCTAAATAGAAATGACAGAAAAGGGGTGAAAGAAGATAATTATTCTCTTTTTTTCCCCCAGATTGGGAACAAAGACATAAGAAAATGAAGTATATTGTTGAAGCTCACATAGGAAATCCGTGATGAGCTGGGAACTAAATCCAGATGTCCTGAGTTACAGCTCAGTGCTTTAACCCATCCCAAGCTCATCCTTTCTTCCTGTAATTCTGTACGGCCAAACCTCAGAGCTATGGGTTTGGCTATGTGCAAATCGCTAATTAATTTTTAAAAGGGTGTCATCAAAATTTTAATTGCACTACTCACCATTCTTCATCAAGATATACACATGCAATTAATTAAATATTAGAATGAAATTAATTAATTAGATCACATCCATCTGAGAAACACATCATTCATCATAAAGTGGAGCTTTTGTATTTAAATAACATTAGATTTAATTACTTAAAAGCATAAGAATGGAAAAACATATTTTGGAAGCATGAACTGTTGCCTCAGAAAAATCAAAGCTACATTAATATCCTATACTCAACAGAGACAAAAATGCTTGGTGTGTTCCCCACTGTCAGATGCTTTTTGCTTTAACTACCATCATCACAAATAGCATGTTTTTAATGTATGGCATAAAAGAAGTTGCCATAGAAAAGTGCACCGCAATTAAAGCGAGGAATGGCTGAGGAGTAGGATAATGGGCCACAAAACTTTTTCCCTAGGGCTGACCCCGAGTCACCTGCCATCAGTGGGAGGAACAAGACTGGCCCCTGGAGCCTGATTGCGGCCCTCGGGCTAGATCAGGACCTGGACCAGGGAAGGGAGTGGGGCCTGAGCCCAGGCCCCAACCCTTCCTGGCCTGTAAAGTTGACTTTCAGGGCAGGTTTTATTAAGGCAAGTTAAGCAAGTGCTTATGTCGACTCAATGAATTCTACATTTGGCCATGAAGCTCTTTAGGTCAACTCAAGGTTAAGTTGATCTCCCCAAAGGGTATGTCTACATTGGAGCATTAGGTTGACTTAGCCTGCCTTAAGTCAACCTAAGGAAAGCTCTGTGAACATTGGGAATTTATTAAGCCAACTTAAGTGCTTCCAGAAGTCAGCTTAATAACACCACCTTTTAAGGTTGACTGAAGCCAATGTAGACAGGGCATAGACCTTAAGTCAACTTAATAAGGTCAACTTAAGCCTTAAGTTGACCGAGCGGCTGCCACTGTGGTTGTGGGCAGTCTACAGGAGTTTGGAATGAGGACACTCTAAGTTAACCTTGTTAAGTTGATTTAACAGAACCTCCAGTGTAGACATACCCAAGGAGACTTCTTTCTAGTCTTTGGAAATCACAGCTGTAAGAAGTGAACAATTTCAGTAAATTGCCTTATAATAATAATCTACTTTTAAATAGCTTTCCAGATAAGTTGTCTGTTGTTCACATTGAAGCATTACATATGTTTAAAAACCTCAAGTGAAAACCCTTTTTATAAATCTAATAGACCTGACTCTTAGATCCACAATATAATGACTGTGTAGCTAAGGAAGACAAGTCAAAGTTTAATATGAAATTCCATGCATCCAGAAGTCACTGACAGAGGCGTTGCTGCCCTGAAGAAATTGTGGGGGCCTGGACTATGGCCCTGGCCCTGCCCCTTACCTTGCAGTCCCACCCCTTTGCTGCAGAGTCCCACCTAGGCTCCCATCCAGGAGCGGATTGGCCTTCTCCTCCCTGCAGCGAGGCTTGATCCAGCTCCTGCCACTGCCAGTAAGCAGCAGGCAGCCTGGGGACAATCTGGCACCCCAAGCCATGCTGCCTGGGCTGGGGAGGTGGGGGCTCCTAGAGTCCTGCTAGGCAATTTTGCCTGGGCCGTTGGGGGCCGCCTATAGCCCCCACCAGCCTGACCCCAGGAGAGGCTGATCCTCTGCCCCCCCCCAATCCCTCCATTTGCCTGACCCCAAGCTACAGGGGCCCACCCTCCACCTGTCCCCAAAGCTATCACCCACTGATCCCACTCCACAGGGCTGATCCTCCTGGGCCCCGTAGCTCCCCCTACCCCTTCCCGTCTGTCCCCCTCCATCTTCGTCCACCTCCCAATACTTACCGAGGACTGGAAAGGGGGTGTTGCAGGAAGAAGGATTTAAAATTCCCTCTCTTCTGCTGCCCTGGCCTATACAACTCAGCTACACACTCCAGGATGGGGCGGTACCAGAGTTCAAGCAGACAGACTCACTGAGTCTGAGCCTGCTGGCAAAATTTAGGGGGGCTGGGCCTGAGCCTCAGGGGGGCTGACACCATCTGGGCCCCACAGCAGTGACGCCCCTGGTCACTGAGTAGCACTCAAACCTAAATCTGGTGCTAGATCTATGGTATTAAATTATGGTGTCAACAATAGGGATCTATATCTGTATTTAAAAGTACTGTGTATAGAGAGTCAGAATATATGATGCTAAATCTAACAGCAATATCTTGTTTTTCAGCTCTATACTAATAAAATAAGTCTACAGCATTTTGAAGGGCATGACTGTAAATACCATGAGGATATACAAACCAGAAATCTATTAGTCTTATGCTATAAATGAGAAAATTATAACTCCTTTAGAGAGATAAGTAAAAAATAAACAATTTTAACAAATTCATGCAGCTTCTTTGCTGCACATTACATTTTGCTGTCTATTAAATTATGCCACTTCTATTAGCATAATGGTTTGAAGACAATTTATTTTCCTTGTGTCAATGACAGCACCCAGAAAGATCCCAGAGATATGACGGAGCATAATCCATATGTACTTTCAGGCATATTTTCATTTTGCAAGTAGCTTAAATATAACAAACCAAAATTCTTTTGTTTGAGCTATCATAGTATCTTCATATACAAATTTAAATAGATTCATTAATAGCTCGCAATTCGCTCTCCTAATATTTAAGACTTTCCTGGTCTCTCAAGAAGCTGTGCCTCTCTTTATAACTCTATTTCATTAGGATTTAATGGGATTTATTGTCATTATGAATTAAAACATCTTTATATTATAGTAGAACCTAAACAGAGGCTCTGATCAAGGATTTGGGCTGCATTAGAAGAGGAACAAATGAAAAGATAAAAGATTTTCCCTCCCTCAAAGTTTAAAAATCTAATTTTTGGGTAGAGTGAAACAAAAGAATTAAAAAATGGTGGTGTGAGAGCATGGAAGGAGTATGCAACAGGAACAGTATACAACAAATATATTTTGCATAACCATAGTTTCAGCCCCACCATTATCACAGCAGTATTGTACATGCATTGTAACAGAGATAGATCAAGAAGAGAGACTTGAAGGAAAACAAGAGGGTAACTTTGCTAATATGGGCTATGTCTATACTACAGGGCTCAGTTAAGCTGACTTAATAAGGTCTACTTAGAGTTGACTTTAAGTAAACCTTATTAAGTCGACTTAGTAAGGCCAGATTGCATTAAGCTGACTTTATAAAGCTGACTAAAGACAGGGGACCTATTTAAAGCCGCCTTAATAAAGTTGACTTTAAATAGGTCCCCTGGCTTAGGCTGACTAAGTCAACTTAAATGGCCCCATTGCACTAAGTTGACTTTATTAAGTCGCCTATAATGGCCACTTTGTGTTAAGTTTACTTAAAGGGCAGGAGTTATCATGTTGACTTAAGGAAGCCCTTCAGTCTACTTAGGGAACTCCAAATGTTGCCAGGACTTTACTTAAGTCAACTTAAGCCTCCTTAAGTTGACTTAAGCCAATAGTGTAGAATCAACTTCCTCAAGCTCAAAGGAGAGACAGTGCTTGAGCAGGCAGAACCCCTTAAAGCAGAGAAGCTTACCAAGGCTCACAGCTCATGTAGTACAGACAATGCTAAAGTCCATGCCCTCATTATGCAGTCAGATGGAATGGCCGGCCCAAGAAAGCCTCATCATTGCTCATCTTTTCCCAGACCTACCTCTCCATGCCGGTAACATGCTATAGAAATAACTTTAAGAGACATGTCTTGAAAGATTCATGAAGCTCCCTCCTCAACTTTTCACATTGGTTTCAGTTACTTTCTCTGGTGCAAACACTAATATTCACATTGCCACTATTCATATTCAAATTAAAATGTGACACAATCATTTTAAATACAAGTCCTAGGAAATATTTTATCAGATGGTCTTGTGCAAAAGGTTAAAATGCTGGTTTCTGTGTATTTCAATGAAGACAGGTAATTGTTTCTTTAGTGGGATACGGGATGTTGGGATGGGAAGGAAAGAGAAACCTCTACATATTTTTAAGTAAAAAGCAACTGTGGGCATTTTAGTTCTAAGATAAAGGCAGCAGCCAAAGAGAAACAGGTGTACAATCTGATTCTCCTCACTGTTGCGCCACTCTTCATAGATTCGTGTGTTTCAGAACTAGACACTAGTATAATTTGATCTCCCAAACAGCAAGCCGAGATTTTCACCTAGTTCAGTGGCAGGAAATGTTCTACCTGATGATGTGGATGTATGTTATTGTACTCTGTACTTAGGGTTCAACTGCAACATCTCTAAGAAATTTAAGAATTTACTGGTTCTTTGGTAAAGTGAAGTAATTCCAGCAAAAACATGGAGTAACCACATGGAGAATCAAACCCAAAGGAGTATTCTTCACTTGGGTAAAATTTCATCTGCAGTCAAAGAAAGTGGTCTGTGACTAATAACGAGATTTGACCATTTCTGGAGGAATCTTCAGTGTACACTACAAATAAGCATATGTTGATCAGGATATTTTTGTATAGGATACTCCCATTCATTTCCTAGATATTGTTGCCATAGTTTTGTCTAAACCTTAACAATATAGTTGTATTCACAAAGCATTCAGAAAATGTATAAATGTCCAAGTGAAATAGGTTATTCTTTAAAGAAAAGGTTTCATTTTTCCTCTGTGGAATTTCCATAGTATAAACCTTTCAAAACAGCCGATAAAAAGAAGTTGAAGTGTTTAATCTATAGACTTATCCAGAACTGCAAATAACGTGCACAAGTTGTAATTCACAGGGGACAAAGAAAACGGTCTCAATTTCAAGCAATGAAACTGGTGTTTTCTCTTTGAACTTAAAAGTTTGGCAAGTTCACATAGTTTTGAAACATTACATACTTTGACTTGTTTTTGTTTTAACTGCACATTAACCTAATATAGCATCATATTCAGCCATAGGGTGATGAACGTCCATTTCTTTCCTCCATCAAGTTCAGTACTGGAGGCCATTTATCTTCAAAAGACGACAATTCCCACTGGAGCAAGGAAGGAGTCTCTTCCATGCAGAACTGAGATATTTTTTGGCATTTCAAGTTTTTATGCGTGGGCTTTGTTTCCTTTCTTCTAATCCACTGAATTACATTAGAGCACAGTGACTTATGCCATCATCAATAAGATCAGTCAATCCTTTATTTGTATTAAGCCAAAGGATGAATTTGCAAAAGCTCACAGTGCTGGCCTAACTCTGCTGCTACTGACATTAGTGGTAAAAGTCTCATCATCTTCAGTAGGAGAAGAGATAGCCAAAGCTTACTGTTCTTGAAGCTTTCACCCTCAATCTTTAAAAGAACCTCAGTTTTATGAAGACCAATCTTATGAACAATCAGTAATACAAACCATTTTCCAAGACAATGGAAAAAATCACATAAACAGAAAAGTGATGTCAGTAAAAAACAAATTATCACCCCTTCAGATTCTGATATTGTCCATGTACTAGAAATAGTTCTGCAGTAGTGTGAGAGACAATAAGAAAGTGATACAATGCACCCTACTGCAACTTATGCCTAATATCTACTATAATTCTGAGATTATTCAATTTTATGACCTCCTCAATCCCATTCAGTTCAGAACTCTGTGGTTCTGCTGTCCAATTACTGCCCAATTTTTAGATATTCTATAAAAAAATTTACAAATTTCAATACCAAAAGTTAGGTACAGGGCAATTACATAATAGTTACTTTTATATTTATGCATCCTGCAATGCCAGTATTCAATTTCCATGGTCATCTAGAGCATGTTATTGTTTCAAGGATCAGGAATTTCCTCCTGTGTACAGCAACGCAGGACTGGCTAGGACATCAGTATGGAGTTCACTGTCCTCTAAAATATAACACCAGCTGCTGCTGGAAAATCCCAGACTAGGGCTAGATAAACATTTTCCATCTAAACTATTTTTAATAGGTAATTGAGTTTTTGACCAAACATTTTTTTAATGAAAATGGTCTGCTTTCTACATAAAATATTGATTTTTCATCAAAAAATGGAATAACCAAAAACTCAAACATTTCAGTTTGGATATTCTGCACCAGTGTTTCCTGTGGCTTATAATTCAGTTCTCCCATTCTTTGGTATGAGCTAGAGTTCCTGGATAGACTCTGCCTCTTATAGCACACCCCATCCAGGAACTCCCATGATGGTCTCCAAGAGGAGCAATAGTGATATATCATGGAAAATCTAGTCTAACCAAGAAACTTGGCCTATAAAGGAGAATGGGAGCATGAGGCACCCAAACTCCAACTTCCGCAATGCATTGTACAGTATTGCCAAATATTAAATATTTCCATTTTCAGCTGAAATATTTTGATGTTCTCATTTTTGCTGAAAAACCTACTTTTCCATGGAAATATTTTTTTTCCAGTGACCTCTATTCCAGAGTTACTTGTCTGATCTTGTACGGCAAATTCTATATTCCTATGGTATGATTGTATAATTCTGTGTAAGCGATTAAAAAAAAATTCTTCATCTTTTCTGGAAACCAGTAAAGTGCTTCTAGTATCAAATACCGTCATGGCATGTCCTAAAATCTCTTCTGTGAGCCAATTCAACATCTGATGACCCCTCCTCAAGTTAACTAAAACTCTTCTCCTAAAATTAATGCAAACAAAATAAAACTGTTTTAGAAGTACATCGGGAACTATGTCACTGGATAGGGAGATGGCAGAGGAATGACTTGCTGGTTAATGGGTAGACCTGACATAGCACAATATTGTCATCTCATAACAGTCTTGCCAAGTTCCAAAGGGGTAGCCAGGGGTAGTCTAGTACAGCAAAACAAGCAAGGTGTCCTGTGGCACTTTAAGATTAACACATTTATATATTGCATGACCTTCCATGGAAGAAAATCCCATTTTGTCAGATGCTTTGAAGAGGGGAGATGTTACAGAATAGGAGGAAAATAAAATAAAATAAAATAAATTTTCCTCCCATTCTGTAAGTTCCCCGCTCTTCAAGGCATCTGATGAAGTGGGATTTTCTCTCACAGAAGCTCATGTGATAAATAAATTTGTTAGTCTTTGAGTGCCACAGGTCTCCTTGCTTGTTTTCATGACAGTGTGTTTCTCAATGATCATCTGCCTCTCTTCTTGTCCTTCTCTTTGTAGTATGAAGTAATTTACAGAAATAACTACTATATGCATATATCAATTAGCATGCAAAACTCCTGGAAACCAATTTAATTTTAGCATCTCAGTTCCAGCCCACTGAATCAAAATGTAAAAGATTTCATATCATATTACCTTTATATCAAAAGTTTTACCTACTTAGAAATCCCTTCAGAATAAGTAAGAAGTTCAGCAAGATGGACCAGATTTAGAAATAGTTAATAAACCATTCACCATCTCTCCCATTCAACCACTGGAATTTCAGATATGCTGGGATCAGGGTTGCCAACAGTCTGAAAAATTTATGGGCAGTCAATAAAATGTTTGCAGTTTTCCAGACGTCCATGAGTCAATACTTATAAGAAAATGTTCATAAAAATCTCTCCTTCATTTACCCAGCACAGAGAAGGAATGGGGCAGCAGCTCAGCACAGTGAGATGAGCAGTTGGATGCTGCTTTATGGGTCCTAGTGCTGGAAAACTTCCACTTCTATTTATGTTGGACTGACTAGTATACACGGAAGTGGAAGTCTTTGAGCACTAGTATCCAGGAGGCAGCATCCAGATGCAGGGCAGACTCAAGCACAAGCAGGAACAGAAGCCATGGGTCTGAGCCAGAGGACAGGAAAGAGGATAAATTGGGAATGTGGGGCTCACTGTAGGTAGTGTTGTCAGACATACTCTGGCCTTGCATTTAAGTCATCTGTACTAAGCAATTGCTCTAACTACTTTCTCTGATGGGGCTGATGCGGGAGAGAGGTGGGACCCTTTCTTCAGCTGGATTCCAGTCCCTACATGCCTGATCAAGCCCTTCTCCATGGGAGGAGTCACAGGGCCTCCAGTGGAGGATGCTTCTGCATCTAGAAAGCCTGAATGAGCACCAGCAGAGCACAGGCAAGAAAGAAGCATAGGGGACCCCCTCTGTGCTCCATGGAGGGACACGTGCAATGTTGTACCTGTAGCTCCCAATCCTGCTTGTGGAAGGATCCTCGCCTGTGGAGGGATCCCTGCCAATCCTCTCAGAGCCTTCCCCATTGCTCCCCAACATCCCTTCACCTGGCATTCCTGCCCTTCCTCCTCCTGCCCTTCACCCCATTTCCCCCTCTACCCTTCCCAACTCTCCTGCCTAGAACCCCAACCTTTCCTCTGCTGCTGACATTATGATATGATTATACTACTGCAACATTACTGTATTGTTCTTGGTGTATTGTATTTTTATTGATATCAGTAAAAAAGTTCACCATGTCAGTAAAAAAGATTCAACTTCAGATCTCTGTGTCAGTAAAAACTAAAATGCAAGGTTGGCAATGCGGTCAGGGATCCAGTCCTGAGCTAATCCTGCTTTCTGTTTAGCCTCCACTGCAAGTCCAGAAAGGATCTCTTCACCTCCTTGTTTCCAGAGATATACACCTAAAACTGAATCCTTATAAACAAACCCAACCAAAGTTTTTTGATTGGCTTTAACTAGCACTGGATCATGATTCTAGTTACACTTCAGAATATAGTGGCTCAGGTAAAGATGAATCCAGAGTACACCTGGCATGTATCTTTCTAAACTGAACTATATCTCTGTTTTTTGCTCATCTCTGTTCAGTACAACTGTGATGGGGTACACGCTTGCTGCTGGATGGGAGCCTCCTGGTAGTGATCTTCCTGGGGAAGTGGTTCAAGTGGTCCACATCCATTGCTCATGTACCATCAGTCTTCCTCCCATCACCTAGCCCTTTGGCTGGGGCCCTCCAGCTGGGTCCCTATGCCCATTCACGCCCCCCCCCTTTCTGGGGGATAGTCCCACTGAATCTATCTGGCCTCTCTGGCAGTCCTCAGGCCAGTGAGTTCAGTGCTACTTCTTGCACTCTGGGACAGCAGAGAGGGGCCCAGGCCCACCCACTTCTCCAGGCCCCAGCCCAAGTAGCCTGTGTGCTGTGACCCTACCACCAGTACCATCTATCTCCAGTTCTTTCCACAGTCTATCTTCCCAGAGCACTTTCCTTGTAGCCCATAGTCTTGTGCACAGCCCTCACCTTGGGTCACTCCATAGCCTGGTCCTGTTGGGGCCCACCAGCTCTTCCACAGCCACCTGTCCTGCACCAGCCCCTTGCCTCTGGACCGTCCTCTGGACCTCTGCTGCTGTTTGCTCTTTCAGGACCTACTGGCTCCTGGGCAAGTCCCTGTATGACACCTTTCCTCCCTGCACTCCCAACTCAGACTGATTGGGCTACCATTGGTGTTCCTTTTTATGCTAGGAGCCTATTCTTTTGTTGGCTTCCTCTGCTGCAGCCTCCTATTTGCCGGACCTCTTGGGGCCTTTTAATCCCTTAAATGCTGGTGAGGGGCAACCGTCCTGCCACAATACCACACTAAGTATTTGTATTCTTAACTGCAGGCAGCTTTCAGACTCATTTCAAATAGCTAAATCCAAGTCAAATAATATAGAACATCTTCCTTTTCTGAAACTCTTTGATTTGCTAATGCAGCAATGTAAATTTCAGACTCAAATCTAGATTAACATATGTTAATTACTCACAAAGTAGGTGAGGCTCTCTCAGTTTTTACTGCCCTCATTTAGAGATCAAAGACACAGCTCAGCCCTGACATCAAAAAATATTGTTTAACCCATTGAATTTATCACAAGGAATGAATCCATGTTACAAATATAATTGTAACTGTTAATTGTCAGTGTTTTAAAATTTTGTCAAACGGTCGAAAAGTAGTCTCATGACCAACTTTGTATGGGTCTGCAAAGGTTTGAGGGAATTAATGGGAAGTGGTTTTGACAATAATAAATCCTGCCAGATAAGTGTGAAGGTTGAATAGACCCCTAGCATATTCAGTAGAAGTATTCATTATGAATAAAGGGCCAAATTCTGCCACTCTTCTTTACAATGAATAATGCCCAACTTCAAGAAATCAAGAGTACCCAATATTTATTACTAATTTAGGCCATGCTTCTAAAAGTCTTAGGAAATGCAGAATTTTACTAATGGAAGTAGTCCCACAGAAGGCTACTTCTGAGGGCTGCTCAAATGAGCAAAATTGTGCAGGTGCATAAATGATTTTGCATTTGAGGTAATGCATGTACATTTGCATTTGGGGAAAATGCATTGCATGTAACAGAGCCTTAGCTGCCATTTTTGGTTAGCAATTCATTTGGGAACACCTCCTGATTTCTGCAGACATATTAATCATTTATAAGTATTCACTGAATGGCTTCAATAAATGATTGTCAGCCTATTGATAGTTCACAAATTGTTTTTTTATTTGTTATTTGTTATGTGTGATTGATCACCTAATTATTATGGTATTGCTTCTATTCTTTGATTAGATACTGAAGGTTCTAAAGAGGAAAAGCAACAAAGGATGAACAAAAGTAACCAATTTACTGGCTTGTTTTCAAATGGATATTCCTGCTAAAAATGCCTGCAATTGAAAACTCTCATGAAAAACAAATAATTCAATCCCAAGGCAATGACACTATGCCAAGAATTTGTCCAATCTACTTGTGTATCTCAACATTACCATTTTATTTCAGTTGGAAGTAAAATTGTCAGCTGTTAGTGAGTTTTGTCCTTTCTTCAGAGACAAAAAGCCAGATTCTCTTTCCATTCAAACTAGTAACAAAATTTCCCCTGTCTTTGGTGGGACAGGAACTGGACTCTAATTGAGAACTTCTCTAGTAACTGCTTAGGCTGCATGAAAACATTTCCTTACCCTGTCAGCCAACACAAATGTGTTTGATAAAATGATATTGTTTGTTCACAGTTATCCTACAAACATCCCTCATCTACTGACAAGTAAATTGTTCTGAAGTTACTTCACCAACACAAACAATGAGAATCCTGTGGCACCTTAAAGACTAACAGGTTTCTTTGGGTATAAGCTTTCTTGAGCTCCAAACCACTTCGTTAGATGCATGACGAGAAAGCTACAGTGGAGAGGTGTATATGCACTCTGGAAATTTTCTAGCACAAAACATTTTTCCTGATTTTAAACATAGCAAAGAACATTCTCAAGTCATCCAGGGTGAAGGACATCACTTTTACTAGTGTTCCAAATACACTGAAAAACTATACACATTCTCAGTTAGCTGTGGTGTCAGACATGTCAGTGTCACTTCGAAGAAGAAGCAAATCATGTTATTAATTGTTTTGCCATTCACAGTAATAATATTAGACATGATTAACTCAATTTATATGGGGGTAGCTGTACCATTTGCTGAATAGCACTTCACTAGGAAGTTTAGTATAGTTTATACTCTATCTCTGCTTCTAAATAACATAACAAGAGCATCATATACCATTATACACCAGGTGGGTCAAAAATGTGACTAATATTATTTACTCTTGAGCTTTGAAATAAAAGTAGTGATGTCAGGGCTCTAGAAGCAAGGCTGAAGGAATCCAAGTCACAGGTTTTGGGTTTGTTCATCCTTCCAGTTGAGGATAAATGCCCGGGCAATGACACATATATCCTGTGCATATGGTGTTGAGTGGAGGGCACTGGCTTCTTTGACAGGGGTATGCATTTCCACAAAGAAAGTTTGTGGAGAAGAGATTGGGGTCCATCTGGTAAAGAAGGGGAAGACTCTTCCTACACTAACTTGCTAACCTACTGAGCAGGGCAGACAATTTCTCAAGACAAGAATATTAAAGGCAAAACTGGAAAGTGTCCAGATTTGAAGGGAAAATAGAAATAGTTAAATGGCAATATAACTCCATCAAGAGCTATTGATGACATGAAAAATAAAAAAGGAGTCCTGCAAAATGAGGAAACATGGACACTTTGCTGAAAAGCAGAAACATGTAAGGTATATCCACACATAGGTTTTAAATTGAAATAACACTGGTTATTTCATTTTAAAAAACATGAGGTCCACACAGTTTTCTTATTTCAAAATGACGAGCTCTGTCATTTCGAAATAAGGGAAGTTATATTGATTCAGTAAAACCTCATTTTATATTGAAATGACACTTAGATTCAAACTGCTAAATCAAACTAGCCCAGTTGAGATGTGTTATTTCGATTTAATGATTGTTTTGATCTAACACTTCTGCCCTTCTCCTTCCCAGAGTGCCTTTCTCTTTTCATGTGTTGGGTGTGGGCATGGCCCTTCTAGGGGGCCATCCTGACACACTTTCCATGGTGCCCCTCTCCTAAATTGAACTAGCAAGTTGTGTCCCTGAACATGCTAGTTTGATTTGTGTTTTTTGGTGTGGACCTGTTAAATTGATTTAACAATTTCTGTAGTGATTCAATTAGATCGCTTTAAGTTAGATTGATTTAACTGCCTGTGTGTGGACACAGCCACAGGGTCAAAATCAGAAAAACTAAGACACCAACTGAGGCATTTAACAAGGGACATAAAAGGCAATAAGAAGAGGTTAAATGATTATGGGTAAGATAAAAGAAAGTGTCGGTCTTCTACTTAGCAGAGAAGGAGAACTAATAACTGGTGATATGAAGAAGACAGACAAGCTGGTGAGGTATGGCAATTTTGTGTCAGTCTTCATTAAAAAGGTGGATGGTGACCACATACTAAATACAATTAATACGAACCAAAAAAAGGGGGAGGAGGGGAATAAAAACCAAAATAAGGAAAGATCAGATTAAAGGAGATTTAGATAAATTACATTATTCAAATAATCAGGGCTTACTGAAATCATTCTAGGGTACTTATGGAACTATATGAAGAAATGTTGTAATTATTAGCAAATAGCTTTGAAAATTGATGGATGACAGATGTCGTCCCAGAGGACTGCAGAAGGGCAAACACAGTATCTAGCTTTAAAGATGCAGCAAAGATCTTTGGAATTATAGAACAATCAGTCTAGCTTTGATACCTGAAAAGATACTGGAACAAATTATTTAACAATCAATTGGTCAGTATCTAAAGGATAGCAGGGTTGTAAAGAATGGCCAGCACGGATTTGTGAAGAGGAAATCATTCCATCCCAACCTAATTCCCTTTTTTGATAGGGCTACCTGCCTGGAGGATAGGGGAAGCAGAGACAGAGAACCATGGAAACTGGAAGGGACCATGACAGGTCATCAAGTCCAGTCCCTTGCGATCATGGCAGGGCTTAAACCATACCTCATAGGTGTTTGTCTAACCTGCTCTTAAAAAAATTTCTAGTGATGGAGATTCCACAACCTCCCTAGGCAACTTATTCCAGTGGTCAATCACCCAGAGAATTAAGATTTTTTTTTCCCTAATTCCAGCCTAAACCTCTCTTGCTGTAATTTCAGCCCATTGTTTCTTGCCCTACCATCAACAGTTAAGAATAACTTTTCTACCTTCTTCTTGTAATGACATTTTAGGTAACTGAAAACTGGTATCATGTCTCCTCTCAGTATCCGCTTTTCCGGACTAAACAAACACAGTTCTTTCTATCTTCCCTCTTAAATCAAATATTTCAGACCTTTAATCATTTCTGCTGCTTTTCTCTGGTCTTTCTCCAATTTGTTTCTATCATTCCTGAAATGAGGCACTCAGAACTGGACACAATACGTCAGTTGTGCCCTTATCAGTGCGGAGTAGAGAGGAAGAATCACTTTTTGTACCTTACTTACAAGACTCCTTTTAATCCATCCCAGAATGGTGTTTGCTTTATTTGCAACAGTGTTACACTGTTGACTCATATTTAGCTTGTGGTCCATTATGACATGCAGATCCCTTTCCACAGTACTCCTTCCTAGACATTCATTGACAATTTCGTATGTGTGCAATGGATTGTTCTTTCCTAATTGCAGTACTTTGCATTTGTCTTTATGACATGGTATTTCTTGATTTTAGTAAGGATTTGATACAATTCCACATGACAGTCATATAAAGAAACATTGCCTAGATTAACATGAATTCACAATTGACCCAAAGGACACACTCAAATTGGGAAGACATAGCTTGTGGGGACTGACAGGTGTTAGTCCTCTGTCCAGCACTATTCAATATTTTCATTACTAACTTAGATAATGGAATTGAGGATACTCATATAATTTATGGATTACACCAAGATGGGAGGGATTACAGACATTTTGGAGGATAGGATTAGGATTCAAAATGGTCTTGACAAATTGCAGAATTGATCTGAAATCAATAAGATGAAATTCAACAAAGACAAGTGCAAAGTAAAACAATTAGGAAGAACAAATCAAATGCACAAAAAGAGGAATGACTGGCTGAGGGTAGCACTGCAGAGAAGCTCCTAGGGCTTATAGGTGATCATAAATTGAACATGAGCCAACAAGGTGATGCCATCAAGGAAAATGCTACTATCATTCCTGGCTGTATTAAAAGGAGTGTTTTATGTAAGAGGTACTATCCCACTCTCCATGGTATCAGTAAGACCTCAGTTGCAGTAATGTGTCCAGTCCTGGGTACCACACAATAGGAAAGATGTGGACAAACTGGAGATCAGAAGAGAGCAACAACAACAAGAACAAAAGTTAAAAAGTTTTAGAAAACCTAGTCTATGAGGAAAGATTTAAAAAATGGAACATTTAAGTCTCGATAAAAGGACAGTGAGGGGAAACTCAATAACAGTCTTGAAATATGTTAAGGACTGTTATAAGGAGGATGGTGATCAATGGTTCTCCATGCCCCTTGAAGGTAGAACAAGACATAATCAGCTTAATTTGCAGGTAGGGATATTTAAGTTAGGTATTAAGGAAAAGCTTTCTAACTATAAGGGTATTTAAGCTCTGAAATAAGCTTCCAAGTGTGTTATCCCAGAAAATCAATTCCCAGACCATCCAGCAGTCTGAGTCTTAACACTCTAGGGCAGGGGTACTCAAACTTTTTGCGAGCCGGTCCACATTCAGCCTTCCACCACTCATCGGGGTCCCTATCCCGAGCCAGGGGGCGTGGCCTTCTGGCTGGGGGTGGGGCCTGCCTTCTGGGGGCGGGGGCGGGGCCCGTGCCCCGGGTCTCGCGACGCCCCTGTTGTCGCAGTCCACCAGAAAGGTCTTTGCAGTCCGGATTGTGGACCACGGGCCATCATTTGAGTACCCCTGCCCTAGGGTCTCTACCCTCTTTACTTTTCAGGAACACTACCCAACGCACTCTCACCCACACAGTATGCCCCACACACCATGACCGCTCCCAGTCATCAGTAATACCCAATATACCCCCACCCCCTCCAGGAACTGTCACTTGACACCGTCCCCAACAGATACCATCATACTGTGTGTCTTATACATACCCTCTCCAAGCACTTTAGCCATGCCACACAAACGTATCACAATGCAGTTAATACCACCCCTGACACCCAATAACAAGCCAAACCAACAAGGAGTCCTGTGGCATTTTTAAAGCCTAACAAATTTATCTATCTCGTGAGCTTTCATGGGAGAAAAATCAAACTTCATCAGATGCTTTGAAGATGGGGGAACTTACAGAATGGGAGAAAAATAAATGCAAGGAAGTGTAAGTCATAGGATCAGGTCAGACTGTTACAGCAAATCAATGCACTAATTTAGATTCAAACACTGGGGAATAGGACTCCTTGTTTCTTTTGCTTAACTAGAGTACTATGGCTACCCCCTCTGGAACTTAATCACAAGCCAGTAACTAGTGGCTAGCACCTCTGCTTAACATGCAGAAGGTCCTGGGTTCAATTCCAAGGGGGTTAGACTTGATGATCTCATGAGGTCCCTTCCAGCTCTATGATTTGATTTGACTTGAACTCTCAACGACATAGGACAACTCCCATGCTGAGATTCATCCTGCTCCCCCACCCTGGATCCTGTACCTTGAACCTCCCCTCTCACCCATCCCTGAGACCATCAATATGCAGACTGCTGGCCAAATCGAGACCACCAGGTGCTTTTGAACAGACCCCAACCTCTTTTTATTTCTGTAATTTTTTTGGATTGCTTTCTCTTGAATTTGGACCTTTGCCTACCTTGACCAAGACATTTGAACTTTGTCCAAAAAAAAAAAAAAAAACCACACACCCAACTACCCCAGCTGCCAACTGTCATCCCTGATGTCCTCTTGCCCCAATCCATATCCCTTTCCTCACCTCATATCTCCACAACCCTATTCCCCACAATCCATCATCTTCTCCCTCTTCTCGCCATCTCTTCCAACACCCATCTCTGCACCCCACGATACCGGACCATCTCCTGACACCCCATCACACTCTAGCTCCCACCCCAGCACCTCGTGACCCATTACACCCTGCACCCCACCTCTGCCAACAGCCACCCTTGCACCCCATTTCCCCAACAACCGCCCCACCACCCACCCCAGCACTCCATGACCCGGAGCATCCCAGCTCCTCAACACTCAGACCCTGCCCCCAGCGCGGGGCAGGGGCAGGGGCAGGGCAGCCCCCAGGCAGGCTGGGCTGGGGCTCACCCGGGCCAGCCAGTGCGGGTACCCTTTCATCTTGGTGAAGACCAGGTCTCCGGGCTTCAAGCTGTGCGGCATGGTGGGCCGTGCTGGGCCAGGCCAGGCTGCGCCGTGCCGCACCGCGCCGCGGCCTAGCTGCCGGCAGCGGCTTGGCCTCCCCCGGCTGTATCCCAAGCCAGGGGGCGTGCCCTTCTGGCTGGGGGGTGGGGCCTGCCCTCTGGGGGCGGGGGTGGGGCCCGTGCCCCGGGTCTCTCCCCGCCCCAGTGACGCCCCTGCTGTCGCGGTCCACGGGAAAGGTCTTTGCGGTCCGCATTGTGGACCGCGGGCCGCCTTTTGAGTACCCCTGCTCTAGGGCAACGAGGGTTAACATTCCTCACCTAAACGGACAAATACCCCTTAACCGGACAAATATCCCGAGTGGAGAATACAGCTACAGCCCGCCGATCAAACACAGACCAGAAGCCACAAAAGACTTAGAGCCAAAGGTTCTTCAGAAATAAACATAAGGTTTATTACAATATTTATTCTGAGGATTGACAAAGTATTCCTACTCATTTCACATATAGCCCAACAGTAACATAACACATTAAAACTATTCTATACAAGTAAAACATTGAACAACACTTACATTAGAAAAGGCATTCAACAAGTGGGGATCAGACACTTGTAGAATGGAGAGATCTCAGATCTTAACATTACTCCTTTAAAACCAAATATGGATTCCTTAGCTTAAACTTCTCCTGTCAGTATGTTTATTAGCACAAATTACTTTGTAAGGATTGGGGCCCGTCAGCAGTTAAAAAGTTTGTTGGTTTTTATAGCTTTTATTACTGTCCTCCCTTTCTTGGGACCCTTTTCTTACCACAAGTTTTAGAGGATTTGTTCTCCACGACCGGTCTGGCCTTCACTGCCTTTGTATCTGCTGTCTACCTTCGTCTCCACTGCAGTCTCTGTGGCAACTGCAACAACGGTGGCTCAGAAGGTTCATGAGAGCTTGCAGGTGCAGCTGCTCCTTTAGGACACCTGCTGGGCCAGAGCTTCAAAGCCTTGAACCTTTGGTGATATCGTTGCTCACAGACTTTACCCATCTTCGAAGCATCTGAGGAAGTGGGATCTTCTCCCATGAAAGCTCATGCAAAAAATAAATCTGTTAGTCTTAAAGTGCCACACAACTCCTTGTTGTTTTTTAACCACAGAACTCAGTTATCTGTGTGTCTGGAGTGCGTGCAAGATTGAATATTCAGGTATGCCCTTCTGAGACTAAGTCCGGAGACCCAGCTCAGAGACTAAGTCCTGAGTCACCACTCGGAGACTAAGTCCAATTCCACCAGAGATGATGTTACTCTCTCTGGGGATGAGTGAGAGTGTGACTCCTAGTGCAGCAGGAACATAGCCAGAGGCCAGTAGAACCCAGTAAGGAGTGGGAGAGATCTCCGAAGCTCTGCTGCTGTGCAGCTTCTTTTATACGCTATTATCACATTCATCTCCTCTTGACCACTCACAAAAGATGCGATTTCATCCTTACCCAATCCCAAAGAGGATGATTTCACCTAGCACCTGCACAGTGTGTGATAGAGATCAAAGGGTTTTAGGGGTCCTTGGACAGTGGGAGGAGACCTCAGAATACTTGATGGGAGGGGGAATGAGGGAGTTCAAAAGTTTAAAATCTTCCTCCATCTTGACCTACTTTTCCTTAAAGAGATATATCTATTGGGTCTGTTCCCCTACGATCCATCAGATTTCACTTGCTGAATGCATTTTGAATACTAACTTTGTTCTAAACACTTGTAAATGATAACTTATGGATACTTTACCACTAATTATTACATATTATGCTATTTCTAACTTCATTTTAACACAAAGTTTCTACTAGATTGCCTTACACTATTTTCCTATTCATATGTGTCTTCATCCAATCAAGATTTGCTGTGATACTAAAGAGATGGCAAAAATCTCAGGCTACAAGTGAAGTGGTGGATTCTCATTTTTGAAGGTTTTTAAGAACAAGTTGGACAAACACATATCAGAGATGGTGTAGCTTACTTAGTCCTGTCTCAGCACAAAATTCTGAACCTGTTGACTACTTCTAAAGATTCCTTTCAGCCCTACATTTCTATGATTCTATGAAAGGTTGATAGCCGAAAATAATTCCTTCCACTGCAGAAATTGCCAGTCAAAATTCCATGTCCTTGGTTATCCAAGAGGTCAAACTAGATTCTGGGCCTGACATTATAAAACCTACAAATGGACAATTAAACTGGGATTTAACAAGGGCAAACAGGCTGTAGGCTTCAGATAAGTTCCATAGGATCTTTGACATTATACCAACTCCAAAAACAGACTAGAAATCTGGGATGACCGTGCTCTCTACCAAGATATGGGGGATTTGGTTGAATATTGACTTACATAGAAGAATTTCATGTACCTAAGTCCCCATAACATTTTCTGCAGCAACCAAGATTATCCTTCATGGCTCTGTCACAATTATTTTCATAGATCAAATGTGCTTAGCTTTTGGGCTTTGATGGGATCTTAGACTAATGGGGTCAGTACTTATTGTAACCTTCATTGTATGTTGCCTTTGCACACTGGAACCAAAGAGGTCCAGACTGAGATCTAACACTACAAGGACAGACTTTTAAATAACAGCCCTATCAAGAATGCATCAAGCACTCACAAGCATGAGTGTACAGAAGATAATGAAAAACTGATGTAAAGCCAAAAGGATGTGCTGCTGAAAACAAGACAAAAGATGCTGTCCAAAAAAAAAAACAGTGCAGAAAATCTCTTAAGGCTAGTTCCTGCACAAACGTTTCAGTGGGAGTGTTGCCATTGACTGGAGTAGAAGCTGGATAGAGTCTTTTGTCCCATCTGTTCTACAAGAGTCTGAGGCCAATGGACATTGCTTGCTGGAACTTTGCCCAGATATGCATTCATGGGACACATCTGCAAAGAAGCAGGACTCCACAGCAGCAAGTTTAGGTCAACATACTTGTGCTTGGGAGGCTCAGGCTGCCATGATAAAAATTGCAGTATAGACATTGGTGATTGGGGTGGAGTTTGGTCACTGGGGCCTAGGGAAAGGTTGGGTTTCACTCAGAACCTAAACATCTACACAGTTATTTTTAGCATTGTAGCATGACTTCCATAAGCCTGAGTCTGCAGGCCTGGACTCAAGACATGTTGTCATGGGATCCTCCTCACTATACAGACATACTCTAAGAAGCACCCAGGAATAGCTCTGTATTAATTTGTATATGTGAATGCATGTAAAAAGGAGCAATTAAACATAAAGCAGGTCTTTACTACACCAAGGCTTTCCTGAGCCAGCGTGGTTGGGATGGCTCAGAAAGCATCAATTCCTTTTCTTCATATGGATCTGAGCAATTTCCAGTGGTTATAGAAAGTTTTTTGAAAACATGGTAAGTATCCCGTAGTAAGGTAATAATTAGACAGGGGCAGAAAAAAATAAAAAGCCTGAGAGCTAAGCATCCCCAGACTTGGGGAAACCCAATACTGTTCTAAGCCTCAGCAGATGGAGCCCATCTCAACAGTACACCAAACCAAAAGTCTGTATTTCAAGCCTCTCAAGTGCTTAAATCAGTGCATTCAAAGTCAGAGGAGCTGTCTCAAGTGAGTCCAGAGCCAGAGGAGCACTGTGCCTCAGGAATAGTTCTACAAAATATGCCTTAGTTGGTAACAATGCTCTCTGCCTAAATTGTGTTGGATACATAGGGCAGAAATTAAAGAAATTTCATGTACTAAGGCACAAAATGGTGAAAAAATTTCTTACTCAGGTTAAGAGTCACTCTTTGTGGAATACTCTGCTTGCTGATCCCCTACCTAGAAGGGGATCAGGAAGTGGTTAAATAAACCAATATGAGTGAGTAACTGGTAATTCTCTATGTTAAAGTAAGATGTTTCAGAAGGATATGTTCTAGTGGACAGTGCCTTTGTGATATTTTCCTCTGTGGCCCAGACTATGGTACATTTATTTTTAAAGGCCATAAATACATAAATGCTGTCAATGTTTATTTTTCTCTCCATTGGAACCCAAATGGTAACGTTCTTCGAGGACACCAATAAAAATGTGTATTCATACTACTGCATACATGTAAAAGTTAAGCTAATCAAGCCAATACAACAACATTATTAATGGTCCATAAAATATAAAGAGACCCTTAAGGAATATGCATTGTCTAATCCACTCACATGCCTCTTAAGCACTGAGACTTCATTGTCTACTGAAACTCCATAGGGAGAAGACAATGTATGGTCAATTATGAGCAACATTAGCAGTCCGAAGCAAGATCCTGTAAACATTATCATTTATTTTCCATGATATTGCTTTTTATGAAAGTCATAGCCATAAATCTTCTACAAGTAAGGCTCATAATACACATTCAAAAAATACATTCAGCTCATGTGATCATCCTGACGTCTAATTTTTGACATGACACCCATACTCTGCGTTTGTCAAATGGAATTCAATTTTTTAAAAAAATCATCATTGTCAGCTAACAAATCATAGCTTCTATAACGATTAAAATTTTAAAATAAGATATCCCATATCATGAATGCTATTGTACTCTATAAACACTCAACTTTAAAAAAAAAATTGAACTAAGAGTCCCACTTTAGCTTATAAAACTCACTTGTCCATTTCTTTAATCTTCTGCAAAGCTTGCAGAGGTTCCACTATATTGTTTAAGAAAGGCTATAATAATAAACATCATTAAAGGTCTTCAGCTGGTTTTGGAGTGAATAGGTTCAATGGTCCATATCCACTGTGTGGCATATGCTGTGTAACCAGCCATTATGAATCAAACTTCCAAGCTCTAACTTAAAAATGTCTCCCTGCTAGAAAGATGCTTGACAGAACAAATAGAAATGCTCCATGCAACAAAGGGTATGTCCACACAGGGTTCTTATTTCAAAACAACAGAGGTTGTTTCGAAATAAGAACTGGCATGTCCACGACATACCCTCATTTCGAAACAACGAGTTCCGTTGTTTTGAAACAAGAGCCATCGTTTCGAAACGGCTTAAACCCCTTCCATTCTGAAATGACGGTTATTTTGAAACCGCTTGTTTCAACATAACACTGTTGGGACATACTGTTTCAAATCGACGGTTATTTCAAAATGACTCATTTCGAAATAACCGTCGTCCAGACATGTTATTTCAAAACAAGTGTTGTTTCGAAATAATAGTCTGACCTTCTTCCCAGGGTGCACAGCAACCTGCGGAAACAGGAAGTTCCTGCCTGGGCGTGCCTGTCAGGCAGTGTGCCCTGAGGCTTCTGCAAGCATGGCCTCCGAGGGGAGCTGTGCTGCAGGGTGTTGACGCAGGGCCCCTGTCTGGACCCCGGAGGAGGTGTGCTGCCTCCTCACAATCCGGCAGCAGCCAGATATTATGTCCCGGTTCAGGGCCACTCACCAGAACCGGGATATATATTCAGACATTGCAGCTGCAATGTCTGAACAGGGCCATGCTCGGATGACCAAGCATGTCTGGAGCAAGGTCAAGGCCTTTCGCCAAGACCATGCCTGAACCCCAGAGGCCTGGGAGCTCCAGGGGGCAGGGAGCACTGCCACCTGCCCCTACTTTGAGGAGCTCCATGCCTTCCTGGGTCCAGAGCCCAGCGGTCTCCCTGCTGAGGCTCTGGACACAGGGGTGCAGCAGAGCCCATCCTCTGGCCCGGAGGCAGCGGGGACAGGCTCCGACGTCTCCATGAGGGGGCCTTCTGCCGCAGCACCACTGGCGGAGGAGGCTACCCCCAGCACACCAGAGCTGTTCCCCAGCCCTGTGGCAGAGAGCAGCATGGACGACCAGGGGCCTGACACCATACCAGCCCCTGGGGACTCCGACACGGACCCTAGGACGTCTCGCCAGACCTCTGGAGCCCCCGTGGGTAAGTATTCTCCTCCTGCAGAGGCACACAGGGCTGGGCCTGTCCAGCAGGTCATGGGCAGCAAGGGGGTACAGGGCCGGGCACTGGGGCAGGTAGGGCACAGGATCAGCAGGTGCAGAGGGCCCCCCCTTGGCCATGGGTCCCAGAGAGACAGGTGGCACCTGGGTCACAGGCCCCTGTGTGCCTGGGGGTGGTTAACAGGGGCTGGATGTCAAACATGCAGCCACATCTTAGGCGGGGTGGAGAGCATGCAGGCCTCACCACGGGCAAGTGGCCTTGGGAGACCCTCTAGAGCAAGGTGTGGGTGAGTCCAGCTCACCCTTGTGGGCACCACTAGCATGTGTGCCTCCAGGGTACGGTTCCCAGATGTTGGGCAAAAGGATAACATGGTCCCCTTTTTACTGTCCTGTTCTTCTTTTTATCCTCACATTCTCTGTCTGGCAGGCAGTTTAAAATACAGGAGTTTGTCAGGCTTTTTACTGTAGGGGTTGAAGGATCCTGGAATGCCATAGAATACTGATTTGTACAGGTAAGTGTTCCAGGACCCCCTAAACACCGAAGACTATCACAGCCATACAACATTTTCTCCCAGTGTCCGCCAATGTGCTCCGTTTGGTACTTTCCTGGCCTCCTTTCGAGGCTTTGGGAGCCGGTAGCCCTACCCCAGGGCAATGTCCCATGGGATCCTGGGTCCTGTTGACAGTCAGGGCAGAGGTGTGTGCTGCAGATAGGCTGCACACAGACAAGGCCAGCAGGCGGCAGGGGCCAACTGTCTTTTCTGCTTCCCTCCAGCAGGTCACCCAGCCGCTCGCCAGCCACCACCACCAGCCCGACGCCTCAGCCCAAGGGCACTGAGGAGGAGGAGGAGGAGGAGGAGGAGGGCCCCCCGGTTGCAGGCAGAGCTGCTCGAGAGCCTCGAGGAGCTCAGGGAGAGGACAGAGGTGTCCACCCTGGCCTGGAGACAGAAGCAAGCCTGGTGGCAGGACGCAGCCCTCCGCCTGCTGCAGCAGGCGGCAGCAGCAGACGACTGGATGGTTGCCGCCCTGGAGTGCCAAGCACAGGCCAGTGAGCACCAGGAGCAAGCCATTGAGCGCCTGAGCGACAACCTCCCACCTGCGGTCGAGGCCATCGCCACCAGCGTCTGCTAGCTGGTGGAGCAGACGGCCCCTCCACGAGATGTGGGGGGTCCACCGCCTGGCCCTCCCCAGAGGCGACCCAGGACCCAGGCTGGCCGTGGGCAAGGGCAGGGTAAGTCACCACCCCCAGACCTCCCCACAGGCCCTGCCTAAATTCTCCCCTGCCACCCAAACTCTCCCGCCCCCCTGCCCCCTTCCAAATTGCTGACCCCCTCCCTGAACTCCCCGAACTCCCCCTCCCAAGTTGCTGGCCGGCCAATGTTCCCTCTAAGAAGTGCTGGCAGCTGACCAACTCATATTGCTCGCTGCGCTGCCCCCCTGCCCACAGGCTTGCTGCGCTGCTCCCCCCTGTGGGCCCGCTCCTGCCCCCCCACTCCCGGCAGCTCCCCCGCCCCTGCAGGCCTGCTCCCAGCCGCCTCCCCTGCCCCCTGCTCCCTGCTCCCAGCTGCCCCCTACTCCCAGCAGCCCCCGCGGGCCCACTCCTGGCGGCCCCCTGCCCCCTACTTCTGGTCACGCCCACTCCCGGGCTGCCCTCCTGCTCCCATGGGCCTACTCCCGGGCACCCCCCCGCCCCCGCTCCCGGAGGGCCCCCCATCCCCATGGGCCTGCTCCTGGCCAGCCCTCCCGCTCCCATGGGCCCACTCCCAGTTACCTCCCCACTCCCACTTCTGGCGGCCCCTCCCATCCCCGCGGGCTCGGTCCCGGCCACCCCCCCAGTCCTGGCTGGCTTTCCGCTCCTATGGGCCCACTCCCAGCTGCCCAGCAGCCCCCCGCCCCCACGGGCCTGCTCCCAGCTGCGTCCCCCCACTCCCACGGGCCCACTCCCAGCTGCCCAGCAGCCTCCACAAACTTACCTTGTGGCTGGAGCCGCACAGCCCAGCCACAGCTCCTGGGACCAGAGAAGCTCTACGGAGCATGCTCAGATTTTCTGGGCATGCTCCGTTGAGCTTCTCTGGGCGGGAGTTTTGAAAACTCTCTGTTCCACAGGAGCTCTATGGAGGGACTCTGGCTGCCGGCCATGTGCTGCCGGCAGCCTTCCCTGCACTGGCGGCTGTGGCAGGCTGCGCTGCAGCGTGCCAGCGCAGCTTACAGGGAACTTTGGCCCCCTCCCCGAACTCCCCCTTCCAAGTTGCTTGCCCCCTCTCTGAACTCCCCCTCCTAAGTTGCTGGCCCCACCCCCAGACTGCCCCCACATTTCCCCACCCCATAACCCTCCTCAGCCCTTCCCTGCCCCAACCTCTGTTTTGTTGAATAAATAGTTAGAAATGCATTCTTGCTGTTCAGTGGTTTTATCTGGGGGTAGTTCACAGTGCAGGTGGATGGGTGGGGGCTGGCTGTGGGTGAATGGGGGAGAAGATGGTGTGGGGCAGGGCAGGCCTGGCCCTCAGAGTTCCTCCTGGGCGAAGGTGGTCATCAGTGCATCGTGCACTGTCAAGGCTCTCTGGGACGGCTGCTCCCATGGGGGCACAGGTCTGGGTTCCTTGTAGTCCCCAGTGAGGAGTCATGCCTCAGCTTCCCATGCAGGTGCAATGGGCTCACGCCGCTGCTCGCAGTAGTTGTGCAGGGCCATGCACGCGCTGATCACCTGAGGCATTGTCCTCTCCGCTAGGCGGAGGTGGGTAAGGAGGCACCTCCAACGAGCCTTGAGGCAGCCGAATGCCCGCTCAACCATCTGGTGGCAGCGGGTCAGGAGGCAGTTGAAGATCTGCCTGGAGGGATTGAGGGGCCCTGCATATGGCCGCATGAGCCAGGGGCGCAGGGGATAGGCCACGTCTGCCACAATGAAGACGGGCACCTCTACTCCCCCAACGTTGATGTTATGCAGGGGGGAAGAAGGTGCCCACCTCCATGCCCCGGTAGAAGGCAGAGTTACGGAGGACCCTGGCATCATGGGCCCTCCCTGGCCATCCCACATAACAGTTTTGGAACAGGCCACGGTGGTCCACAAGGGCCTGCAGGATGATGGAATGGTTACTCCACGGCTCTGTGCTCCGGGGCTCACATGGGGATGTGCATCGTGTCCAGGATCCCTATACAATTGGGGAAGCCTAGGGTGGCCATGCTGGGAATGGTGTCCTGCAGCAACCCTTGGGTGACCAGGCATCGGAGCAGGACCCGGTTGATGGCCCTGGTGACCTCCACAAGGATGTTGCTGGTGGTGAACCTCCCGATGCCAAAGAGGTGCACCACAGACCTGTGTGACTCTGGAGTGGCCATCCTCCAGTGGTTGATGGCCACTCTTTTGTCCACAGGGATGGCAGGCCTCATGGGGATGTCCCTTCGGCACAGCAGTGGGGCGAGTTCTGTGACCAGGAGGTTGAAGCTGGCCCTGGTCATCCTGAAGTTCCTCCTCCACTGGTCATCCCCCCCAGGTCCGCAGCACTACCCGCTCCCACCAGTCTGGGATGTTCTCCCAGGCCCAGACCTGGCGAGGCACGGAAGAGGGCAGGGGCAGTAGCTCTGCTCTGCGGCTCAGCTGGCTGACAGCCTCAGGCAGAGGCTGGGCACCATCTGGGTCTATAAGCAGCGTGTCCCACATCAGCAGGACACTCTGCAGCCGGGCAGAGGGTCTCTGTGTCGCACGGGGCTGGCTGGGCAGCCGGGCAGTGTCCATTGCTTGCAGAGTCCTGCTAGCCAAAGTGGACAGAGAAGTGAGGTCGGGGCCAGCTTTTATAGGATTGACTACCAACATGTTCGCCGACATGGCCCAGAGAGGCGGCCATGTTGCCACACCTCCCATGGTGCCCTGCCCCTGAAGCGAAATAGCAAGTCCACAGTGTGGACATGCTATTTCGATTCCTGCTTTTCCCTGATTTCGAAATTTTTTTTTTTGTTATTTCGAATTAAGTCATTTCGAAATAAGGGCGTTATAATAACCTATTTCAAAACAACCTCCTGTGTGTGGACATAGCCAGAGAGATCAGAGGTTAAAAGGTGTAGTTATCCTGCAGAGCTAGCACAGCTATGGCAAAGATATTTTTCTGGCAGATCATCAAATTTTTGGCTTAGTTAGCGATGAGGAAAAGAGCACTAAAGAAAAATAACAGAGCCTCAAAAACAATCAGTTTGTCAGCTAGGAAGTTTGTCCAAAATCCCTAAAAGGCATTTCTCAGCAGGTGCATCTGCCGGCTAAGACCATGCTTGCTCTACAAAATGTCAACCTTATATTGATGGAACAGTTATTAAATCTCTTGTCTGTGTGCACTTTGTACTTTGTGTTAGCCATGTGTCTCTTGACCAGGAGCACTGATAGGGGGTTTATTTTCAGTGTGGGGCATAGTGGGATAGCTCCTGAGACCCAGTAACAATTGACTCGTACAATGCAATGTTTACACTGATACTGCATTAAACTAATTACATTGACTGTGACTCTACACTGCTCAGGGGGTGGTGCTCCTCAATAAGTATAGAGTTTACAACACTGGGGGCTAAATTTAAGTGAAGGCACTTCCACAGCTAGGTCAATGCAAGGAAGCTTATACCAGCCAAACCATGAAGAGTAGACCATGCCTCAGTGTTGCTGTAATCCTGGCTCTTGGAATGAATGCACAGGCAGAATCACTTCACACTTCACTCACCGTGGCTCCTATGAGCATGGCCGGGTTTTTTGCCCACAGACTACCCATTGGTTGGTCCCTTTTATACAGACTTCGTGTACAGTCATGAACAGTGGAAGGATAGATCACACATAGCTAGGGAACCATCTCTTCCCTCCTTACTCATCATGAAGATGCCTCTTGTAACAGAGATAGGGATTATGATGGCCTTGAAGGTAATATGAATTCTTCCCCCATTCTTCCTGGCCTGGGACTTGAGGTATATGGTAGGAGAACGACCCACTGCTACAGATGGTTCTGACAGATGCTGCCAACTCGGTGGGCTCTTTACTTACATTGTGCAAGTGCAGCAATACATTCCTGTAAGGCCCAGTACATCTCAAATCCAGACCAACAGAATTGGTATGCAGTTAACATCTCCACATAGCAGCAGGAGCCAGCCTGGGCTCCATTACCTGTGACCCACTACAGACACAGGCCATGGGAAATATCCACCTCAAGATATGCAAGAGGCAGTGCCCTCATGGTTCTTGATTGACTCTCCACAATATGTAAACTCAAAAGGCACTCCAGAAAGTGTCCAAGAAAGAATGGGATCTCCTCTTGCTGCCATGATCTTTCCTCATCTAGAACTGAAAACCTGAAACCAAGCTTGGACCCTGACCCTCAGTATTGACCTCAGCCTGCAGCTTGACTATGAAACTGTTCCACTAGTCTCAGTCTGAGGTTTGACCTTGCTCCAGCCAGTGGTCATAAGTGCCTCTGTCAGAATCCTGACAATTTGGCCCTCTAGGCTTGGCTGTCTGTGCTGGCAGCTGTAGCAGAGTTGGGGAAATGATCCTATCCATTCCTGATCCCTCCCTTTGGACAGATTAGTAGTGTCATTGTCAAATCTAGTCGTAAGATGTTCTTGTTCTCAGGGGAGCTCAAGGGTTCAGTTGTTTCCAGCACCTGGTCATGCAAGTTGCAAGAGAAAGAGGAAAAGCTCCTCGTGCCTCTCTCCTTCCTCATATATCTGTTCAGGGACAGGGACTATCTGGATCATTTTTAATGAAGAAGTTGGTGTAGTGTTGAGAGAAAAACAGGATTCTTTACTTCTCCTGTATCACTTTGAACAAATGACTTAAACACATTGGGCTTCAATTTCCCCATTTGTAAAATGAGTTGAAACTTCACTTCAAACAAACATTATGAAAATCAGTGGATGACTGTAGTACATTAATAACCCTGGAGAAAAAGAGGTATAGATATTTAAAGTATTATTAACATACCGTTTTTGTTTTATGTCTCTCCCCTACTCCTCACTACTTATGCTTCTGTTCTGTATTCTCGTCATCAGAGGAGATTGTGGATCCCATGAAGAAACTTTTCCCCACAACTCCTAACTGTGGAATATTTCATTTATTCCTCTGCTTAGTTAGAATGCTTCTGTTGGAAATCAAGTCCAGAGCCTCCTCTTCTTAATGGAGTAGCTCTGTTTTTAGTATCTTTATTATGCGAGAAATGTGGCCTTGAAAAGAGCTGCCATTGAGCTGATTAAATTATCTGGGCTAGCGTTAAAATGTGCAGCACACTGATTAGGCCAGCCAGTGTCAATGACAGAGCAAGAGCAAAAGATTTAGCATCAGAGGAATTGCAAGGTTTATCTAGGAAAAGTCAGACACTCAGCATTTATTTGCTTTAATGCAGTAAATATTTTGTCCTAAAACTGCCACTTGTAATACACATTCCAGCTATAGAACAGGCACAGGTGTGTGTGCAGCTTTCTCATGACACACTTCAGCTTTGCTGTCTGTAACTGAAGGATCCAAATTTTCTGCTAATATTGAGACAAGGCTACTATGAAGAAGACCAATAGAATGTGAGGCTGCATCAGCAAAAGAATACTTTGTGTAACTGAGGAGTCCTACAGTGCCTGCCCTTTTGGCAGCGGCTGAAAGGAGATACAGAAGTTACTTAAATAACTTGTGCATCTGCATTTGACTCCCCCCTACTCCTGGCACATCCACTGTTCTGAGTTGAAGAAAGAAGGCCTCCATTTGACTCAGTGCTGTCCAGTTGCCAAAGTGGTGTTCAGGGGTTGAACTTTCAGATTGGCTGAGTAAGTCTTCACAGACCCAAGCAAGTCAATCAGAAAGTTCAAACTGACTTGCCGCAGTCAGTGAAGACAAGTCTACTGTCACAGATGATGATCTCCCTTCACAGAGGTGGGAGCAGCCTGTGTATTGAGACAAAGACAATAAACCCAAAGTCTTTGCTTGTGTAAGGTGTAATAAACTGCACAGCAACAATAAATAAAGCCTTTCTTCTACAGTGTAAGAACAGCCCAGATATATATCCTTTTCTCTAAAGGGTTTACTCCAAATCTTTCAGAAGAAGCCTCTAGAATCCAAGCAAGCAATGATCTCTCTTGGCCTACTCTGACTATTGCCCTGCTTGCTTTTTTTCTTCTATATCCAGCAGCTGAGCTTGACATTTTATGGATTCCAGCTACACGTGTTCCTTTCCACATCCATTAACTCTTCTTTGCTAAGCCTAGTGGTTCAAACTACAACACAGCAGATTCAAATTAAATCTCAGGAAAAACTTCCTAACCTTAAGAACAGTTGGACAATGACACAGACTGCCTATGGAGGTTGTGGCAGCTCCTATATGGAAGCTTTTCAAAAGGAGGCTGGACAGCCATTTGTCTTGGATGTTGTAGACACAATGACCATGCCTACACTAGCAAATCAGTCTGGATTAAGGAGGCTTAATCAGGACTAATTTTGTCCCTGTGTACACTAGGCTTTGCCTAGTTCGAACTAAAAAAAATTCTTGTTTGAACTAGCCACTTAGTTCAAATTATAGTTCAAACTAGTGTGCTGTAGTCATGCTAGTTTGAACTAAATAAGTTTGAACTAAGTGGTTAGTTCAAAGCAGCCACGTTTTTGAGTTCGAATTGACTTTTATTTTGAACTAAACAAGTTCTTTAGTTTGAACTAAAAAGTTAGTTCAAACTAGAAAACACAGCTAGTTCAAACTAAAAAGCTGTGGTTAGTTCAAAATAGCCAGGGGCTGCTTAGTTTGGATTAAGGAAGTCCGACCTAAGCTTCCTGGTGTAGACATAGCCAATAAATCTTGCCTCTTGGCAAAGGGTTGGACTAAATGACCCTTTCTGTCCCTATGGTTCTATGATTTTATTAGGAAATAGAGCGTTGTGCTAGGACTTGCCAGGTGACACCTAGGCCAGTTGGCTAGTGCACTTGGTCACACTTCTGAAACACTGGCTAAGCTCAAACACACACATCCTGTACTACTATGAAACTGTTGGTCTGGAAAATGAAGCTACACTGTCACTCTTTTCCAGCGGATTTCTTCACTCAGAAGTGGGAGGATTGCAATGGTGAGTACCAATTAACAATGCTGGGATTGATCATGGTTTGTAGTTATCAGAAGTGTCACAGCTAGTGACCAGAATGAAGGGAGACCATGGTGGTGCTGTTCTGTGTAAAGTGGCCATGTATTAAGATAAAGTGTAAGTGACACAGAGTTAGAACTACTTTCAGGTGCATTTGAAATGTAAGGTTAACACTTTCAGTGCCTTTCAGAACATCTTTACAGATACTACAACACATACACTGTGTGATTATTGCACACTCACAGACTTTACCCAAATTTACCATTGATCATCATACACATTTTTTTATTATTTTACAGAAATCTCTCCTTGAAGGCTCTGTGATGATTCATGCCTTTTTCTTATTTCAACAAGGAACTGAGATGTACCACTTGCTTTTTTCTTTTCCCTTTTTTTTTTTAATCTTCCATTGTTTCGGTTTGCTGCTTATTGTTGTTTGTTTTTTTTTTTAATGAACTTACATGTCAACAACATGGAAAAAGACAGTTTGGAGGCAAAGGCAGTGTGGGCAGACTGTTCTCTGACATCTCCATTAGTTTTCTTTTTTGAAATCTTTCTCCCATAACCTATCAGCAGCAACTGAAGGTAGGAGGAAATTGTGTTTTCTAATTTTTTAATGTAGATCAGGCAGGATTGTCAAAATGTTCTCACTCCTGTCAAACATCATGCTCTGTTCTGTTGTTCCTAAAAATGTTGAAGAGCTAAATCCTTTGCCTGCAACAATGCCTTTGTCTGTAAGGTTATTTCGCTCCCTTATTTCCAAGACAGCTTTTTTGTCTTTGGAAATAAGATGTTTCGAAATAACCATTTATTTCGAAACAGCTTGTTTTGAAACCTCTTGTTTTGAAACAAGCCCTTTGTGTGTGAACATAGCCATAGTGAATGACAGTGCGTGACCGTGTCAGCACATGCTCCACACCTCCCTTCTAGCATCCCAGAAACCACCCTGAGTTCACTAGTAGTGTACCACACCATGTGGTTAATTTATGGCCCATCCACCACCACATTTACAGTACTGTGCATCAATGCTGTTTACAATGTGCTTGTGCTCTCAGTCCCTCCCCAAGGCCCGAGGAAGCAGAGGTCTCCCTCCTCTGAGGTTGGGCTTACCTGGCTCTTTTCCTTCTCTCTCTTCCTGCCACCTCTGTACTCTGCCCATCAGTCTTGAGGTGATGTGCTCATTAGCTCAAGCAGCCACCCTCTACCTGATTAAATAATTAACTTCTATTTCCCCACTCAGCCTTTTCCAGGAGATCCAACTAGGACCAGTATAATCAGTGTGCAGGCTCACCTGTTAATCTGCTGCAGACCCAAAGGGGTTAAATAGAAAAAGACAGTACAGACAAAGGATAGGAGGAGAAACAGCCAAAGAAAAGTGAAATGACTTACCAAAGACTACACAGCAGGTTAGTTTCAAAGCCAGAACTAGAAACAACATTTCCTGAGCACCACACCAGTCACTATCCAATATGCATAGACAATTTCCCATATAGGACAATTAACACTGGCACAATTGTATAATTAGAATATAATATGTAGAGGAGAGATAAGCTACATATCTAGCTGTTACTGCAAAGATGTCTATACTTCAAATGTTAATAATATTCATTTCTGACTGATGTTAAGTCTTCCGCTGCCTTTGCCATAACTCTTTCCAAAGAGGTAGCCATGTTAGTCTGCTTCAGCAATGAGCTTTTGTGTGAGAAAACCCCACATCACCAGACAGTTAAAGACGGGAAGAGGTACATTCCCCATCTTCATGTGTCTCACGAAATGGGATTTTCTCATACGAAAGCTCACGTGATAAATAAATTTGTTAGTCTGTAAAAGCACCAGAGCACTCCTTGTTTGTTTTGCCATAACTCTGTGTTTTGTAACTTACTCTCTGTAAATAAATGTATTATTCATTAAAAATGCTGCATTTCTAGCCCTGGCTAGAAGGCTAGAGTAAGACTGCTCTGATCTGGTTAGTACTTTGGTTGCATTGAGGTTTAATTGCCCTAATTCTTGTATAACATCAATGATGACTCTAGAATAGAAGTAAAATTAAAAGTGATGGAATAGTTTATTAGCAAACCCGTGAGTAAATAGGTGTAATGGAGTGAAACTGACCAAAATGCAGCTTCTAGTAGAAGCCCACTAGGATCTAAGCCATCCCTTTCTAAATGGGCCATTGACTGTTCTGCTCTGGGGCCTGGAATTGTTGTTAGTGGGCCTGCTTCCCAGCAACAGTAAGATGTACTGAAAAATTGAATGGTGTCCCAACAGTAGGAGCCTGATTTCCTGAGCCATTTATCTGGACTAGATGGCACAGCAACTGGAATGGGAGAGTCTGAAGAAGGGAACATCAGTCTGCAGGTACATGGCTGAAATGTTAGCTGTAAGGAAGCATCTCTATATACATTTCTCTTACCGAAGAACTACTTTAATTTTAGGGATATAGAATTCTTTCATATTACTACCCAACACAAAGAACATGGAATAGGATGGCACAATGAGAACTCTAGTGTAGGGCCAGATGAACCAGCCTGGGCACCCTGGGCTGCCCCCACCATGGTCCCCTCTGCCTGGAGCCCCCTGATCATCCCTCCCCCCCGGCTGCAGAGGCCAGCCCCTGACCCCAGGTCACCAGGGGGGGTCCTTGTACCAGATTGCACTCCCGGCCCTGTTCTGACCACTCTGTTGGGAGTGGGTGGGTTGGCTCTGAGCCAGGAGGAGGGCCAGATTATCAGCAGTTTAAAGGCTGGAGCCCAGGACCCCCATTTTGCCTTGGACTTAAGCCCCAAAAGCCCCTTTGATAATCTGGCCCTGCTCTAGCGAAATCTGCAGCAAGGAAAAGACTGTGATTAATGGAACTGAGCAAATAGGTATGACAGAGGGACTGGGGTCACCAGAAAAACTTGATTTCCAGGCAAAAAGCTTTGTACAAGTATAGAAGCAAGAACTGATTATGTATACAGAGCTGACCACGGGGACCAAATATGGGAATATCCAGGTACAGCCTTTTTAACAAATTATTGGGTACGTCTACACTATGGGTACGTCTATACTATGTGTTTAAGTTGACTTAAGGGCCCTTAAGTCAACTTAAACAGAGCCCTGTCTACACTGCAGGGCAATAAAGTTGACTTTAGGATCCAGTAAAGTCGACTTTATAAGGTCCACTTATAAAGTTGACTTCACTGTTAAGTTGACTTTATTAAGTTGACTTAAGGCAATGTGGACTCACTAAGTTGACTTAATAAAGTCGACTTAGTGCAGTGGGGCCATTAAGTCGACTTTATAAAGTCAGCTTAAGCCAGGGCACCCATTTAAAGTAGACTTTACAGAGTAGACTTAATGTAGTGTGGACTCACTAAGTCAACTTAATAAGGTCTACTTAAAGTTGACTTTAACTAGACTTTATTAAGTCGATTTAATAAAGTTGATTTAGCTTTTAGAATGTAGACATAGCCATTGGAATGAACGAATGAGAAGTGAGTAAGACAATTTTGCCAGGACTAATGCTGAGAACACAGGGGTAACGGAGAAAAATGTTTGTGGAGTGTTACTTAAGAGAGACTAGGACCACAGAGATATTATTTTTTTTACCCCAGCCAAGAAACAGATTAAGAAATTGATACTTATGTTACATAGCTAACACTGCCTAGAGCTGAGCAAATAATTGATTTGGGGATTTAGCTGCTGAACCAGAAATAAAAATAAAAATCAGCTCATTTCAAACTCAAACTGATTTTTTTCCTTCTTTTTTCTCTTCAAAATGGAAAACTGAAAAAAAAAAATCTTGTGGGTCAAATTAAACATTTGAGAAAGGTCAACCTTAAATGACATTTAGTTTAAAAAGAGTTCTTCAAAATATTGTTTCAAAATAAAATGTCAAAACGATTATTTTTTAAAAAAGCAAGTGCAATGTTTTACATTTGATTTTTACCCTAGGTTCCCCCCCCCGTATGAAACTATTCACTGAATTTGAACCAAATTCATGAAGTGCTGTTGAACAATTCTGCACTGCCTGGATTGAACCAAGGATGACAAATCACTTCTGTGCTGAGGGCCAGAACTCAAGACTGTGTCCTATTTAAGTGATGCCTATTTTTTGTGCCAAAACTCAGCAGAGGTGATTTTCATTGTTGATGACTTAATGAGTCCTTCAAAATCTTCAATTTCTTTATTCCATGAAAATGAGTAATAATGAAGAAAGGTGAAAAACAGATAGGTGAAAAACTAAAGGAAAATGAAAGCAAATGTATGAAAATTGATTTACAGTGTCAGCTTTAAAAGGGCAACAGTTGAAATGTGCATATTTAGCTTTTTTTGATTCCAAGCAGCTGATTTGATCCACTTCAAATGTTCAGCAACCAAAAATTTGTCTTGGGCTAAGAGACATAAAAAATGCCCAATCAAAAAGATTTTCCAGTGAGCAAAGGAAGAAGTGGGGAAATGGATTTTAGAATAAAAAGTAGAATAAGAAACAAATTCCTTAAAAAGATCCTTGTACAAAAAAAAGTTTTTAAAAATAAACAAACAAATCAGATTCCAGCATTTGATACTCTTCCTTCTGACAAGTCTTCAAAGTGGGCAACAGAAACTTCCATTGCTAGACTTTGCATTATTGCAAAAGACAAAAACAAACAAGCATTCTTACTGTCAAACCAGGAAAAATGCAAAACAAGGCAAAGAACAAAGTGATAAAAGTATTTGCTGATGAAACTTGCTCAGTTTAAACTAGAAATGTCACTACTCCCTGTTAATTAAATTCTTAAAAGTAATTTGGTTTTAAAGACAATATTAATTAAAGGACTCTCATGAAAGAAAGCATTAGAGAGTTCCATCTCAAATGACAAGAGGCTGTCACTTCATGATAAGGTCTCTGATCTTACCTATACTATGAATGTCAACACAGAACACCCTCAAAAACAATCTTTATCAACAGATTTGAATAAAAAGACTGCCAAATGCAGTCCTTTGAACACAAATCTCTATTTCTCACTGTAAAATTCACTGGAGTTGTTCAGAAGAGGATGCACAAAAGCAGAACAAGAGCCAGCAAATCAGCACACACAAAAGCCTTAAGCCTGCCTCCCCTCCCCACATATGCACCTCAGCTTCATCCAATGTACCACACCACAGCTGCATAAGACCATCTTTGATACTGGCCTGCATGGGCTTGTTGAAAAACCTTAATGGCAAGATTGTATTGAACACTCCAAAGCAACACAAGACCATACGCAAAAAAGCTCCACATGTTCATTTTTTAAAAATTATGGATCTGATGAAGGCTCCAGCTTCTTATGACTTGTTTGATTATGGCAGCACCCAGAGACTTCAGTAGAGATCAAGGCTCCTGCAACAGGAAAGCAGGCCCACCTAGCTTCTTACTGCACTGAAATGAAGAGGTCTGGGCTGACCATGGCACTTATAAATAGAGCCCTGCGCAGATACAAATAAGTGGATCTGTATCCGACCTGCATCTGCAAGAAATGGTCCGCGGATATCTGTGTTGTATCTGCAGATGCGGATATAATGCAGATATCCACATATTTTCTGGGCTCTAGCTCTGTGCAGATAAAAATATGTGGATCCGTATCCAATCTGCATCTGCAAGAAATGGTCCACAGATATCCGTATTGTATCCGCAGATGCGGATATAAGGCGGATATCTGCAGATATCTGTGGATTTGCAGGGCTCTACTTATAAATGAGAGACAGTCCAAAGGCAAGAGAGTGTTCAAAACCCAAAGAGAGGAAAGTTCAGTACCCAGAAGCTGAGAGAGTTCGGAGGAAGAAGGTGGAGTTGGGTTGAGCAAATGGAGCTATAAAAGGTCAGTGGACATGAAAAGGCAGTTGGGAGTCACCTACAAAATTCCCCAGACCCAGGCTGCACAGCCAGAGAAGGCTGAAGGCTAGGTACAGCAAAAAGAGATGCCTGCTGATTCTCTGAACAGAAGCTTGAGGCCCTGAGAGGTGAACGCTTGGAAATGATTGAAGGGGATCCTATTAATGTGTCTGGGCCAAAGTTGGAACCATAGTTAAAAAGGAAACAGGACTGAAAAACACTCCAGATATAGTTGCTTTGTTGAGGTGTGGTGAGAACCACCAGATCCACCTCCAAGAGCTGGAGCTGGACAAGAGGTATCAGGGCCACACTTGAGAAGTGAGAAATGCTAGAGCTGTACCTCAGAGATGGATCATAGGGAGCAATGTCCAAGCTACATGTGGTGTGATGATAGAGTATTGGGACTTGAAAGAGTGAATGTAGTTTTGGATTATGTTGGGGAAATTTGAATTATGGTCACGGGATTTACCGTAACAAATAAACCCCCCAAAAGGCTATCTATACTTTGAAAGCTTCCATCGAGTTACTAAACTGAGGTGGGTGTAATGGTCTTGCCATGGCCCACTGCTGGTGGGTGCTGCAGCTGGAGACCCTCCTTCTCACGTGTGGTGAAGAATTCAAGCAAGTGATCTCCTGAATCTTAACCATGCTGCTTCTCCTCATAGGTGAGCCTTGATCCCTACATGTCATAGGCTGTAATGTCAGTCAACATTAATTCTGTTGGATTCAGGTAGGATCCCCTGGCAGCTCCGAGAAGTGGCATGATGTCAAATAATAGACTTCAGTTTTGCAAAATCATTTCTGTTTTACCCTTAGCATATTTTCACACTGATGCCACCAGGAGTAACAGTACCAAACATATGTATATATATATTTCAAATCTATGTCATAGTCTGAGAAAAAGACCACATACCTGCACTTCCATAGACTAAATCCATGCTCTTGCAGAGCTCTGCAGTGCCGGTCATAGCAGATTGATTCTCTTCTATGAGTTGTGTTGCACTGTGCATTAGCATAAATGTAAAGCTGAAGATGGAAAGAGACAGTAAGTCCAAGTGGAACTCCGTGGGCCCGCTTCTATAGGGGTGTGTCAAACGGCTCAAGGTCTCCTTCCATTATTTCAAAACTCACTCTAAAAACCCTCCACTAGCAATGAGTCTCAGAGACCAGGTCACTTGACTTGGACTCACTAGGCTCTCATTATGGGGAAAAAAATAGCAGTGTATACATTCTCTCTCATGCAGAAACCGAGGCTCTGAAATTTAGTGAGCAGTGAATATCTCAAAGCCTGGGGTACAGCCCAAGCAGGCATGTGTTTATTGATATTTTTAGCCATGTACAAAGTTGAGTCAGTTGATCCAACCGCTGAGACTCACTGCCATGGGGATATTTCTGCAATGTAGATATACCCTTTCTTATGTGTCTGTACAGTGCCTGCCCTAGTGGGGTTTTATATCTTGACAGGAGCTCTAACTCACTCCTATAAAACTACAACTAACAAAATAATCTGTAAAAATTATGTTCCTTTAAAAACATCACAAAGTTCTACTGAATTTGAAGAGGCAATGCTAGTTTTCACTAGCTGAGTGGCTGGCCTCATGGGACTGACATGGTGTTTATAAGTGACAATAGTCCTTCAGTTCAAATTGTTTACTGTGCTCATTAATTCCTAATTCTGGTCTCCAAAGTAAATAAAAGGTTCACACCTCTTTTAGCAGCAACCCAGTCTCATCATCTGGGTGGAGTGCATTGTTTGTTGAGCTGGAGCTTCTTTCATTCAATGGAAAAGTTCTCTGAAGGAAGATGGAGAAGTCTTCAGTGGAGGTGACATAAAACTGGGAGCCACAAAAAACATTCTTGAATTCAGGCTGAATTTCTCTAATAGTTTCAGTCAAATAAATCCCCAAAGAAACCTGAAAAGAAAATTTTAACAAATGTTTTGAAAATTTTATTTCAAACTGAAATTTCATTTTTGAAATGTCATTTCTTATTCAAATTTGAAAAACTTATTTCAACCCAAACAAATGTTGAGCTTTTTGTTTTGTCACAATAAGTGAAAAAATATATTTCAATTCAATTGAATTTTTCTTGGATTTTTCATTTAAGTCACTAATGATTGGCTCAGGAGAATATAATTAAAAAGGAATACACACATACACAAGCAAACACACATCTAATCACATCCAGCCAATTCTGAGAGAAATCTTCTTATTTATCCTTTTGTACTTATCCTGCACCTTTGCAAATTTCACTGCTCCTACATTTGCCTCTTGCAGTATTTTCTTCTTGTTGTTGATACCCATCAGAAAAGTAAAATTCAGAAAAGGATTTTAGTGGCTTTTATTGTTTATTAATTATTATTATTATTATTAATGTGCCTTTACAGTAATCCACAGGGGTGAAAATGGGATAAGACCAATGCAAGATCTGGGAACCATACAACTTTATGCTGGCCACCTTCCATGCAGAGGAAGAAAGCTTGTCCAGTGGTTATGGTGCTGATGGCTTTCATAAAGGACAACTGTTCCATTTACTTTGTGACTTTGTGCAAGTCAATTAGCCTTAATGTGCCTCAGTTCCCCAAATATAAATGGGAATAATATAGCACATTGTAAAGGGATGAAAAAAAATGAAGTTTTGTGGAGCATTGAGATATAACAGAATGGAAGCTATAGATGCATTCTAGCTATTGTGTGTGTGTGTGTGTGTGTGTGAATTTTACCCGAAGCTGATGTACAAATTTCCATTGACTTCAATGGGACCACCTCTATAGTTCTGTGCTTTATGGATGTCTCTGGAAGTCATCCCCATGGGACAGGGCTTGGGTTTGTCCCCAGGTGGAAGTGTCCTCTCTGTCCTTGGTGTGCATGTTTGCATTATGTAAACTGAGCTATTCAAGATAGACACCACACAGCAGCTGATCTGAATGCCATACTTGTTGATTTTCTGCTGTTACTTTACGAATTAATCAGCTGTTATCTAAAATATATACTAAATATTAGAAATTTGTGTTTGAATGAGTCTTTGTAAACAAAGGTTGCAAATGCTGCAAAGCACAGGACTTGGTGGTGATTGGAGACTTCAGCTATCCAATTAGCTGATGTCAGATTTCTGCTCATTTATTCTTTTGTGCAGAGACTGTCCTGTTTGTCTGATATACAAGGCAGAGGGGCATCTCTCACACATAATGGCATAAATCACATTGGTGGATGAGCAGGTGAATGAACCTTTAATGGAACAGCTGGTATTATTAGGTCCTGTAATAGTGTCTTTTGTGCATACATGTGGGCAAGGTTGGCAGAGTGGTTTATTGCAGGGATATGTACTCCCTTTAACAGTTCTTTTGTTAGGTCTGTAGTTGCTGGTAAGTATGTGTTTAAGGTTGGACGGTGGTCTGTAAGTGAGGAGAGGTCTGTTTCCCAAGGCTTGAGAGAGTGAGGGATCATCTTATAGAATAGGCTGTAGATCCCTGAGGATGTGTTGTGAAGGTCTGACTTATGGGTTGTAGGTAATGACTAGAAGTGTTCTGCTGTTTTCTATCATGGGCTTCTCCTGTAGTAGTTGACATCAGAAATCTCAACACCCTAAAACCAGTGGGTCAGCATTTCAATCTTCATTCCATTAATGATTTGTTAATTGCTGTGCTTACATAGATACATACTAATTCAAGGCATCAAAGGGAAGCTATTGAAATTGAATTCATTTGTAAATTTGGTTGCACTGCTTCAGGTCATAACTGGGACACTGAATTTTAATCTCATTACAAGTGATCTGACCTCATCTCCCTCTGTTTGCTGTTCCCTAGTGTTAGAATCTTTACAAATGTTATGATTTGCTGTTAGTGTGACCTGTTCCTATGATTTACAGTTCCCTGCATTTGTTTCATTCTGTAAGTTCCCCCATCTTGAAAGCATCCCACAAAAACTTGTGCAAAAAATAAATTTGTTAGTCTTTAAGTACCACAGGATTCCTTTTTTGCTTGTTTTACTGAACTAGACTAACACAACTACCCCTTTGGATATTATAAACAATTAACACAATTATGCAGGGAAAAAATAAAAAAGGCCAAGGCACAAACTGAGATCAAACTAGCTAAAGGAATAAAGGGTAATAACAAAGCCATTTTTAAAAAAAACATTAGAAATAAGAGGAAGACCAAGGACAGTGTAGATCCATTATTCAGAAAAGAGAGAAAAACAATAACAGATAATGTGGAAATAGCAGAGGAACTAAATGATTTCTTCATTTTGGTCTTCACCGAGAAGGTTGGTGGCAAATGGATGCCTGACCTAGGAGAGGGCAGTAAAAATGGTACAGGATAAGAAACTAAAATAGGAAAAAAATAAGTGAAAAATTACTTAGACAAGTTAGATGACACAAGTCATCAGAACCTGATGACAAGTTCCCTAGAATACTCAGGGAGCTGATACAGGAGATAACTGAGCCACTGGCTATTATCTTTGAAAAATCTTGGAAGACTGAAAAACCCCAGAGGACTGGAAAACAGCAAATATAGTGCCCAACTATATAAAGGGAAATAAGGACAACCCAGGGACTTACAGACCGCTTAGTTTAACCCCTGTACCAGGAAAAATAATGGAGCAAATAATTAAGGAATCAAAAAACAAACATCTAAAAGAGAATAAGATGGATCTGTCAAGAACAAATTGTGTCAAACCAACCTATGATAGAGTAACAAGTCTTGTGGATAGAGGAAAAGCGGTAGATGTGGTATATCTAGACTTTAGTAAGGCTTTTGATACAATCTCACATCATCTTCTCATTAACAAATTTGGAAAGTACAGCCTGAATGGGGCTACACTAAGTTAGGTGCAAAACTGGTTGGCTAACCACTCACAGACAGTAGTTATCAATGGTGCCCAGTCATGCAGGAAGAGAAAAATGAGCAGGGTATTGCAGGGATAAATTCCAGGTCTGATTCTGTTCAATACTTTCATCAGTGATATAGATGATGACATAAAGAGTAAAGTTACAAATTTTGTGGATGATGCCAAGCCAGAAGAGGTTGCAAGTGGTATGTAGGATAGGATTATAATTCAAAATGATTTGGACAAAATGGTGAAATGGTCTGAGGTAAACAGAATGAAATGCAATAAAGGTAAGTGCAAAGTATTCCACGTAGGAAAGAACAATCCATTGCATGCATACAAAATGGGCAGTGACTGCCTGGCAAGGAGAACTGTGGAAAGGGATCTGGGTGTTATAGCAGACCACAAGCTAAATATGAGTCAACAGTGTAACACTGTTGCAAAAAAGAAAAAAATGCTCATTCCATTCTGGGATGTATTAACAGGAGTATTGTAAGTGAGAAACAAGATGTAATTCTTCCCCTCCACTCCATGCTGATTAGGCCTCAAATGGAGTATTGTATCCAGTTCTGGGTGCCTCATTTCAAGAAAGATGTAGACAAGTCCAGAGAAGACCAACAAGAATGATTAAAGGTCTGGAATACTTGACTATAAGAGAAGATTGAAAGATTTGGGTTTGTTTAGTCTGAAAAAGAAAATACTAAGAGTGGACATGATATCAGTTTTCAAGTACCTAAAATATTGTTATAAAAAGGAGGAAGAAAAAATTGTTCTCCTTAACTGCTGATGATAGGACAAAAAGCAATGGGTTTAAATTATGGCAATGGAGGCTTAGGTTGGACATTAGAAAAAAATTCTTAATTGTCAAGGTGATTAACCAGTGGAATAAGTTGCCTAAGCAGGTTGTAGAATCTCCATCATTGCAAGTTAAGAGCAGGTAAGACAAGCACCAGTCAGGGACGGTTTAAGGTGGTACCTGGTCCTGCCATGAGTACAGGAGACTGGACTCGATGACCTCTCCTTGTTTTTTCCATTTTCTATGCTTCTGTGATTCTGTATTCCTCTGTGCTGTAGTCTTCTAAAGAACTGACTGTAATGGAAAGCACCCAAGTATGAGGCTAAATCCTGTTCCCGTCAGTGTCAATGGCAAAACTATGATTTATGACTTTAGTGAGAGTTGGACTGGGCCCTCAATTTTGTTAAAAAAAATGATCACAGCAAATTGGAGCCTGGACAGTACTAATATTGCCAATTTTAACAGTCACATAGTTCACCCTCAAAACGAGCTTCTGAAGAAACAACTAACAGACCTTTAACTCTAGCAAAGAGATTGGGTGCCACTCTAATATCTTTTAAAAGAACTACTCAATTTAATTTATACATAGATAGCAGAGAAGTTGATCACAAGTTTCTTCCTGGTGCTCCTTAATGCACTACTTGTTTTTCTTTATTTTTACATTCTAAATTTGCCAGTGTTTCTTGCTGTAATATCTTTCTTGCCTCTGCAAGAATTCCAGCCTTCTGTGCACCCTGCTTGCATCTTGAAATTCTAGTAATCTCCTTATGTACTTCCTTCCTTGGGTACCAATAAAACCACCATCTGTCTTAAAAAATTAATATTGATAGGCAGATTGAATATAAAAATGCTTCTATTCCAGCTTCAAATTAGTCTTGGTGATTTTGTTAAATCTTTTTAATGGCCACTGTCAAAGAGGACCCTGTGTTCTCAGAGAAAATGAGTTGCTGTATTTCTTCCAAATAAGTATTTGATTTGTTTAAACGGAAAATAGCCCTGAGCTAAAACAATAGACAAACTAATTGTCTAAAACCAAATTAATTAAAACTCATCAGATCAGCTTCTTTATGGAATTTGCGGTAGCTGTGTCATGTTTTACCACAAAACAAGAAATCCAACTTTGTAGATTTGTTTTACTGATCATAAGAGGCTCATACATAACTGGTTCAGTTATTGCTTTAACAATTTTAAATTGGAGGGAAAAAGTATTATATTGGTCCAGGGTCTTTTGTGGCTTGCTTTTTGGATTATAAACTACACTAACCAAAGTGTGATTACTGTAATCACATATTACAAATACAGTAGCTGGGCCAACATAAAATGTAATCTGGAAAACCCTCATGATTAATTCATCACTTTCTCCATGATCTGTGCATCTGATCTGGAGATAAATTCAAATTGTCTTCTCTCTGTTTCAAAGTGGGAAATATTTTTAATAGATTCCAGGAGTGAAGTGAATTAATAATGTGCCAGACTGCAGGTCAAGTAACAAATAGACAACCAGAGTTTGTTCAGAAATTCTCAGACTAACTTCAGCATACAAATGTATTAATTTTCTCATTGTTAATGGGAAAGCTCTATCTAAGTCAGCAGCTGGAAATTCTATGTCTGATCTTCCACTCAATCACATCAGTTTTATGATAATGCAACAACTCTGACTTCAGTGGAGTTTCTGCTGAGTTATACCAAAGTAAATGACAGGACCATCAGGCCCTCTCTTTTTTATTTCTTAAGACCCTGACTGAAGAAACCATTTAAGAATATGCTTAATTTACATACATGTTTAAGTCCAATTATGCATGTCCTTAAGTGCTTTACTTAACTGGGATGTAAATCACGAAACTTGTAGCATAGTCTTATCGGGTTCTCTTCCCAGATCTAGTTCCTACTGACTATTGTACCCAGAAAGGTCATTTACTTTTTTCAATCCCTCAGTTTACCTGTTTGGAAAGGACTGTTTCTTTCCTTGTGGGTATAGCACCTACATCTGTGGTGTCTTCATCTAGTTTGGGAATTGTAGGTCGGTGTTCCCAAACTTTTCATCATCACAACCCCTTTTGAATGAAGTATTTCCTTCCAGGACCCCGGACAGCATGGAAAATGCCATTTTGCTCTTTGAACAATGTGATTTCATATGCACCATACATTTGGGGACCTACTGTGTGAAGCAAAATGGCATCCTCTATACACTAGTGATTGCTGTGACCCCATCTACTGGTGCCAAGACCCCATTTGGGGGTCATAATCCACATTTTGAGAACCACTGCCTAGATGCTACAGCACTGAAAACAATAAGAATAATATTAATTATAATAAAATATGAAGTGGGCTATGACACTACCCACCACAGTGGGTATTGTGAGGTGTAATCAATTTAGATTGTAAACTACTGTGAGATTATCAGACAGACATTACTATGTGATGTGAGCATGTCCTTTAGTTTAGACATGTCAAATTCCAGTTACATTTGGTCCAATGAAAGAGCAGACCCTTTTAAAACTAAGGAATATTCCTTTATCACAAGTCATAGAGCACTATATTTATAAAATATATGGATGTTAGGAACAGAAGGATCTATTATGGTCATCCAGTCTGACCTCCTGCATGATAAAGGCTAGAGAATTTCATTATGTGGTTCCCATGCAGTGCTGAATTACAGGAAGAGAGCCACCAGCTTGCTAAAATCAGGCTTTATACCTGCTGCCATGTCAGCTGTTCTTTCTGATCATGCAAAGCTTGAAAGTAGAGCTTTCTAAGTTCCCGTTCCTGATCACACCATAGTGCGCTCAATTGGGAAACAATTTATCAGAGCATTTCCAGCCTCTATCCCCTCTTTTCTTGATGAGTTACAGTGGACATTTTAGATAGAAATGCAATATGATCTTTGATGTTTGACTACTGGTGGCTGATATGCAAATTGCCTATGAAGGAAGGGTATATGGGGTGGGTTCTGAGTTATTACACAGAATTCTTTCTTGGGTGACTGGCAGATGAGACTTGCCCCCCACGCTCAGGATTTAGCTGATTGCTATATTTGCGGTTGGGAAGGAATCTTCCCTCCGGGCTGACTGGCTAGAGCTCTGGAGGATTTTCACCTTCCTCTGTAGCATGGGGCATGACTCACCTACCCATGAGTTCTCTATAAAGTCCTTAAATCATTATCTGAGGAGGTAAATGACTCAGTCATAGGTTAGAGGCTTATTACTAGAGTGGATGGGTAAGGTTTTGAGGAGCTTAGACTAGATGATCATACTGGTCCCTTCAGACCTCACAGTCTATATGATTTTAAGCACTCCAAGTGTTGGAGAACCAACTACACACCTAGATAAACTGACCCAATGGTTATCTACCCTCACTGTAAAAAATGTGCTGCTTATCTTCAGCTTTGATCCACTGCAACTTGTGCTTCTTTCTGTTAGAATATACGGCTTTCTACCACAAATCATTTTCCCATGTAGCTGCTTATAGTCCGTGACTGAGTCATCTCTTAACAATCTCTTTGTGAACTATATAGACTGAGCTTCTTTAGTGTCTTACAACAAGGCAGGGACCCTAAACCTTGGATTATTCTGGTAGCTCTTTTCTGAATTCTTCCCAAGAATCTCCTCTCTTCCTTTGGAGTTCTGTGCTAGATGCAATATGTGCATAGTTTAGGTATGACTGTTGAGGATGCCACTCTGAGTAACTCCACTGAAGACAAAGGACTGGCTAAGGCTTTACACCACTATAAAAGAACATAATTTGGCCTCTGTTCACAGGTAGGCAGAACTCAAAACCATCACATTAGTGGAACTAATTCTGCACTTTCACTTGTGTTAATGAGCAGTAATTGCACTGAAGTCAAACATGGGTGTGTTCACACAGAGCTTTTATTTCGAAACAACACTGGTTGTTTGAAATAAAAGTTTCTATGTCCAAACAACGTTTTCTTGTTTCGAAAGGAGGGAGCTCCTCATTTTGAAACAAGAGCCCTCCTTTCAAAACAGCTTAAACCCACTTTGCTTTCGAAAGGAGGGTTATTTTGAAACCAGTGGTTTCAAAATAAGCGGTTTGGACATGTTATTTTGAAACAAAGAGTGTTCTGAAATAACAAGGAGCTTCCTCCCAGGATGCATAGCACCCTGGGGGGAAGGTCCCACCCCCCCTCAGCACCCTGGCCAGGGTGGTGAGTGGGGTGCAGGGGGTCGGAGGGTGCCCCAGCTGGCTTCCCCCCACTTCCCCTTGCTAGGAGTGGGGGGGATGGGAGCCTCAGCCCCTTTCACCCCCCCCACCCCTGGCAAGGGGAAGGGGTGTAAGCCGGCTGGGGCTGCCCCCAAGCCCGGGGCACCCCCCCCCCAGGCTACCTCCGCCCTCCCTGTGTGGCTCCTGCTGGGTGCGGGGGGGCTTTCTCTGTCCCCCCCGCATGGCTTCTGCCCTGCATGGGGGGCTTCCCCTGCACCCCCCCGTGGCACCTGGAAGCCCCCCCGCCCCAGGCAGAAGCCATGCAGGGGGGTGGAGGAAGCGCCCCCGCACCCAGCAGGGGCCGTGCGGGGAGGGCAGAGAAAGCCCCCCCACGCACCCAGTAGGGGCTGCGCAGGGGGGTGCAGCGGAAGCCCCCCTGCCTGAGGCTGGACCTGCAGGGGGGCAGGGGGAGCCCCTCTTCGCCCCTGGCCAGAGCAGCAGGGTGCAGGGGAATGCAGGGGGCGGGGCTTCCCTGGCCCAGCACAGGGCCTTCCTCCCCCTCCCCTCTCCTATTTCGAAATAGCATGTCCAGTGTGACATGCTATTTCGATTCCCTCCTTTTCCCTTATTTCAAAAACATTTTTTTGTTATTTTGAAATAAGGTGTTTCGAAACAAGCACTTGTGTGTGAACATAGCCCTTATTAAAATGAGTGTAGGAGAGAAGACAATTAGGTCTAGTATTTCTAAACTGTATCTATATGTAACTTAAATAATATATTTCATAATATTTTATGTTTCTTACAAACAGAATCATCTTAACTGTATAAACTTAATACAAGGGAAGGCAATATAAATCACAGGAATGTTTTTCACTTTGAAAAAGTTGATTAATTAGTCATCTGAAAAAAAATTTGGAAAAAGAAAACCTAAGAGTATAGTGAAGTGTGAAAAAAACTTTCTATACTTATTTCCTTTTATGTCAGGCTAAGAAATAAATTTCTGTTATTGAACTAGTATTCATGACGCTAACATCACGTGAAGCACAATAGGCTATGATCTGTGTAATTTTTCTGTTCACTTTTGCAAAGCAAGGTGATGGTTTGATACCCCTTATGCCATGCAAGGTTCCCTTATTAAAGCTTTAGTTTATTGTGGTATCATGGTTCCTGTGAAATCATGTGTCTGTACAGAGGTGAAGCAGATTGCATAGCTCAGATCTACAGGACTCCTTCTCTGAGGCTGGAGAATTACATTGACAAAGGCAATGCAAATTTAGCTGCCTAGCTCAGGTGGAATTATGGAATTCACCACAGCTCAGGAAGAAGGAGTGCCAAGGGGGATTTGGAAAAGGAACACAGACTCATTGAGAGAGAGAGAAAGAGAGAAGCTGCTGGGTTTTGTGGGGAGAAAGACCATCTTGGAAGCAACTAAAAGATTCTGGGACTATCAATGTGGCCAGGAGGACCTAAGCTGAGAGAACACCACCAAGAACCTGTCTTGTGGGTAAGGTGGAGGAGAAAATCCTAAAGAGTAGTCTTGGAAGAGTATTATTAGTTTAGCATGTATTTTATACCTTTTATTTGCTTGTGGAAACTCCTGATGCCTTTATTAAATGATTGTGCATTGGTTTAATAGATACTAACTTAAAATCATATTCCAATCAATAAACTAGTATTCATTTTACCTAAATCTGTGTGACATTTGGGGGTGTGGATCTATGTTAATTGGACAGATGTGAGTCTATCGCGATCGAGGAGAAGAGCCCAATCCCTGTGGCATCTGGTAGTTGGGAGTGCCTGACTGAGGACCGTAAACCCGAGTAGCCAGATGGCTCACACTCACTGCCTGGAATCGATTACTTGCAGGGGGCTGGTGTGCCCTGATTCAGGAGTGATTAGTAACCTGGCAAAACAGGATAAATCAGGGTTCAGGAGTGGAGATCAGGGAGTTGCAATTGCACACCAGACTGGATTCTGGGAGCAGCCTGTCATAGGGTATGTCCACACGAGTCTTTTATTTTGAAACAACACTGGTTGTTTCAAAATAAAAACTGAATGTCCATACAACGTTTTCTTATTTCGAAATGACAGGCTCTGTCATTTCGAAATAAGTACCATCTTTTCGAAACAGCTTAAACCCCATTCATTTCGAAATGGCTGTTGTTTCGAAATGGTTATTTCAAAATAAGGCCATTTGGACATGTTGTTTCAAAACAACACCATTATTTCAAAACAACTGTTTTGAAACAACATGTCCAAATGGCCTTATTTCAAAATAACCATTTCAAAATAACAGCTGTTTCAAAAGCAGGCTTTCCCTTAATTCAAATTAACATTTTCTTAATTCGAATTAACTTATTTTGAAATAAGGACTTTATTTTGAAATAACTTATTTTGAGATAATGATGTATGTGTGGACATAGCCATAGTTAATAAATAAAAGACAGACGTTAGTTGCATGGTGATAGAATAGGGAAAAGAACAGCTAGAAAGAGAGGGAAGGTATGTGAATGCCTTAGGAATACTAGACTAAATTCTGTTTTTATTTCCACTAGCTTTAATTTGGAGTAACAGTGCTGAAAATAGAGGGAATTATGTACGCAGTCACTGCAACCTCACAGCTGTGCTCTTTAAAATATTTTTGAGTGTAGTTTTTGGAATTAGTGTTTGTGGACAGTTAATCTAGAAATATGCATAACATTGTTCAAATGGTGTGACAATCTGTTATTGTTTATCAGCCCATCAACATGAATTGCTTTAAAATAATTCAGCATCGTCTGATTGCAAATCTGACACAGAGTCTCTCTAAAACAAGCCCAAATGGACATCTGGTAGGCTTTTTCTAATCTCAGCATTAATTTTATTTTTTATTTAGTTTTGCAGAAAAATAAACATTCAAACATTGCTACATACAGACAGCAGGGAATTTTCCCCTACTTTCCCCTTCCATGGGTGATTTTCTTTGCTTAGCACTAACTTTCAGTATGGTCTTCAGAGGAACACTTGAAAAGCTTTTGCTACAGTCTTCCACAGTACTCTTATCAGTAACTTAAAGGAGCATGCTTTGAATGAATGGACTCAGTGTCTAGCTGACAGCCGATAAACAAGCAGAGCGCCCCAGGGGTTGGTGCTAGGGGTGGTTTTCTTCAAAATCTCCATTAATGATCTGGAAGATGGGGTAGATTGCACCCTCAGCAAGTTTGCAGATGACACTTAACTGGTGGGAGTGATAGGCTCACTGGATGGCAAAGACAGGATACAGAGTAACCTAGACAAATCAGGGACTTAGACCAAAAGAAAACTGATGAGGTTCAACATGGAGAAGTGCAGAGTCCTGCATTTCGGATAGAAAAATCCTCTGCACTGCTACAGACTGGTGACCAACTGGTTAGGCAGCACTCATGCAGAAAAGGATATGGGGGTTCCAACAGACAAGAAACTGGATATGATTCAATAGTGTGCCCTTATTCCCAAGAATGGTAAGGGCACAAGTCTATGGGGCCAGATAAAATTCATCCGAAGGTGCTGAGGGAGCTGGCTGATGTGATTGCAGGGCCACTACCCATTATCTTTGAAAACTCATGGAGAACAGGGGAGGACCGGATGACTGGAAAAAAGGCAAATATAGTACTTAAATTCAAGAAAGAGAAAAACGAGGACCTGGGGATCTACAGACCAATCAGCCTCAGCTCAATCCCTGGAAAAATCATAGATCAGGTCCTCAAAGAATCCATTCTGAAACATTTGGAGGACAATAGAGTGATCAGAAACAGTCAGCATGGATTCACCAAGAGCAAATCATGCCTGACCAACCTGATTGCCTTCTATGATGAGATGATGGGATATGTGGATGTGGGAATAACCACTGATGTGGTATACCTTGACTTTAGCAAAACGTTTGATACAGTTTCCCACAGTATCCTTCTCGGCAAGTTAATGAAGTATCGTTTGGATGAATAGACCATAAGGTGTATAGAAAGCTGGCTAGATCACTGGGCTCAGTGAGTAGGGATCAATGGCTAGTTGGCAACCAGTAACTAGCGGAGTTCCCCAGGGGATGGTCCTGGGGCAGTTCTGTTCAACATCTTCATTAATGATCTAGATCATGGGATAGATTGCATGCTCAGTAAATTTGCGGATGACATCAAGCTTGTGGGGGGAGTGGTAAACATGGTGGAGAGCAGGGATAGGATTCAGGGACACCTACACAAATTGGAGCTTTGGGCCAAATGAAAACTCATGAGGGTCAGCAAGGAAAAGTGAAAAGTCTTGCACGTAGGATGGAAAAATCCCATGTACTGCTACAGGCTGGGAACTAATTGGCTAAGTAGCAGCACTGTAGAAAAGAAAAGAACCTGGGAGTTATGGTGGATGGGAAGCTGGAGATGAGTCAACAATGTACTCTTGTTGCCAAAAAAGGCAATGGGACATTGGGCTGGATAAGCAGGAGTGTTGCCAGCAGATCAAGGGATGTGATTATTCTCCTCTATTTGGTGTCGGTGACGCTGCCTCTGGAATACTGTGTCCAATTTGGGCTCCACTTTACAGAAAGGATGTTAACAAATTAGAAAGCATCCAGCAGAGGGCAATGAAAATGATCAGAGGTTTGGGGCACATGACTTACGAGGAAAGACTGAAGCAACTAGGCTTATTTAGTCTGTGGAAGAGAAGACTTGAGGGGCGATTTGATAGCAACATTCAACTACTTGAAGGGGTGCTCCAAAGAGGAGGGAACTAGGCTGTTCTCAGTAGTAACGGGACGGAACTAGGAGCAGTGGTTTCAAGCCGGAGCTGGGGCAGTCAAGGATGGATATTAAGAAAAACTTTCTCACTAGGAAAGTGGTGAACCATTGGACTGGGTTACCTAGGGAGGTGGTTGTATCTCCATCTTTAGAAACATTTAAGGCCTGGTTAAACAGTACGCTGGCTAGGATGATTTAGTGGATGTGGTCCTGGTTTTAGCAGAGGGTTGGACCAGATGACCTCATGATGTCCCTTCTGATTCTATGATTCTGTGATTCTATATTGGGCTGCATTTGTTGGCGCATTACCAGCAAACAGAAGAAAGTGATGATTTCCCTCTATTTGGCACTGTTGAGAACACACTTGGAGTAATGTGTCCAGTTTTTGGGCCTCCCACTACAGAAATTAGGTGGGCAAATTGAAGAGAGTCCAGAGAATGGCAACCAAAATGATTAGGGGGCTGCAGTACATGACTTATGAAGAGCGGCTGAAGGAAGTATGCTTGTTTAGTCTGTAGAAGAGAAGAGTAAGGGGGGATTTGATAGCAGCTTTTAACTCCTTGAAAGGGGGTTACAGGGAGATAAATTTAGGCTTTTTCAAGTGACAGTAGATGGCAGAACTAGGAGCAATGGGTCTCAAATTGCAATGGGGGAGGTCTAGGTTATATATCAAGAAAATCTTTTACACTTGGAGGGTGATGAAGTACTGTAATAGGTTACCTAGGGAGGTGGTAGAACCTCCCTCCTTGATGCTTTTTATAGTGAACCTTGAAAATACCCTGGCTGGGATGACTGAGTTGGGGTTTGAGGAGGGGAGTGTACCAGATAACCTCTTGAGGTTCCTTCAAATGCTGATCTCTGATTCTATGAAGGGCCCACTTGTGAACTGCCTTACATATGTGGCACAAGGAAATAACTCACCGTTACAGGCTACCTATACCATGGGTAGCAGTATGAGGTAGGAAAGAAGATGGTACCGGACTCCTATACATGTGGACAAGAAGTGAGCCCACAGAGTGATGCAGATTAATTACCTTCCTCACCCAGAAGTCAATAAAACAGGAACCAGATTTTGAGATCTGAACGCACATTGTTTGACTCCTGGTCTGCTCCTGGAGCAATAGAACTAAATGCTGTCCCTTGAGGTAAAATCACAAGTGGATCATTAAGGTGTTGTTTTGAAAGGGTTGTATGATGGCTACCTTCTAGTCAATGCACTAAGAACTACAGCTGGATGATATTCTTTTGGCAAATAGTTTAAGCAAGAAAAAAGTGCAGTTTCAGTTGCCTTGAAACTATTCACAGATTTGACCCAAGGCAAAAGATTTCAGGCTCAATTTTGGAAAACTATGCGTCTGTCTACTCAGAGAACTCCCTGCCCCCTTATAATCTTTATCTCAGTAGCTAACACGATTATCCAGGATTTGGGAGACCAGCTTTGAAGCCCCACTCTGGAATTCAACTCTCTCAGCTGCTAATTGAGCAACCTCACCGCACATGTTGACTGTGTCCTCACCAGGATTTTATTTCAAAACAACAGCCATTGTTTCAAAATAAAGCCAGGTATGTCCGAACGATGTTTCATTATTTCGAAATGACGGGACCCCGTCGTTTCAAAACAATGGCCATCATTTCCAAACAGTAAAACCTCGCATGCAATCGAAATAGCCATTGTTTTGAAACAGTTGTTTCAAAACAACGGTGTTCGGACACATTGTTTCGAAACAATGGCTATTTCGATTCTGGCGTGGCTTGACCTTCTTCCTCCCAGGGTGCTCAGGGACCAGGAAGTGCCCTGCCAGCCTGGTGCCTCCTGCCTGCAGACTGAGAGCAGCATGGCCCAGGCTCGAGGAGCTGGGGCACAGGGGTGATGGCTGGCACCCATATGGTTGCAGGATGAGATCCTGTCCATCTGGTGGATCTGGGGCAGAGAGGACATCAGGGCCAGGTTCCAACCATGTCACAGAAACATTGACGTGTACCAGGACATCACCAAAGCCCTGTCAGTTGACAGCTACGAGTGCACCACTGAGCAGGTGTGCTCCAAAGTCAAAAGCCTCCAACAGGAGTACACGTGGACCATGGAGGCCTGGCAGCTCCAGGGGCCAGCTGCTGCCACCAGCTGCCCCTTCTTTGCTGAGCTGGATGCCTTTTTGGGCAAGGAGCTCAGTGGCCTCCCTTCTCAGCCAGTGGACGCCAGCAAGACCCGCGCCCTGGCCACATCACCTGACGGAGACCACTCAGAGGCCGAGACTGCGCTCGATGTGGGCGACACCAGCCAACCCAGCAGTGCACCACCTGGCAGCCTGGGGTGGAGAGGAGCAGCAGCCCTGAGGAGGAGCCGGGGGGTCAGCCACCCTGGAGGGGACATCAAGCTGGACATCCTGCATGCCAGTCGGTTTGCGTTCCCCCGTCCCCCCAGGAAGGGAGGCCCAGGATTGCAAGGCATGGGTCCCGAGGGGGGCACGGCCCTGGGACGTGGGGCCCGGGCCCAGAGGGGTGGGGGTGCACAGGCTCTCCCATGGATGCAGGTGGCAGGGAGGCTAGTGGTGACAGAGTCCTGGGTCCAAGCAGGATGGGGCTTCTCAACACGGGGGTGGCAACAGGCAGACATGCCAGCATGCAGGGCAGAGAGCCTGCAGCCAGCACTGCTGTCACATGGCCTTGAGAGACTTCCTGGGCCACATGCTGCCGAGTACAGCTCACTACGTGCCCCCTGAGTGCAGTGTACACAGCACACAGATTGGGAATCATGCTGGCAGTCAGGGCAGAGGTGTTTGCAACTCACAGGCTGCACACACCCAAGTCCAGTAGGCTGACAGTAATTGTTCTCACTTCTGCCCTCCAGCTCGTGCACCTACCTGCCAGCCTACTCCTATGAGCCTGTCGACCACCGCAAGGCCCAGGAGGAGAGCCCGCCGGACCCGGGACAAGATCCTCGCCAGCCTGCTCCAGCTCAGCCAGTGAGCAGAAGATTTCTCCCAGGCCTGGTGAGTGGAGCAGGGGAGGTGCAAGGGCACTGCCCTCCAGCAGCTCCAGCACATGGCAGATGCTGATGACCAGGTTGTGGAGGCCCTGGAGCAGCAGGCTGCAGCCCTGGAGTCGCAGGAGATGGCCCTGGAGCGGCAGGCGATGGCCCTGGACAGCCTGAATTTTGCCATTTGCCACATAGGCACCCACCTTGCCCCCGAGGACCCTGAAGGACCTGCACCTCGGGGTCCGACTGTCCCTCGCCACCAGTGCCCCTGGACCCGGGGTGGCTGAGGGGAAGGGTGTGCGGCAGTGGCCATGCCCCAGGGGTAGCTCCCCGATAATATGCCCCCACCTAGCTGTCCCCAAACCCCCACCCTACATCCCTTCTCCCAGTTTAGTCCCCCCAGTTCTGCCCCCACTTGAACCTTGCTGCCTCCCAAGCTCTGCCTTCCTTGATCCCCAGAGGTTATGCAGTGCCATGTTAACAGTTGAAGTGGAGTGTCTATTGGGTTGGGTTCAAGGTGTGGGTGCTTTGGGTGGGTGCTGGCTGTGACAGAACAGGAGAGTGGGCAGTGTGGTGAGGTAGGCCTGGCCCTCAAATGTCCTCCTGGACATGTTGCAGAGGTCTGACTTGAGGGTTGTATGTGGTGACTAGTAGTGTTCTGTTGTTTTCTTTCTTGGGCCTCTCCTGTAGTAAAAGACTTTGGGGTACCTGTCTAGCTCTGTCAATTTGTTTTCTTACTTCCCCAGCTGGGTACTGTAGTTTCAGGAATGCTTGATAGGGATCCTCAAGATGTCTGTCTCTGTCTTAGGGATCAGAGCAAATGCTACTCAGACAAAGACAGACATCCTGAGGATCTCTATCATGAATTCTTGAAACTACAGTACCCACCTGCGGAAGTAAGAGAACAAATTGACAGACCTAGACGGGTTCCCCGAAGTCTTCTACTACAGGAGAGGCCCAAGAAAGAAAACAACAGAACACCACTAGTCACCACATACAACCCTCAAGTCAGACCTCTGCAACAGATCATTAGGGACCTACAGCCTATTCTAAAAGATGACCCCTCACTCTCTCAAGCCTTGGGAGACAGACCCCTCCTTGCCTACAGACAGCCACCCAATCTTAAACAGATACTCAGCAACTACAGATCTAACAACAGAAACATTAAAGCAGGCACGCACCCCTGCAACAAACCATGCTGCCAAGTCTGGCCACTTCTCCGCACAATAGATACCATCATAGGTCCTAATCAAGACTGCTACTCCATCAAAGGCTCATTTACCTGCTCATCTACTAATGTGATCTATGCCATCATGTGCCAGAAATGCCCCAACACCTTGTACATTGGACAAACAGGATGATCCCTGCACAAAAGAATAAATGACCATAGAACTGATATTAGATATCACAAAACGAAACAAAAAAACAGTTGCTGAGCACTTCCATCTTTCTAAGCACTCAATAAATGATTTGTTAATGACTGTTGTCAGAGATGTGACTCGGACATCGGGACATCAAGACTTCAAAGAGAAACAGCTGAACTCAAATTAATATGCAAATTAAATTCTGTGAAAACAGGATTGAATCGAGACTATGGGTTCTTTTCCCATTACAAAAGGTAATTTGACTTCAGGCTTCTCAGGGCCGGAACCTAACAAATGTTCTGATTTGCTGTTACTGTATGACCTGATCATATGTTTTACACCCCTTTGCATTTATTTTCATTCCATTCTGTAAGTTCACCCATCTTCGAAGCATCTGATGATGTGGGATTTTCTCCCACGAAAGCTCATGTGAAAAATAAATCTGTTAGTCTTTAAGTGATAATGTGGGTGATCTGGGGGAAGGGATGGAACTTGGGAGGTGCTCGGACTGTAGCACCACGAATAAAAGAGAAGGTAGTTGGAACATGGGGGGGGGGAATCAGATAATTGTCTTAAGTGCTTTACTGAAGCCCCAATACATCAGGAGAGTGGGGGAGGAGAACTCCAAGAAAAAAATTGAAGGAGGTTTATGTAATAGAACTGGAAATCAACATGACAAAGTAGGGGAATCGGCCGAGCATCTTAGGTACCTATACACTAATGCGAGGAGCCTGGGAAATAAGCAAGAAGAATTGGTAATACTAGCGCAGACAAGGAACTATGATATCATAGGAATAACGGAGACATGGTGGGATAGTCTGCATGACTGGAGCTCTGCCATGGATGGATATAAACTGTTCAGTAAAAACAGGGAGGGAAGAAAAGGGGGAGGAGTAGCACTATATGTAAAAGAGCTCTACGACTGCTCAGAGCTCCATTATGGAAGTGGAAGCGTGCCAATAGAAAGTCTGTGGGTTACATTGAGAGGGGAAAGCAACAAGGGGGACATGGTGGTGGGTGTCTGCTATAGACCACCAGACCAGAAGCAGGAGGTGGATGAGGTGTTCTATGGACAACTAGCGGAAGCTTCTAGATCACAAGCCCTGGTGCTCATGGGGGACTTCAATTACCCTGACATCTGCTGGGAGGCCAATACAGCAGTGCATGGGCAATCCAGGAAGTTTTTAGAGAGTGTTGGGGACAACTTTCTAGTACAAATGCTAGAGGAACCAACTAGGGGCCTTGCACCTCTCGAACTACTGCTCGAATACAGAGAAGAATCGATCAGGGAGGTAGAGGTAAATGGCAACCTAGGCAGTAGTGACCATGACATGGTTGAGTTCAGGATGCTGATTAAAGGAAGGAAGGAAAGAAGCAAAACAAAAACCCTGGACTTCAAAAAAGCAGATTTTGGCTCCCTCAGGGAACTGATGGGCAGGATCCCTTGGGAAGCTAATCTGAAGGGGAAAGGAGTCCAAGAGAGTTGATTATATTTTAAAGAAACCCTGCTAAGGGCACAGGAAGATACCATTCCAATTAGGAGAAAGAACAAACATGTGAGGCTGCCAGAATGGCTTAGCTGAGAACTCTGCTCTAAGCTTAAACATAAAAAGGAAGCTTACAGGAGGTGGAAGCTTGGTCAGATGACTAAGGAGGCATATAAAGATATTGCTAGGGACTGCAGGGATAAAATCAGAAAGGCCAAAGGATAAATGGAGTTGTGACTAGTGAGGGATGTAAAAGATAACAAGAAGGGGTTCTACAAGTATATTAATAACAAGAAGAGGATCAGGAATGGTGTAGGTCCCTTGCTGAATGGGGCAGGCATCCTCGTGATGGAGGATGAGGGAAAAGCTGAAGTGCTCAATGCTTTTTTTGCTTCAGTTTTCACAGGCAGGGTCAGCTCCCAGCCCGCTACCATGGGTATGGCAGATTGGAGAGAAGAAGAGAGGCCCTTAGTGACAGAAGGTCAGGTTAAGGACTGCTTAAAGAAGCTGGATGTGCACAAGTCCATGGGGCTGGACGAACTGCATCCAAGGATGCTTAGGGAATTGGCCGATGAGATATTATCTTTCAAAACTCATGGAGAAGGGGGGAGGTGCCAGAGGATTGGAAAAAAGCAAATGTAGCGCCTATTTTCAAGAAAGGGAAAAAGGATGATCCGGGGAATTACAGACCAGTCAGCCTCACTTCAATCCCTGGAAAAATTATGGAGCAGGTTCTCAAAGAATCCATCCTAAAACACTTAGAAGAAAATAAAGTGATCAGGAACAGTCAGCATGGATTTACCAATGATAAATCATGCCTGACCAATCTCATCTCCTTCTATGATCAGATGACTGGTTTTCTGGATGCAGGAAGAACTGTTGATGTGATATACCTTGATTTTAGCAAGACTTTTGATACAGTTTCCCACAGCATTCTCATTGGCAAATTAAGGAAGTATGGGTTGGACAGGTGGACTATAAGGTGTATAGAAAACTGGCTAGATCAACGGTTTCAGCGTGTAGGAATCAATGGTTCCATGTCTAGCTGGCAGCCAGTCACGAGTGGTGTGCCCCAGGGCTCGGTCCTGGGGCCGGTTCTGTTCAACATTTTCATCAGTGATCTGATTGATGGAATAGACTGCACTATCAGTAAGCTTGCCGATGACACCAAGCTGGGGGGACCAGTAGACACGTTGGAGGGCAAGGACAGGATTCAGGGAGACCTAGATAAATTGGAACAGTGGGCCAATAGAAATCTTATGAGCTTCAGTAAGGACAAGTGTAAAATCCTGCACTTGGGACGGAAAAACCCCATGCACTGCTACAGGCTGGGGAACATTCAGCTAAGTAGCAGCAGTGTAGAAAAGGACCTGGGGGTCCTGGTGGATGGGAACCTGGATATGAGTCAGCAGTGTGCTCTTGCTGCCAAAAAGACCAATGGCATACTGGGCTGCATCAAAAGAAGTATTACCAGCAGATCAAGGGATATGATCATTCCCCTCTGTTCTGCACTGGTGAGGCCACATCTAGAATACTGTGTTCAGTTTTGGGCTCCCCACTACAAAAAGGACAGGGAGATGCTAGAGAGAATTCAGTGGAGAGCAACCAAAATGATTAAAAGGCTGGAGCACAAGCCCTGTGAGGAAAGACTGAAAGCATTAGGCTTCTTTAGTCTGCAGAAGAGAAGGTTGAGGGGGGATTTGATAGCAACCTTCAACTACTTGAAGGGATGCTCTAAGGAAGATGGAGCTCAACTGTTCTCAGTAATAAAAGAGGACAGAACGAGGAGCAATGGTCTCAAGTTGTGGTTAGGGAGGTCGAGGCTGGATATTAGAAAAAACTTTTTTACTAGGAGAGTGGTGAAGCCTTGGAATGAGCTGCCGAGGGAGGTGGTGAAATCTCTATCTTTGGAGGTGTTTAAGGCCCAGCTGGACAAAACCATGACTGGGATGGTTTAGTGGGAGTGGTCCTGCCTCTGGCAGGGGGTTGGACTAGATGACCTATGAGGTCCCTTCCAACCCTATGATTCTATGATTCTAAGTGCCACACAACTCCTTGTTTTTTTGCTGGGCTAGTAGACTAACAAGGATATCCCTTTGGAAATTGAGGAAATGAACAGCATTTAGTACTTACAGGATTAGCTAAATACCTCTGCATGTGAGGGCCTAGGATTTGTCTAAAACTTTTTCTTCCCACTTTTAGTTTGCTGAGACCATGAAGGATTTGGGAGCAAGTTTCAATCCCAGCAGCAACATCTTTGATATCAGTGTTTCCTAATCTAACAGTTTTTTTTTAGGAAATCTCATGTAATGTATCTGCCTTTCATAACTGGATTATTTTAGCCATTCCACTTGAATAATTCTGTTTTTTCATGGCAGAAATTAGTTAATCACAATTTAATTTGATATAAATCCTTGAGGAGCCAGTCCTTTTATGAATTTTATCTAAGAAGACACATCTATCAGTACTGAATCTTTAACTAGAGTTCAATTTACTTTTAAATCATTAGCGGTCAGGGAAATCAAATGACCTCTATCATTTTAAGGGCATCCCTTCTCCCTCAGTTTGAAGTATCATTTGGTTTATTAAATGATTTCTCTAACCTTTTGACATGAAGAATATTCTTACTTAAGTTAGGGATATTATGCCCTTTCTCAGTGAAAAACAGTCATGAGGACACTATGATAAAATTGCATATGATCTGATGATCGATGATGAACAAAATTACTACTAGATTACTAGATACAAAAAAAAAAAAATAGCAATGGTTCTGCAAAGTTCCGTCCCATTTTCTCCCTTGGTTACATGGGAGCAGGCAACACTCCCCTCTGTGTCCGGGCGCCTGATGTTACTGTCTGTAAAGGGGACCCTGAGTATCCCAGCGGTGATGTTACACTGGTGAAAATATGTACAACTCTGATGCAGTCCTTTTATTTATAAAGAAATTTAAAACTGGTGATGCGTCCCCTATCTGGGCCCTGTACACACTCAGTGGCATGCCTTGGGAGTCTCCAGGAATAAACCTAAACTAATCTGTGCCATGAGTCTAACTGGAAAACAGCCGTTATAAACTATGTACAGCTAATATATTTAGACTTCCAGAGGGGTAGCTGTGTTAGGTTGTATGTAGCAAAAGGAGTGGGAGCCCTGTGGCACCTTAAAGACTGTCATGGGATGCAAATCTGAGCACTCCTGGGTTATGATCTATATGTTTTTTTCTGTTCACTTGTGCACTGTGACTGTATGATTTTATGAGAATTACGCCATGCAAGGTGCTTTCATGAATGTTCATAATCTATTCTACCAGATTGCTCTGGTATCACATTTCCTGAAGCATCGTGCATGTGTGCAGACATGTAACATATTTTCCCTGGCTCAAGGGAGTGGGAGAAAGACCAAACTCTCTCCCAGCATCATGTAAACAACCAAAGCAGCAAGCCAGCAAGCAAGAACCTGGAGGAGGCAAAAGAGGGTGCTAACTGAAGTCCCTTACACAGAAGGGACAAAGAGATCAGCTCTGCCCAGAAAAACAACTTGAGTCCTGTAGCACCTTAAAGACTAACAGATTTCTTTAGGCATGAGCTTTTATGGGCTCCAACCCACTTCATCAGATGTGGGCTGGAGCCGACAAAAGCTTATTCCTCAAGGTATCTATTAGACTTTAAGGTGCCACAGTACTCTCCTTGTTTTTACTGTACAACAGACTAACACAGCTACCCCTCTGAAAATTTCTGCCCAGAAAGGGAGGGGTCGAGGGGGTTTGAAAAGAGAGAGAAAGACTTGGAATGATTTGGGGCTTTTTGCCTGGGAAGCTCCATCTTGGAACAACTTAAAGCAAGATCTGGGCCCTGCCTGGTTTCAGACAGAAATGGGCTCTGCAAACATCTGACAACCAAACATTGTGAGCATAAATTTGGACCAATGAGATCAGTTTAGGTAGAGATATTAAGTTTGTGTGTGTATTTTATTTTTTATTTCCCTGTAGTCACTCTTGACACATTTCTTGCATGATTCTGACTTGATTGGCCATTTTCTTAAAAAAATTGTAATCTGATTAATAAACTAGCAGTTGTTTTATCTAAAGCTGTGTGGACTTTAAAAGGTTTGAGTGAAGGAGGCTGGGCACAATTGATTTCTTTGTTAAATGGATGGACTTAAGTGTATGGTGATTAGAAATGAGTCCTAATCTCTACAGGACAGAGGCTTCCATGGTGGTATCTGGGGCTGAGGGTGCTCACTGGGGGACCACCCCCTATGTGACTGGAGAGAGCATGGTCACTGCTTGGCATCATTCACATGGAAGAGGTTGATGTGGACTGATTCAAGAGTGAGTGGTCACCTGGCAAATTGGGGTGAATTGGGGTTCAGGAGTGGAACTTGAGGGTCACAGTGGCACACTGGATCAGATCTAGGGAGCAGCCTATCACAAAGATCAACACTTTTGGGGGGGGGCATAAACTTTCGTGGGCTGCAGCCCACTTCACCAGAGGCATCCCATGGATTGCAACCCATGAAAACTAATGCCCAAAATATTTTGTTGGTCTTTAAGGTGCCATCGGACTTACTTTGTTTTTGCTAGAGTGGAGTTAACACAGTTTTACTTAACAGCAAGGAGACATAACAAACTGAGCTTAAATGTCACACTCAAATCAGCAGAGAGCAGCTCAACAATAAATTAACAAATACAATTTATAGTTGTAAATTAAGCATATCTACCTTGCACTTACACTGACTCCACTTATCTCTCCCCAGAGCATACACTCCAATTTCAGAGTGCTAAACCATTGCTTTCATGGGTACACTTGGTGATTGTGGAGCTGGAGACAACACTCTGTTAGTAGAATGAATGAGTCTGGCCAAGGCAACAAACTGCACACCCTCTCTGATGGTTGAAGTTGTTTTAACTACATCAGCATCTCTGGATTCTGGTTTGATGACAGGATCACTCTGCCTATTCTCAGATGCAGAGGCAACCACTTGAAGTCTCTTTGCAGGGTCCCTTCCCTTGCAAGTATTTTCCTGAAAAAGGGTAGTGGGTATTCACATTACTTTCCCTGCAAACACAGCTTAGTCAGCACTAGACGGGCTAATATCTTTTCATAGACCAACTTCTGTTGTAGAAGAATTCTGTGAGACTCTCAAGGTTGCGTCCCTCACGAAGCTAAGTTGGTGAAATAAAAAATATTACCTCACACAACTCTCTCTAATATTCTGGGGTCATCTAGGCTATATTTCTGTAGTTTGCTCATGAGACTGTCATGTGGAACTTTGTCTATAGTCTTACTAAAATCAAGTTCCAAAGAGGTAGCCATGTTAGTCCAGTTCAGCAAAACAAGCATGGAGTTCTGTATTATGTCAACTGCTCTCCCCCCATCCACTTAAGACAGTAAAGTTCTCAATCTTTGGGTTGCAAGAAGCTCAATGAGTAGAGCCCTGTGCAGATACAAAAATGTGGAACCGCATCCGATCCACATCCGCTCAGTGATAACATTAATCTGATCTGAAATTCGCATGCCAGGATTTAGCTGCATCTGTAACCGCAGCTGCAACCGAGCTTGGGCTCACATACAACTATTCAGACTTTGATTGGTTCATTCCCCATATGGGTCCCACCCACTTTTTTCTTTCTTGTTTGTGGTTCGCATGCTGTGCTATCAATCAGATTTCTTTGCCCACCTATGAACTCTCTGATTGACAGCAATGGCTTGCCAACTGGAAGCAAAAAAAGGAAGAAGCAGGCAGGGGAAGGAGCCAATCAAAGGCCAGCAGTGAGTCTCCAAGTCCCACCTTGAGACTCTGATTGGCTGGCAGATCACAATCTAGGTTTGGCCAGAGCGCTTCCTGGTTCCCCTGTGCAGCAGCTTCGGCAATGGATCGCAGCATGATAAGGTAACAATAGAAGCTGCATCCATGAGTTGATCTGCAGCAATGGGTCTGCGGTTATCCGCACCCAGATGCACGGATCTGCAGTGGATACCCGCAGATTGCAGGGCTGTACCAATAAGCACACAGCTATAGTGCATGGGTCATCCTCAGGGCCACATAACACATAGAGAACAGCTTATATGGGCCACAATGGCAAACAGGTTGAGAACAACTGCTCTAGTCACTTACAAATTAATTGTTTATCATATGTTCCAGCATCTTTCTGGGTATCCAAGTTAGGCTGACTAATCTGTACTTTTTGTCTGCTTTTTTAAAAGATAGGTACTGTATTTGCCCTTCTCGACTCCTCTGGGATCTCTGTAGTCCTTCATGATAATTGCTAATGGTTCCAAGGGAGCTCCAATTAGCTCCTTAAACACCCTAGAATGTATTTCACCAGGCTCTATGTAATTACCATAACATCACCTTCGCAGGGTAGGGAAGTGCTATTATCTCCATTTTACAAATGAAGAATTGAGGCATAGAGAAACAAAGGAGCAGATTTTTAAAAGGTATAATAGACATATCATGAGATCTTCAAATGTCTGTCAATACCTAACTCCATGGAACTTCAGTACCTAGGGATACCTGGAAATACCATTAGACTTTTATCTGCCATTTTAGGCATGTAAATATTACAGATGAGAAAATGAATGATTTTGCTATGGCTATACCAATGAACATGAAAATAAAAATTATTTATTTTGGAATGGATTTTTTCCCCAATATTGCTTGATGAAAATGGGGGGAAAATCACCGAGATTGATCAAAATGCCCTCAGTGTTGAAAAAAATCAATGTTCTTTATCTTGAAAATGTCAAAATATTTTGTTTCAACATTTACAAATATTCTTCATTTTCCCCTAGGCTATATACCATGTGAAAGTTGATCTAAATTAACAAATAAATTTAACATATTTAAAAATGTAGTTTTTGGCAAAAGTTCATGTGCTGAAAAATTTCACCCAGATCTAGTAAATATCTTCTAAAATCTGTCCTTTAATGAATTGTCTAACATCAAAGATGAATTGAACCAGGTCTCCCAAGTTGTAGGCTAGCACTCTAGACCCTAAGCCATTCTTCTTCTTTTGCAAAAGTAGGCTTCTTGAGATGTAATCAGAGATAGTTCATCTTTCTGAGAATTAAACTGATGACTATTATCAGGACTTAATACACCTCCAGTGTCTCTCTACAACATACACTTTTGTAGTTTGTTTATTTTCATCAGATATATTTTGGTTTTGTGGCTCCCTATAATGGGGTGTATATATGCCATGCTAGCCCAACAACCAAGGTGTTAATGAAGGAACTGCCAATCAATGACAATTCACAGCCTCAAAGCAGCTGGAAGAATAAGAAGATCTGGGGAATGGGGCAGCTGCCAGAGAAGCAAGAAGGCTGAAGAAGGCCAAATGCTGAACAGCCACCCAGCAACAGCACCCTGAGAAAGGATGACAGGACCAACAGGGTGAAAGGACTACAGAAACCAGGGAGATAGAAAGGAGCTCAGGAATTGGCCAAAGTGGAGTCCTAATTCTCCCTACCTTGCTTAATGACTATCCTGGAAGTCCATGGAATGGGTGGGCCTGGGATTCCCTACCAACTCTCTAAGAGACTTAAGAATAGAGAGCAGTCGTCAAGTCCACTGAGCAAGAGAACTGACTGACATTACAGTCCAGCCAGACTGGACGAACCCAGGCGCAATGCTCCATCCAGCCAGAGATGGTGCCATTGCACTGAAACACCAGACCATGCTGCCCAACAGCATAATAAGATTCATATTGCCTCCTTTTTAAACATTTGCTCCAGATCTCCTCTTGCATTTAGGCAGCCACTAAATTCTGTGGAAACTGCGGGTAGAGATAGTCAGAGAGACCAAACTTCACTGGTGATCCAATTCAGCTTCTAATAAGACTTGCACCACAGCAGACATTAAATATTTCTTCAAGAACCAGATGCCTGTACAGTGAAACAAACAGAACATATAATCTCATCTTTAATGACATCTTCTTGCTTGTTTTGCTGAACTAGACTAACACGGCTACCCCTTTGGAACTTGATAAAGCATTGTGATTCATGCCTATTGGAACAGACTTTTGTCTTAGCAATAGGAAAAAGCCAACATAACAGAAGTTAAAAACACATACATACCTTACAGAAGAGAGGTAGTTTCAACAAACATCAACTTTTTTATGGCTACAGCTGTTTGACTCTGCCAAAGTTAAAGGGAAAGACCTGAAATGGCATTTGGGGTGGAAAGTTCTTATAAGGGAGCAACACTTCTCCAGAGATACTGGTTAGATATAGCAGTGCTCTTCATTATTGATACCTGTAAAAAACTAATAAGCTCTTTTATCGAGACAGATAGCTGAAACAACAGCAGGCTCTTCCCAGAATACAGATATGCATCACCATCCAAAAGAAAGGTATATGCAAGGCACAAGTGGGCAGAGAGTTTCTTCTGGTTATTTTTTGGTAGAGGGATGTGTACATGTATGTCTCTGTGAAAGAAGCAGGAAAAACAGCAGACTTGCTCAGAGAGAATTATTATTTGTTACTTGACCTACCATAGCAGCTAGGAGCCTAATCAGGAGCCAAACCTCCTTTGTAAGCAGCCAAAAACCACAATAAGCCCTTATCCATGGTTCTGAGAAAAGGCAAAGAGTGCTTTTCAGGCCAAGTGCTGATTGAAAGAAACTTGGAACTGTGAGCAAAGCAATAACTTCCTGTTCTTTGATTTCTGTTGCATTTGAGAAAAACAAGATTGTGTAGATTCTTTGAAAATAGAAGGATTGCATCAAAGAAATAGCTGATTCTAACATCATTTCTCCTCCTAATCAAAATGACCCACAGAAAACAAATTTTGATTACTATTCCCTGTACAATTTGGAATTTGAGTGGTGTTCTTTATTTTATTTGGTCAATGAGAATTGGTTTTTAAAAAGTTGTACAATAAAGCAAGACTATAAAAAGAAGTACCTTAAATTCAGAGATTTTAAAATATGAGCTAATTGATAATGAAAATCAAAAGCAATACTAAAGGTAATTAAGAGCAGAGAGCATTTGGGAAGAAAGCAAATTAAGATTCTGGAATTAACAGACAATTTTTACAGTTTAAAATATGATTTCTCCCTTCTCAGTCCCAGACTAAAAAGAAAGTCAGGACACTATAGTCTGCATTAAGTTCCAGACGGATAGTCATATTTTCCTGTATATTGCAAAAACAACAAAAGTCCTGTGGTACCTTAAATACTAACACATTTCTTCAGGCATAAGCTTTCATTGACTGCAGTTACTTCTTCAGTTGCCTCTGACAAAGTGACCTACGTCTACATCTGAAATTTTAATTCCAACTTGATAGTCTGAACTAAAGTCCGAGGTTTGTCTGAACTAACCTTGGGCTAGGTCAAACTAGCCACATGTTCTAGTTTGAACTAAAGTTTTAGTTTGAACTAGAACATGTGGCTAGTTCGAATTAGCGGCTTAGTTTGAACTTTTTAAGTTCAAACTAACCATTAGTTCAGGTCTGGCCTGAGCTTAGCTTGAACAGAAGTTTGAACTAAGGTGGCTAGTCAAAATTAAGCTTTGCCTAGTCTGTACTAAGAAATTTCTTAGTTAGGGCTAGGCAAAGCCTCATGTAGCCAAGGTCTAAATTACACCAGACGAAGCCTCCTCTGCACAGACTAATTGGCTAGAGTACACATAGCCTCAGTCTTTAAGGTGTTTTTCCACTCTGCTTTATTTTCAATGACTATTTTTACCTGGCTTCTCTTAAGTTATAAATGTTGCTGAACTGGGTTATGTTGATGACTTCTGATATTTATCCACAGTAAAACTAGTCCATTCCACATGCGCATTCAAATATTTTTGAGATGAATGGGAGTGAAAGGTCATTATATTTTTAATCCCCTACACTTAATTCCAAGTCAAAATTCCAGTAAGCAATCCCTACAATCTAGTTTTCTATTTCAACCACATATATTTGAATTAGATGAAAACTTAATAAAATAATTAGATAGTTAGAAAATTTGATTTGTGGATGTAAATCCATAGACCAAAAGAGCTGAAAATATGATAAGTATTTTTCTGAGAACCTATCCTGATGTATTTTATTAAGCAACTACATCATTAACTAATTAATTTCTTATAAACATCATAGGAGAGTTTAATCTTGGAAGGCCTGTAAAGGAGAGGGAATGATGGCCTTGCAGATCCATTTAGGTAGGTAGTATGATGAAGTACCCTGAAGAAAGAGGTCACTTTTAGAAGGTACCTAGTTTCCTATGACACCAGGGACTCAGGAGTGCAAGCTGAGTTCAGGGTGTGTGTGGACAAACACAGGACTCAAAACATGCAACTCTTGCCTCTTGACATATTCAATAAAGATCTCTTTTCCTACAAGTCTGTCTGTCTGCTACATCACCATTTGCTTATGAATCACATTCCATATGTTACCATTCCATATATTAACATTTCTGGATTTTAGCATTAGCTGCTTTTAAGAATAAAGCCACCAGTAACTTGGCTTTTATGTATTTGCAAGTAGAAAAAAAATGAACATGAACTCTGTGAATAGGTCTAATAGATAAAGACATTACAAGTTTTCTCAACCCACATTCTTCCATTATATTTTTTGCCATCAAAAAGCAAGTCAATTTTACCATTAAAAATAAATTCAATGGAACCACTAAGATGTGCATATATTTTAACTGAAAAACTGTGTAATTCTGTCACTTTAAATCTCATTTGTCTTCAGGTCATTCCCCTTATTCAATTTATTTGTCAGTTGTTGTGTCCCATCAAAGGCCCTGACCCTGCTTAACTTCATGAGAAGAGTAGTCTACATGGTTTCAATGGGACCACTTGTGTTTAAGTTAAACAACACAATGTATGAAAAATCAGGGACTAAAATGCTTATCCAAACCAACCCTGACCTCAGAACTAGATCAGCTGGTATAAACTGGCAAAGTTACTATTTGGCCTTGAATATTTTGAGTGCAAACAGTCATTATATAAAGCCACTTTTTCCGGAAGTTTGCCACACTATGAAACTCTTCATTTATATTTCATCATTCAAAATATTAGAAATAGTCACATGATAATATAACAAGAATATATGAAATAATATGAGTAACTTCTCCTGAAGCCACTTGTTTATCAATTTAGGAAAAGTTCATTACTGGTTAAATAAATGCCAGGTAAGAAATGTTGATTCTTTATATAGAAAGCTGTGTGAAATATAGCTATAAAGACTTGGTGCTTTTGATCCGCCCACCCCCTCCCAATACATTACACTGAAGAATCCTGTTTTGTGTCAGTTTCCCCGGAGGTCAGAAAATAGAAACACTCTTTAAGAAGAAACAATAAAACATTTCTAGGAAGCTTTAAATTTTACTATATTTTGGCAGCTTTGCTTTTCTCTGTCTTCCATTACAACCAACTCTATACATCACTTTTGAAGTGGACCTTTTCGCTCCACCAAAAAAGGCCCAGAAAAATCCAAACACTCAGGCCATACATTTATTTTTTTCTTCATCTCCAACTACATTGATACTTTTATTTTTGCCTGAGAATTGCTTTCCCTTCGTTCCTAATGATTCTGAGGTATCGTTTTACAGTTGACTTATAAGATCAGAAAAGCCTAAGTCTAAACATCTAACTCAGAAATCTTAACCATTCTTCAATTCAAATGTTTCCTGAAGACTAGTCCCCATTTTGTGATTTCTAGATACCATTTTTTTCCAGCTGTTCATTAGGATGCCCTCTAGAACTTCTGACAAAGCCTGGCTGAGTAGAGTCATCCAGCGTTCAGCTTTTTAGGTACCTCCAGTTTGATCTTCCTACAGATATCATTACCAAGACAGATTCACCCAAACTCTCTTTTAATTACATATCCAGCAACCAAATCAACTTGTGATGATTTTTCACATGCTCAGCAGGACTGGACTGAGTCTGTATTTTCATGTCAGATTCCTACCAAGAACCAAATATGCATTATGTTTTTGTAGGTGGCAGTCCATGCTTTAACTCACTATAGAATCACAAAATGTGAGCATGACAGGATGAACGGTGGTGTTCGTCATTTGGATAGGATTGACAAAAAAGGCCCAGAGCATTTGTAGTTATTACAAATCCCAGGTCATATTTTGCAAGAATATGCACTGACCCTGGTCCCCTGGCCAAACTCCAGTTTACTCAATTAATTGATTTACAAAGTTTTCAACATTTAGTTTTGATTTTAAAATTGGCAGTGATGGAGAATCCACCATGACCCTGGGTAAACAGTTCCAGGGTTTAATTACTGTAAAAAAAATGTACACTGTATTTCCGCTATGCAACAGCAGCATATTTCCAGTCCCTGATTTTCCCCACGAATGTTTGTCTTGTGCTGCCCAACTCTCTCTTGGACAATATAAACTCATATAAAGTCTATCATTTTATTAAGAGAAAATTATGTGCTCAAGTCCCACTATCTTAAATAGAGTTTCCAAAACATGTCAGTCCAAACAATAAAACAAGTTTATTAACTGTGGAAAGACAGATTTTAAAGTTATTACCAGTAATGAGGCATAGAAGTAATGACTGGTTACAAGAAAATAAAAATAAAATGCAAGTAGTGCCTAACTTGATAGGTTAAGTGAATTCAAAGCAAAGGTGTCTCAGCATGTTTCAGCAGTTTCACTGGCTGAATCCCTTTCAGTCAGGATCCCTCCCAAAATCCACAGCAGCCTCCTTTGTTTTTTAAGTGTCACTGGCTGTGTCTATGCTAGCAAGTTAGTCTGGATTAAGCCTCCTTAATCCAGACTAATTTTCTCCCTGCCTATACTAGGCTTTGCCTAGTTCAAACCAAAAAAAATTAAACTTTGTTCAAACTTAGTGCTTAGTTTGAACTAGCTCAATGTAGCCATGCTAGTTTGAACTAAATTAGTTCGAACTAAGCAGTTAGGTTGAGCTCACTCCTTTTGCTAGTTCAAACTAACTTTTAGTTTCAACTAAAAAATGCAGCTAGTTTGAATTAAAAAGCAGCAGTTAGTTCAGACTAACGCAGCACTGCTTGGTTCAGACTAAGCAACTCCAAACTAAGCTTTCATATGTAGACATAGCCACTGATACCATGGTTAGAGAGAAAGTGACAGATTATTTGGGGCATCCCCTCCTTTCCTATAACTCCTCTTCTTTGAGAATCATTTCCACCTAAGATTCAGGAGATGGTAAGTTTGTGTAGATGGGAGCCCCTGGCTGTTTCTTTCTGAAGTTGCAAATTTTCACCCACATACTCTTTCCTGCTAAAGAATAGCCACTTAATCAGTTGATGGCCTATTTGATTTTTTTTTTTTTTGGACACCTCATTGAGGTGTCAGCCAGCCTTCTGTCTCTGGGGAACTGTTTTGTGACTGCTCTTAAGAGTTTGAAAATGTCTTAGTGAAAACATACAGTAGGATCTATAACTTTCAGTGTTGCCACATATTTTACCAGGACAATAATTATAGGTGAGTTATGAATTTTCAAATGATACCCCACAAAGCATACTTCGTACAAAATTTATCATAGTCTTGTAAAAGAGTGAACCCAGGAATACAGGCTGTCACTATTTGTCCTTAACTTAGCTGCCTTCACTTCTCTAAATCAGGCCAGGTTTTTTTTTTTTAATCACTACAGTTTTCTTCCGTGATTGTGGTTTTCTGGGCATCTAGTAAAGTATTGTTTAACAACCCTCTATTATCATTCACATTTTTCTTATTAAATTCTTCATCCTAGCTGATTTAGTTCATACTTGTTTTGAGTTTTGTTAAATTGACCTTTTTAAAGCATCACATATGTATGTTACTGGTCTGCACTTTACTAGGCTTGAACATTATGTATCTAATCAAGTCATAATCATTTGTACCTAAGTCACCACTAATTTTTAGTTCCGGTTTATCTGTTGATGAGAAGTGTATTATACAATACCCCCATGTTGGATGCAAGATTTTTGGAGTCAGGAAATGGTCATCTATATTATTTAGAAATTCTACAAATGTGTTGGAACTAGCAACACAAGATATTTGAAACATTCCTCCTCTGCACTTTTGAGTTCCTGAAGTCATGTATTATCTGTGAGATATCCACGATACAGTGTCTTTACTGTTGATGTGAGTGATCACCAATGAGTCCTTTCCTTTTGACTTGAGAACCCGAAACAATCTTTGAATGATATCTTGTGTGTCAGCTTGGGGGAGACCACACTTTGCCCCATTTTCCATCTGCCCTTACAGAATGTTTTTTCAATTGTTCTGAGTACTGAGCCCCCACCAAACGTTGTTTGAATCCCTTGGTCAGTTGGAGGATCCCTTTGTGAGCAAGACTGATTTTCTTACAGGTTACACCCATGAATAGTGTCTAGGTGCATCTCATAAACCTCTCCATTCCCTTGGACAAGCTGGACCCTGAGAGACATCTTCCACAGTTCTCACATTGAGTTCTTGGAATAAATTGGAAACTTTTATTTGTGTGGAAATCCTCCTGATACTCTTTTTTCTGGCGGCCACTGCTTGTCAATCCTCATCCATCTCCAACTGTGTAAAATGCCACTCCACCCTTTTGCCTATGTTTAAGTGCTGTGAGGCATCTTCCCTTATTTCCTCTCTCTCTAGCTCCCTAGTGCCATCTTTTTTCTTCCTCAAACATGCAGTGCTGATGTTTCCAAAAGCTGGCTTCCTAGGAACTCCTCATCTTCTTTGATTCTTCATAGTATCTCCATGTGCCCCACCAATCCAAGAATCTTTCTCTTTCAGCACAGACACCAACTTCCATTTCCAATATAGGAACCCCTTCTGGCTTTTGGAAACTAAGAAATCCATGACATATCTGTAACCCCTTCTGCCTACAGGCCCAGCATGAGTGTATTCAGGATATGGGGATTCTGCCTTGTGGTCCTTTACACAGGTGTGGGAAACTAAACCTGAAGCTCCTTTCTGTACTCTGCGTTGTGTGTTAGTGTGTGTTCTCTCAGACCAGACCCACTCAGACCAATCACCAGGAACAAGGTTTTACTCTGAAAGAAACATACAGCAGCATTACATTCCATCGGCCTCCTCTCTGCTTGTCTGCCACATGCTCCCAGCCTCAGCCAGTGCCTATATTTCCTGAGCAGTAGGGCAGGTGTGCTTCCTGGCAGGAACCAGGAAGTTCGCCCAGCATGCCGCAGTTTGTAGTCCACAACTTGTAGTTCTCGCTGCTGCTATTGAAGAACCTTGGACCTTGCTCTAAGCCCTTCCCCTACTTACTGAAAGGGCAACCTCGTCCCTTTCCTTAGTCAACAGCTTCTTGAGTTGACTATTGTCACCAACCATTTGAACTGTTTTGAAGATCATTGTGCTGCATGTCACCTGACAACAGCACTAGCAAAATGCATAATCTCTGTCTCTACCATTAGGCAGTCCACTGGTCGAGATCAAGCCAGACAGGTGCCCTTCGCTTTCTAACTGAGTGCTGAGGAGCTGGGCAACTATCCCTAGGTACCTCTCATGCATCATCCCACTCTGTCTGCCATTCTTCTATCTCATTAGATTCATTCAAATTCTCTTCCTTCTGATCTTTGATCCCAATGGTCTGGTCTGGCTCCTCCAGGTCAGAGTAGTGAGATTCTGAGTCAAAATGTTTTAGGTCTGACTCTAGTGCCTCTGTACACTGAAGCCCTGGCTCCCCCTTAACTGTACTGCCCATCCCTCATGTTCCATGCATCTTCTGTGTATGTCATCCCTCTACTGATTTGCTTTCCCTTATGGCAGTCTGATCTATCTATAGAGCGCTCAGTAACTTCCTTTCTTGCCTCTGACCCCAGTGAGAAAGTTCCCTCAATAGGTAGGAATGGAGTTATTTGCTTATGATGTATGAATCATGCCCCTTTTCCAGATTCTGACTGTATAGCATAGATATACAGGTCCCCTTCTATTCTAAACACAACATAAGGAATGGGTCCCCATCTGTTTCCAAGTTTTTGTCTCCCTTTCTTTTCCCTAGCCATGAGCACCCTATCTCTAAGAGCAAGTGGGTTGTCCTGTGTCTTGCGATCATAGTACTGTTCCTGGTGAAGTTTGGCATCTTCTGATACTCATGTAGCTTGGCAATATGCTCTCTATAGACATTCCCTCAATCAAGATACATACTCCTCCTCCTCTACACCCTCATCTCCTCGGTGGGGAAAACCCAGCGCCAGGTCTCCTTTTAGTCTTGGGTGCCAGCCAAACATTAAGAAGAATGGGGAAAACCCAGTGGATACATGCCCAGTGTAGTTACAGCCATGGGTCTTAGGCTCAACATAGTTCTTCCAGTTTATCTTTTGAGCTGGATGCAGAGTTCCCAGCATATTCATGAGTGTACAATTGAACAGCTCAGTGATCCCATTCCTTTGAGGATGACAAGGTGTAGTTCTGCTCTTTGAAGTCCACAACAGGTTCCAGAGCTGGACCAGGTGATTACTTTCAGAATTCCTCTTTCGGTCTGTGCGTATCCTTTCAAGGATTCCATAGTGGCAGATAAACTGTTTTCACATCACTTTGGCTATAGTATATGCCCACTGATCATGAGTAGGCTATGCCTCAGCATACTGGGTGAAGTGGTCAGTAACTACAAAAATATTCTCAGTGCCCCCACAGGATGGTTCCAGTGCAAGAAAGTCAATGCACACTAGCTCCAAAGGCCTAGTAGTATGGATTGAAATAAGTGGTGCTCAGGCTTCGAGGATGCCTTTCTTTTTTAGATAATGCCATTTGCAAGAGCGGTGGACTGCATGCCAGGCCAGTAACAGAGAGCACTGATAAGATACACACTACAGTCAATGCCCACATGTCCCATATCTGTGTGCAAGGCTTCAAATACTTCTTGCTGGAGTTTCTCTGGCAGAACCATCTGCAGGATCTGTCCTTCCCCTGGGATTGTTGTTCTCCTGTAGAGAATCCCCTCTATCAGCTGTAGTCCCTTCTCCATTTCCATAATGTCTGCACTGGTGTTTCCTCCTTCTGCCTCTCCCTGGCACTAGATGCCCACTTCCTGGTTAGGTAGGTCCTTACTCAGGAACATGACTGCATTCTTTTCTTGCAGCCTCCTCAGTTCTTTCTTAGGCAGGCCTGGAATTAATTTTACTTCTGGCCTGTCAAGAGGCCCAGCTCTCCCCATTGTAGTGCTTTGGCATTCATCCTTCATTGATACAGAGGACACATTGCTTCCAGCATTTAGAACTGTACTTGCCTCCTCCTGAAGCAACTGACACAAGCCATCAACATTTGCATTACTCTTTCTAAGCCAGTACTTTATATCAAAGTTGAACTCCGCCAGGTTTGCCACCCATCTTTGACTGGTTGCATCCAGTCTGGTAACATAGGTCAGTGGATTGTTGTCAGTCAGCACTGTAAATTGGAGTTCTAGTAGCTGGTCTCTAAATGTACCTGAAGCTGCCCATTTTAATGCCAAGAATTCCAGTTTATGGGCAGTGTAAGAAGGCACTGTGGCCTCGCTCAGAGCTGGAGACAGAGGAATGCCCCAAAAGTCCTCTCTGGCCAAGCTGGGGAACTGCAGGACCTAGGCCCCAGAACAATAGGGGTGTGGTCAGAGCTGGAAGGGGAAGTATAAAAGCCCAGGCTGAGAGCTCAGTTGGGGCTGAGCTCCCAAAGGAGAAGGATGTGTCTGCCTAGAGAGAGCAAGCTGGAAGGGTCAGGGTCTGGGTCCGGATCCGGGTCCGGGTCCGGGTCCAGCCCTGCTGGCAGGCCCCTGCCTCTCTGGGCACCCAGCTCTATGGCCTGCCCAGCCTCGCTGGGCTGAGTGACTGGGTTGATAACCCTGAGGCAGCCCCAAAGCCCACCAACCCACAGGGCAGCCACCCCATCTGGAGGCAGATCAGGACCCAGGGGAAGCTGAAGAGCCTGTGACCTGCCAGCCCTGCCATCTAGAGGAGCTACCCTCAGTGAAGGAAGAGATACCAGCAGCATTCAGGCCCTGTGGGCTAGAGGAGCTACCCTTAGCAGAAGAAGGGACGCCAGCAGCCTATGGGCCCCTGAACCTGGAGGAGTTGCCCCTCATTGAGGAGCTGGAGGAGTACCCTGACCTGCCACATATGGACACAGAGGGGTTTGCTGGGATCCCACATGCCTTCTATGGGGGAGACACCAAGCACAGCTACCCCATCTGGACTTAGGGGTACTCAGGGCTGGGGAAGGGTCGGGATTGGAGGAAGTAGCTCAGGGAAGGTGGCATGCCAGGCCATATCACAGGGCTGAGTGTTTTGGTGGGAGCCCCGCTGACCCAGTGGTGAACCACCTGACCACTGCCTATGGCCCTGGGCTGAGACACAGTGGAGTGAGTGGACCTGTGTCTCCCTCCTCAACCTCCTCGCTTGGTTAAAATCCCGAAGAGTACCTGACCACCCGAGCCCAGAGACTTTGTAGTTACCCACCCTGCCTGGGGGCCAGGGCCTTTGTAGTTGCCCGCCCCACCTGGGGGCTGAGGCCAGAGACAAATTTCTGACTACCGGGCGGGGTGCCTCTACCAGCTAATTCCCCTGTGCCATCAGCAGGAGGTGCTCTCCGGACCTGCAGGAGACGTTGGTCTCCTACAGAAAGGATAACTTCCCTGAGGGGCTTTGGCTTCTGCTGGCAGAGGCTATGACTCTCTCCTTCCCTGACTGAATCTGCACCAACACAACTCCTAACCCATCTGTGGATGCATCTATTTGGAGCATGAACAGTAAACTGTAATTAACATATCCTAAGATTGGTGCATTAGTCAGCTTTATCTCCAGCTCTGTGAAAGCCTGATTGCATTCCTCTGTCCAGACAAAACTAGGTATCTTAGGCTATGTCTACACTAGCAAATTGATCTGGATTAATGAGGCTTAATATAGACTAGTTTGGTCCTGTCTACCCTAGGCTCTGGCTACTTCAAACTGAAAAAGCTTTTAGTTACTTGTTACTTCTAACACTAAGGTTGAACTAGCTGCTTAGTTCAAATTTTAGTTTGAATTAGTGTGATGTAGCCATGCTAGTTCAAACTAAATAAGCAGTTAATTCAAACTAGCTGCATTTTTTTAGTTTGAACTAACTTTTAGTTTGAACTAGCTGTTCTTTTTTAGTTTGAACTTGAAAGTTATTTCAAACTAAAAAACATGGCTAGTTCAACCTAGGAAGCCATTAACCCACAGGCAGTTCAAACTAACCAGAAATTGCTTAGTTTGGACTACACAAGTCCGAACTAAGTATCCTGGTGTAGTCATAGCCTAAGTGGAGACCCTCTAACTTCTTCTTTTGGTCTGGACTTTACCTGAAGTTAATCTGAACAACCGAGCTGCCAGTTTGGGGTAGCCTTTGATGCATCTCCTGTAGTAACCTGTGAATCCAAGAAACTGCAACACTTCCTTCCTGTCCTGGTAGATACTATGTCTTCAAGTTATGCCACTTCTTTTCATAGAAGGTGACACTTTCTGGGCTTCAACCTGAGATTGTGTTGATGGAGTCTGTAAAAACTATTTGCAAGTGTTGCAGATGCTCCTCAAAATTACAGCAAAACACTATAACATCATCAAGGTAAATTAGTACTGCTGAAAAGTTTAAATCCCCCAGGACATGTCATCAGCCTCTGGAAGGTAGCTGGTGCATTCTGTAGTCCAAAAGGAATCCAGTTCAAATACTTAAACAGCCCCATAGGGGTGGTGAATGCAATGTTGGGCCTATCTTGTTCTGTCATTTCCATCTGCCAGTACCCTGAGATAAGATCCAAAGTAGAATAATATCTGGATCCTCCTACGGCATCCAGAGCTTCCTTGATTCAGGACAGAAGAAATGTATCTTGAGGGGTCTTCGCGTTCAGCTGACTGTAGTTAATGCACACTCGCACAGAACCATCTTTCTTCCTTGCCACTACCATCAGTGAAGCATACAGATTTTGACTGGGCCTGATTGCTCCTACCTCAACCATCTCCTGCAAGGTTTTGTGGACCTCCTAGTACTGTGCCGGAGGTATTCTTTGATAGGGTTGTCTCATTGGAATAGTATCAATTAGCAGTATTTCATGCTTGACTGTGGAAATGTAGCCCAAGTGAAAGTCATTTTGAGAGAAAACATTAACATTCCACCTCAGCAGTTCTTCCAACATCTTTCGCAGAGCTGGGTCCTGTATTGCTGCCTTACTCAGGTCCACTTACAGCATAGCAGCATCAGCATGGGCCACTTCTCTCAGTTCTCATCTTGGGGAACTTTTTAAGTTGCTTGTCATGCTGGCCATGCTGTATGCCACTGAAGCTGTGGCAAATGACTGGTTTCTTTTTCTTGCAACTTGTTTGCTCTACATTCTGCAGATAAATGTAAGCCTTTTCATGCTCAACATCCACCCTCAGACCTTCTGGCAGGTAAGACTTAGCATCAGGTTCTATCAAGCCAGTGTATGGGCCCCACCCTATATCCTAGGGGGCCTTCACAGGTACACATCTTCCTTCTCTAGCTCTTAACAAGAAGGGATGCTTGCCAGCATATCTTAAGGCTTATAGGCTGAATACCAGGCTGGTGTCTTCCCTTTCAAGTAGACCAGGAACTGGTTCCCCCACTGGTTAGCTAAATTCTGCCACCTGGAGTGAATTATATTTGTCCTCAACAACATGGGGACTTCCTGGCAATACTTTGCCCCAAGCACCACAAGGACAGGGACTCCCTTATAGGTTTGGCCAAGAAAAGCTAAGTCTATTTTGATTGCTCCATGATGGGTGACGCCTTGGCCTCCGACTCCCACTATTAAGATATCTACAAGCATAGGCCTTAATTTGCCCAGGATGGGATGGTTCCATCAGAAATCATCAATGATGTTTGTGACCTGAGACCCTGAATCAATTAGAGCCTTGCACAGGACACCATTTACCTCCACAATTTCCTCATTCAAGGGTCCAACCAGGTCAGGATGTCAGGTTGGAATTGTTTGGGTACGCTGGGAAGTCATGCATGCTGATGCTGTAGGGGGAACCTTTCACCAGTTTTGTGCTCTTCACCTACACCTCAGTGTCAGATGTTAGCAGTTTAAAGAAGAGGGAGGCTCAACTTGCCTTGGATTCATAATGTGGGACTTGGGGCTAACAGCAGCCCCAGGCTACATGACCTTCTTGCCCACAATGGTGGCTTTTGAAATGGCCTCTGCCCCCATGGACACTAGCACCAGAAGTACATTTATCAGTGCTCCATCTGGATTTTTGGGGGGTTATCTGTGCTACTGTGCCTTGTTGCTGCAGTACATGTGCCGCCAATAGTCCCATTATCTCATGGCTCTGTCTCTGGAGAACACACAGTTCTTGAAACAGCTCAGTTAAGCTCTTTACTGTTTCCAGCAATACCTGAGCTGGGGCACTGCTGGGTGGTGGCACCTCAGGAGTATTTTGCACAATGACATCTGACAGGACAGCTTGTTGCCGGCTGTTTATTTCCTGGGCTGGAATGCCCATTTTGCCTTCTGTTTTTCTTTCTTGGGCCAGCTGATGCAGTTCTCCTTGCAGCTCTGAGAATATCATGTAGCAAGGTTGCATACATGCCAACCTGTTCTGCACTTCTCACTCCCAGATGCCATACATGAACCGCTGTTATCAATTTATAGTCTTGATCAGGGAAAGGATGGCCTCCTCTGAGCTTCTCCTCAACCATTCACAGTAGGGCCTCTAACTTGATAGTATATGACAGTGTTTCCCAACCAGTGTGCCATGGCACACAGGTGTGGTGTCAGGCCTGAGCAGGTGTGCCATGGAAGTTTTTGAAAAATGTCTCAGTTCTGGATTGGCTCATGAATATTCATGAGTTCATTTGGAGACTCTATGGCAGTGTGACTCAAAATAATTTAAGGTATCAAGGTATGCCATGGCAGAGAAAAGGTTGGGAATGGCTGGCATAGGATGAGACTCTCTCTCTAGGGTGTTGGCATCTCTCATAAAAATCTGCCATGGGATCCAGCGACAAATTGCAGTCACTATACTCAGCTCTAAGTTCTTCAACCACTCAGGTTAAACAGTGGTCCTGAGGTGGCAAGTTAAGGACCAATTTTCAAGTTCCCCCACTCAGATATCTCACAAGTGTTGGGAATTTCAAAGGTTCAGGAATGCCAGTGACTGATAGCTGGGACTGTATATCCTTTATCCACTCCTCTGTATCTACTATGCAGTCCATACCACCACTGAACACAGGAACCCCACGGATCTGGTGCTGTGCAGGGAGATAATGGAATAGCTCTGATGCTATATATGGGGGCATTACTGTGTTTCTCCCCAGGATTTCCTTCCCAATACTTCCATCCCTAATGGCAGGAGTCTCTTGGCTACGATATCTGGAGGGGGTTTCTACCATCACTGACTCCAGACCAGGCACAGCCAACCCCCTATGGCTCTGAGCAATGAATCTATGCTTTTCCTGGTTGTTTTGCATGGCAGCTTCACTACTGTGTATGCAAACAAAAATTAAACTTCCCCTATCCAAATCAAAACACCAAATAGTAAAAAATGTAACCCTTCCTGCCTATGGGCCCAGCATGAGAGTGTTCAAGATGGGGAAATTCTGCCTTCAGGCTCTTTACATGGGGTTGAGAAACTAGGCTTGAGGCTCCTCTGTGTACTCTCTGTTATGTGTTAGCGTGTATGTTAACTCAGACCAGACCCACTCAGACCAATCACCAGGAACAGGGTTTTATTCTGAAAGAAACATAGAGCAGCGTTACAGTCCATCAGCCTCCTCCCTGCTTGTCCGCCACTCGCTCCCAGCCTTAGTCAGTGCAGACTCTCCCTGCAGCGGAGGGCAGGAATGCTCCCTATAATGCAACCCCCCATACAAACCAGTCCTAACTACCACAACAACTGAACCCCAAACAAACAAGCCAGCATTGTCCTTTAGCCTCATTTCAACTCTTCTCAGGGTGTTCTTTAAGCCCTTTTTGGTCCTGCCTGAAAGGAACATACAGCAGCATTACAATCCATCAGCTTCCTTCCTGCTTGTCTGCCACATGCTCCCAGCCTCAGTCAGTGCAGACACTCCCAGCAGGGGAGGGCAGGAGTGCTTCCTGGCAGGGGCTAGGAAGTTCTCCCAGCATGCCTGTTCATAGTCTACCACCTATAGTTCTTGCTGCTGCTATTGAAGCATCCTGGACATTGGACTACATATCCACTGCAGGTCACCACCCCCGTTCCATCACTGACCACAGTGTAATTGTACATCAAGGTGGATCTAAAGGAAAACCTCTCACACTGTCTCCAAAATTCTCCTGTTAGCTGCCTCTGACCATAGCTCTCAAGTTCACTCAGTAAGTGGCTCTTCATATTTTAATACCAAGTTCTCCTGCTTAACTCAGCTCAGTTCCACTTCACCCCTCATCATTAGGGAGTGACTGACTGCTAAGAAAGCTACACTGATTAAAGGTCTAAGAGTCAGAGCACCACAGCCCTTACCAGGGCACCAACAAACAGATCTGTCAGCTTCTTACTTAGGGTCCCACAGCCCAGATATTCAGCCTATAAACAGAGGGTATGTCTATACTGAAGGCTCTGTTATATTGACTTGAGAAGGTTGTCTTTAAATTGACTTAGAGCATCCACACTGAAAACTGTTGACTGTCTGAGCCCACAGCGGCAGGTGCTAGGCCAACCCTTCATGGTGGCCAGGAGCTCTGGGAGGGGGCCTGGAGGCTAATTTAGTCAATTTAAGGGCTATCTGCTGTCTACACTGGCTTAAGTCGATTTAACAAAGTTGACTTAGGCATTAAGTCAACCTTAAGAGGTGATGTTATTAAGTCAACTTCAGGAAGCACTTAAGCTGACTTCATAAAAGCCCAGTGTCACTGCAGGGCTCTGTAGGTCAACTTAAGGAAGCTAAGGCTCCACTGTAGAGGTACCCAGAGAGGAAACAGTCAAACAAAACACCCATAGATGTCCCAACATCAGGGCCATCCCCAGAAGAGTGTAGGGCCTGGGGCCAATAAGCCTGTATGGGGCTCTGCATCCTTACCTGTGCTGAGGGATACAGGCCAGGCTGGTTCAGAGGTTGGCCTCACACTTCCACCCCTCCCCTAAGGCCATCACTCTGCCCCGGGGGGTGGAGCGGGCTGATCAGGGGCTGGGCTCTTCTCTCCCACCCCATCTCTGGGGTGGCCCTCCCCAACCCCAGGGCAGAACAGCCGGCCCAGAAGAGGGGTGGGAAAGCAGAGCCCAACCTGTGGGCTGGCCTGCTGTGCCCCTGGGCTAGCTGTTCCCCACCTTGGGGGCAGGGAAGAGCCAGCCCAGAGCAGAGGCCGCCTCTGCGCTCCCACCTGCCCCCTTCCCTACTGCCTTTGTCTCCATGCCAAAGACAGTGGGAAGGGAGCGGGGGGCAGTGTGGCCATGGGGGGCAGTGGTGCAGGCCCTACACTGCCCTGCTAATGGCAGGACAGCATGGGGCCCACAGAACCACAGGGCTTGGGGCAATCACCCCTCTGCCCCCCCCCCCCCCAGGACAGCCTGTGACCTGGGCCTCCTGGGATAACCTTCAGAATGTTCCAAAATCAGGGCAAGCTGCGAAACCTGGGGCCAAAGCGCCAAGCCACTGACAGGTGGTACTTAAGCCAGTCTCCCTGTCAGTAATAAAACATGCTTCTGATTCCTCACTCTGGTCATCACCAAGCATAACAAAATAGAAACAGCCCCCTTTATTGCACATAAGCTTCTCTAGTCCCCACCTAACCACTGGATCTCTTAAAGAAATAGGTTCTCCTAACCCCAAAGTGTCACCCACATTGCCTGGAACAATATAGGCTTGGATCTTACCCGAAATACCATGCTGCCAGGCAATCCTTTAGTAACTACAACTAAAGGTTTAATATATTTAAAAACAAAAACAAAAACAAAAACAACCAACCAAACAAATAAATTAATCTGTTAGTCTTTAAGTGCCACAAGACTCCTTGCTTTTTTTGCTTTACTAGACTAACACAGCTTCCCCTTTGGAACTTAAACAAAACATGAGAGATGTTAAAGGGTCAAAGTGAATCACATACATACAAATGATTTAGAGTCCATAGAAAGCAAGTCCTTGAAGAATTTGCAGTTTACAGTTTGGTCCAATTCCTCTGGTATGCACCCAGCACCTGGGTGGGTCTCACTCCTTTGTTCAGTCCCAGAAGAATAGTTCCAGAGAAGAGTTCTGGTTTCAGACAGACTGAAGACAAAGTGGAGATGGGGTCATTGCCTTTCCCCATGCTCTCAGAGTCCTTGCGAAATCAAAATGGAGTTGAGTCACATGGTCAGTCTGGGTGACTCATCAAACAGGTTTCTTCCTAGGCCCACTGTAGCTGGGAGTTCTTTTAATGGGCCATTAAGGGGACAATGGTTTTGCAGACACCCAGTCTGGGATTGCCTTAGAACAGTGGTTCCCCACATTTCCTCTGCAACGGCACACCTTGCTACCTTTAATTAATTTGAGGCACACAACCATATAGGTTCCAAATGAACTCAAGAATATTCATGAGCCAATCCAGAGCTCTTTAAGTAGTTTTTTTTAAAAAAATTTGTGGCACACCTGCTCAGACCTGATGGCACACCTGGGTGCCATAGCACAGTGGTTGGGAAACACTGCCTTAGAATCAAATAACTTGGAACATAAATAGAACAAACATATTCCTAATTTCTAATACAGATTTGACACCTATATATGAACCATACATTCATTCCTAGCAGATTATAAACTTTATTGGTACCCAACATGGCATATCACATATGAATTATTGCAAATATGAAATATTAATACAAAATATAATCATAGACAGCCCCCTAGACCCTGACAGCATCACACAGCCCTGTCAAACATACTGCTCACCAAATCCTACTACCATCTCCAAAACTCTCCTGTTACCTGCCTCTCTTACCTGGTGTAAATATAGCAAGTGGCCTCTCGTTCTGTAGCTTTTGTGAACATTTTTCACAATGTTAAGGAAATGGATGCAGTAGACAGAGAAAGTGGCCACCCCATTGACCTGTGAATTATTGCTACTGTTTGTATTACAGTAGTAGCTCAGAACCCCATTTAAAGATACTATACACAGTTTAGGTAAAGCAACAAAGACAATAGACCCTGAGCTGATGAACCTATGTGTCTGGCCAGAAAGCAACAGGTGAGTAACACAAAGGATGATGTAAGCCACAAAGGTAAAAGAGTTGAGCAGAAAAGTTGCAGTCACAGTATTATCAACTGAATACAGTGAATCAAAATGTACTATGTGTTAGCAGTACTCAGGTATTCTATGAGATATGAGTAAACTGACCAAAGTTCCTTACAGCTGTTATTGCACACAGAGTGTCTTCTGTAGGGACTTCTGTCTTTTCTCCCACTGAGATCTACAATCAGTGACATTCATGCCAGAAAACACTATAGCCCAGCATCTTCATATAACCCATTAATTTTCCACCACAACAATGAAAGCATCTAGCACATTTGCCATCTTAATACATCCAAATCACTTTTCAAGCAATTTCTGTCCTACCAGCTCTAAAAGATGGATTTTTTTCCCTCATTCAAACTCTCTTTGCACTTACAGCTCCATTTAGCTTAGGGCCCTGTAATGAGTCAGGAAACATGAAGATTTAAACAAAAATAATCAGTTTCCCAAACCCCAGTGGGGATTTAAGTGACGGAAACATTAGAAGTTTTCAGCATCATTATAGAAAGCCTCAGATCTGCACAGATCTAAGTGTTACATGTTAGCTCTGTGTTCTTGAGGAATCAGAGCATAGTATCTAGCCTGTGCCTCCCCCCCCCACACATCCCCCAACCTCTGCTTGAACTGAAAACCAAAAACAGTAGGAAATGGGAGACATCCTTTTCCTAATCTACCCATATCCAAAAGCCATCAGCACAATGAAGCTTCATTTGCATTGACTATGGAGAACCAGACTCCAAAGCAGAAGCCGTACTGAACTCTGGGATTGAAGAAGCAAGAGCCGTACTGAACTCTGGGATTGAAGAAGCAGGGAAGCATTGCCTGATGGGGGATCTCACACCAGAACGAACAAACTCAGCAATCATCAGACCACTCTAGTCACAGATGTGATAATTGATACCCAAAATACTGAGTCTGCCTGACCGTATTGTGAGCTTCTCTGAACCATTACACCCAGCCAGGAATGTGTATTGGCCATGTAAACAAGTCCTTATAAAAAACCTTTACCCACATAGTAGTGTAGTGTGTGTCCTGTGCAAGTCCTGACTGGATCCTTTCTGAATCTTGTGTGAGTCTGGATTGAGTCCTGAGTCCTGATGCTTGGATCTAAAGCTGTATCATTTCCACTGGGATTTGGCTTTTCCCCTTCTTTGCTGACTGCTGTGGGAGCTTTGTTTCCATCCAGCCTCTGACCCTGATCTGCACAACCTGGAAACCTTTCTGCTACACGGAGTGGTGAGACCCCCCCCCCCTTCTCTGTCTCTGTCTCTCTCTCTCTCTCTAGGCCTGATACAGTAGAATCTAGGTAATATTGTAGCTGGGTGTTCTTCTTTCCTTGTATGTTTATCAATGCTGTAACTGGGTATTTTGGGGTAGTCTTCTCTCTTTTGTAATTATTATTATTATTATTATTATTATTATTGCAAGTTTTAGATACCTAGCAATAAAATGCCTTTTGTTATTAAGCCAGTTTCCAGACTCTTTTAACTCTCCTTTGTGGTCTTGGTTTCTTTATATCACTTTGCAGCAACGCTTCTATTACCTAGCCAAAGATCCCTGTAATGCCCACAACCCTGTAAGGTTTGCTCATTGATAGGGATAGTAGCCTGATTGACTCCAGGGGCATATAAGGGTGACAGCTGACAAGTGCTGTTTTGACCCAGCCTGATTGAGTCCAGGGGCATATAAGGGTAGCAGCTGAGAAGTGCTGTTTTGACCCAGCCTGCTCAAGATCCATAATCAAGCCTGGTTTGGTGCGGTACAGGGGCACATAAGGGTAGCAGCAGAGAAGTGCTGTGTGACCCAGCCTACTGAGTTCAGGGACACATAAGGGGTCAGCTGAGAGTGCTGATAGACCCGGTCCGCTCAGACGCACCTATAGAAACACAAGTCACACAAGCAGCACACTAATAGAAGTACCATCTTCCCCATAGAGAAAGCAACCCTAATAAATGAGCATACCCCGAGTCGGTGGGCAAAGTTGGTAACATAAGCTAGGACAATATTTACTTGCTTAATTCTAATTCTTTGAAAAAAAATAGCAACAATGTCCATGTTTCATGGCATAGCTTTTTAAATTCTGAAATGGGCCAATTTTGCATTGCATCTCCAACAACCGAAAGCACAGAAAGAAAATGATGCTCTCTGGGTACCAGAGTAAAAACAAACATCTCACCCTACCTATATCGTCCACCTCCATATTAGTTTACTAAACGCAAAAATTAAAATGAGTGCAAGACTTCCTCAGAGAAAGACACTGCTTCTTTCATCACCTTGCATGATGGAAGCCTGGGATAATGGGTCATTTGACAACAGGTAGTCCTGACTCAGTGTGTAATTTCACATCCTACACAACGTCCATCAGGTTCTACTAAGTAGTCCACCCTTGTGTATGGATTTGCACCCAGGCACACTAACTTCAGCTCTCAGATTACCTCATAGACACTGATCCTGATCCACTACTACTAAAAATGTAGAAACTTGGCTTCAGTGCATATTTACAATCAGAAACCCTATTTCATGGGAACTGCTTTTACTAGAAGGGATTAGACACATTCTTTGGTGTTTGGAAAGCCTGCATTTACACCCTATAAAACTCACCTAAATCATTGACATTTGTTCTGATCAATTCAAGGAACTAGGTCCTCAGCATGGTGTTAACTATGATAGAGCCCCTTAAATTGAATGGAACTTGTGCCAATTTATCTCAGCTATGGACTGACGAATTCTAATAATGGATTCTCCCATTGTTTTGAAGAATGAATGTTCATCTATTGACTTGAGTTCTAAATTTATTAGTTTTTTATGGTTTCACAGGTGGGGAGCAAGTTGAGTCCTGGATGTGCAAAGGCAGATGCATGTCTTGCAAGTGTTGTCATTGCTGGGGGAGCCTTTGAGGTGTTGGGTTTACAAAGTGCTCTGTTTTCCTGCAGAGACATCACATGCCTCTGTACACAGCTTTATGGCACAGATCTCTCATTCTGGGTCTGTCAGTGCAATGGGTACCCAGATTTTGATGTTTATCATTCATGATTTAAGGGTAACATTCAAGATATCCTTATATATGATGATGGACTGACCCTTAGAGTGGGTTCCCATGCCCAGATGGCTCTAAAGCACCACTTTTGGTAAACGGGAAACCTCAATGCATAGCACATTTCCAAATCAACAAAGTTGAGTCCTGATAAGCATGGTCTCAGTGCCAAAGATTTGGCACCTCTCAGTGACTTCATTGTGGGGGATCCTGTCCTGTCATTTGATGTTGTAGATGGATTTCAGGCAGTGAAAGAAGGTGGAAGCTCTCAAGCTCTTTGGTGTGGAACTGATAAAGCCTCCATGTCTCACAGCCATAGATGAATGGGATGAGAAAAACAATGTGGTGGATTTTTATCTTTGCAGTGAGACAGACTCCATACTCCCTCCAGAACCTGTGGGTGAGCCTGCCAAATGCCAGACTGACCCTCGACAGGCACTGAATGATTTCATCATCCAACACATTATTGCTAGAAAGTATGCAGCCCAGGTAGGAGAATTTTCTGACTGAGCGAGGGGTATGCAGTCAACTGTAAAGATCGGACCATGCTGCTTATGATGCTAGTGGTCTAGTCTTGATTAGTACATTTCATCCTTGTTTTTCAGCCTGCTTGTGAAACTGAAGCATTTTGAGATACAGGCGAAGGAGTCCACAATAAGCTAAATGTCAATGCATATCTGTGCAATGAAGGCACAGTCATCAGCAAACAGATTCTTTTTTAATAGCTGACTGAGGGTCCTGAGTCACTGCAGATTGACTAGACATCTATTTGATCTATTTCCTGGAATGCAAATAAGGACATGGATTAAAAGACAATCGCAAAGAGGACTAGAGCCATTATGCATCTTCCTTTAGTGTCCTGTTAACAAGAAAGGCTTCTGACGAGTCACCACATTTCATAACCCTGGCCATCATGTCATCATGAAATGAGCACATGACAGCAATCCTAGTCTCTGGGCAACCAAATTTATGAATAAGTTTTCATAGACCTTCATGATTTCAAAGGCCTAGGTCAAGTTAACAAGCATTATGTACTGGTCTTTGGTCTGCTCATGAGCCATCTCTTGTATTTGTTGGGCTCCAAAAATCATGTTCATGATGCCATGGCCAGCACAAAAGTCACATTGTGACTCTAGAAATATTGAATCCACTATGTGAGAGATAGGTAAGGTGAGCTTGTTGAGGACAAACCATGGAAAGGTCATCCATGCTGTATGTTGATAGCACTGAGATTCCAATGTGGTTGTTACAGCTAGATATACTTCCCTTCCTTTAGTAGAGATGGACTGTGTGTGCCCTTATACCCCTCAGGCATGGTAGCCTTTTCCCATATAGTCTTGGAAAGGATGGTTTGTTACCTGACCAGGTGGGCACCTCCACTTTGATATACTTAGATAAAATGCTGTCGCGGCCTACAGCCTTGGCCCTGGACAGCTGCTTGATGTCCTTAGAAACCTTGTTTGAAAAAGGGTCCATAGACAGTTCCCTTAGGAGAGGATGCCACAGGAATGAATCAATGGCTCCATTAGACGTAGTGGAGTTACAGTTCAAGGGACTATCAAAGGCTAGGTCTATACTAGAGGGCTCAGTTAAGTCAACTAAGAGAGTCCACACTTTTTTTTTTTTAAGTCTGCTTTATTAAATTAACTTCAAGTCAGTGTGCTACATAAGTCAACTTAATAAAGTTAACTTAAGTGTTCCCCGGGCTTAAGTCGACTTAATAAAATAGACTTAAGGAGCTTTATTGCATTAAGTCGACTTTACGGGTGGGAGTTATTAAGTTTACTTAAGCAAGTGCTTAAGTGAACTTAATAAATTTCAAACGTAGACGTAGAGTTGCTTAAGTCAATTTAAGTAAGGTTAAGTCATCTTAAGCCTGAAGTGTAGACATGTCCAAAGTGCTCTGCCCAGCAGCAGAGAGTATTGCCTTTGCCTGTGAATAGCCAATTATTGTGAGGACAGGGGCTGTACCACTGGATTTCAGTTCATACACAGCATGGAGATCTTCACAGAAGGCTTTCATGTCATGCTTGTTAGCTGCTTCCTTCAGTTCTGTGGATTTCTGCTCCCAGCAGCAGTTCTTCATTAGCCTTAATCAGTTTTGTATATTTGGCCTTATGGGTCCTAACCTTTTTCAATGGTGAATTCTTGTCCAAGATGTAGGGGGCTATGCATGGTGTACATGGTCTCCCCCAGTATCCAGTCTATAGAAGGGTCATTGTCATCAAACCAATCTCAGTGTTTCAACCTTACAAATCCAAGAACCTTGGATGCTGTATTATGTGTGACGTCTCTGAGCTTCTGCCAGGTTGCCTCAATGGCTGTTGAGTGATCTGGAACTCAGCTAACCATCTCCAGTGTCTGTACCAATGTTGCTTGTTAATATGAAAGAAATTTCAGTCAAGAATTGGCAAATTAGCTCTGGTCAAGTTAAAAAGGGACAGCCGTGTTAATCTAGTCCAGCAACAAAACAAAACAAAACAAAAACAAGGAGTCCTGTGAGCTTTCACGGGAGAAAATCCCACTTTGTCAGATGCTTTGAAGATGGGGGAACTTACAGAATGCAGAATGGAATGAAAATAAATCTAAGGGAGTGTAAAACATGGGATCATTTTGTTTGCAGTGTTGCTATAAATATGTTGGTTCTGAGATATTAGAGGGACAATCCAGACTTGAAGAACTACACATAAGTTCAAAAGCCTGTATATTTCACCAACAGAAGTCACTCCAATAAAAGATATCTTACCCACATTATATCCCTATCTATCTTGGCATGTGTAATGTGCTAATAAGCATGGCATTTGAACTCCTTACAAAGACCTAATGTTTATGTTCCACATTTGGAAGCCTGAGTTTGCGTTTCTCTCCCGAATGTAGTGTTGCTTTAGATTGGGTTTCCCTGGAGTATTATTGTTCATTCTTGTTAGGGCTGAGCAGATAACTGACTTTTTGGGGTGGTGGCTGAACTGAAAAATCCAAAAAATGAATTTGTTCCATTTTGAACTGACAGGTTTTTTTTTCCTTCTCTCTGAAATTAAAAACTCAAAAAAAGTTCACCTTGAACAAAGCATTTTGAAAATGTCATTTAAAAAAAATGTCATAAAGGTTTATTTATTGTTCAGTTATTTCTGATTTATTCTTTTATTTTGTGGCTGAAACCATTTTCCAACTTTGATTCAAATTTGGGATTCATGTCAGTGCCCAGAAAAAATGCACGAGGTGCTTTGTCAATTTACATTTTCCTGAAGAAAAAATCATCTGGCATCATGCAAAAAGCTAAGCTTGGGGCAAGTTTTTGTTGATGTCAACCAAAGCAAAATGCTAGGTTTCATGATGTGTTGTAAAGTAGAAACAAGTGTCAATGCTCTCTCACAATGCAGAGCCTGAAGCAATAACCTGGATCTGTAGATTGTATTTATAAAGCCATGTGATGTAAAGTGTCAAGCAATGAACAGAACAGTAATCTCTCCCATGTATACGTGCACTATTGCAAAGTGACAGATTTGGATCTCTTACAGAAAATTAAACATTAGCTCAGTTTTTTTAGATGAAATGTTAGGTAAGTAGAAGTAGGTTTCTGATGTCAGTTTAGATAAGGCTGATTTCTCCCCTCATATAAAGTGATACAGAAACCCTTGTGTTCCTGAAAGAAAATCATGAGGGAGCTGGGGCTGCCACACCCAGGTAGAAACCTATTCATAAAGCTGGCTTTCAAGGTACAGAAAGTATTGACTGGCTTCTTCGTTAAGCAGGGTGTGATGTTAGATTCCTCTATCCTGAAGGGTGAAGTTCCATGCTAGAATATGAAGGTTCAGCCTCTGGTGTTCCCAACAAAATGGAGTATAAGGCCAGTTTTTGAGAAGCTGAACACTTTAGAAAAGAGTTCATGGTTCCCACAGAATTAGTTCAAGACGCAGGGACTTTTGAAGTGAGGAGTTCTCAGCTAGGTCCCCACTACAATGACATGGCCATGGCATATGTAATAGAATCATAGAACTGGAATGCACCTTCAAGAGGTCATCTAATTCAGTCCCCTGCACTCAAGGCAGGACCAAGTACTACCCTAGCAGGTGTCTGTCCAAACTGCTCTTAAAAAAATTCCAGTTACAGACATACCAGAACCTTTAGGCAATTTATCCATCCTGATACTTAGGAAGTTTTCCCCTAATATTCAACCTAAACCACTTTTGCTGCTATTTAAGCCTATTTCCTCTTGTTCTATCCATAGAAGGTAATAAGAACAATTTTTCTCTCCTTTTTGTAACAACCTTGAAATTCTTATCATGTCTCCCCTTAGTTTTCTCTTGTCCAGACTAAACAAGGTCATTTTTTTCAATTTCCCTTCATAGGTCATGTTTTCTTCTCTGCACTTTCTCCAAGTTGTCCACATCTTTCCTGAAACGCATACCAAGAACTAGACACAATATTTCAGTTGAGGCCATATCAGTGCAGAGTAGAATGGAAAAATCACTTCTCATGTCTTGCTTACCAAACTCCTGCTAACACATCCCAGCATGATGTCTGCATTTTTTACAACAGTGTTACACTGTTGGCTCGTATTTAGCTTGAGATCCACTAGTGCTCTCAGATCTCTTTCCACTATTTTCCTGCCTGCCAGTCATTTCCTATGCTGTATGGGAAGAACTGATTGTTCCTTCTTCTCTTCCTTAAGTATGATCCATTCTCTTAACTAGAAATTTGTGCACCATTTTTACTGACTGATGAACCATTTGGCTGCTTACCCTGTTTGATTCAGTGCTGTAGCTCATATTATTTCAGTTTCTTTAAGAAGAGATCAGCATCACAAGAACATGATGAACCTAAATTGCAAAAATGTTGGCTAGCTGCCAGAAACTTGAAGTGAGATGCACTTATTTTAGCTTCATTTAAAAGCAGATAACTTTACCTTATAAGGAACAGCTAAAGGAGCACGTGTGTATAGCAGGGAAGACGTTGAGACAGGGTAGAAGAGAAGGAGGAAATTCTCCTGCTAGTCTCAGTGTAAAGTTGCAGATACAAAAAGAATTACAGGTAAAACTCTTAAACATGCCTAAGTGACTTAGGAACCTATATACCATTGCCTTTATGCTCCCAAGTCACTTAGACACATTTGAAAGTTGTCTCCTTATATCTCCAAGGCAAAGGTTCGTGGCTTTTTCCAGAAGCTCAGCCAAAGTGATTCTATCCATCACAAACAAAAATTACCTACAATGGTAATTATAAATATAAAATAAATGAGGCTGTTAGATTCAGCAGAAATCTTTTGCTAAGGATAAAGCTGAATGCAGTAAGTTGTGGCTAGAATAAGCCACTTACTGATCTTCACTATTTTACCAAGCTGGAAGGCACTAGTTACCAATTGACATTTTAAGAAGTGACCTCAGATTTTGTATGCCCCGTTTGAGACACCATGGGCTTCATTTGAAAGATGCTGAATATTCACCCCTCCAGGTGCCATGCTGCTCACAGGAGAATAGAAGTTACTTAGCATTTCTGTAACTTGGGCCAAGATAATGAATTAGAAAGAAAATTTCCCTGTAGATAGTTATTCCATATCTCCATGCTTCAGGTTTTCTTGCACATTCCTATGAAGCATCTGGTGTCGGCTGGAAACACAGAATACTGATCTGGAGGGAAACAGGTACAATCCACTAGCAATTCCTATGTTCTGACCTGTAGACAAACATTTAAAAATGTGCCCCACTTCTGTTCGTCTTTTGTCAAATTGTTCACTCTTCAAGTGAAACTGAGTTTTTCAAGAATGTAGCTCTCAACACAGCAGTGGCCCTACAGGAGGCTGCAGGCTGCTGACACACAACTTTATGATTTCAGTTTTAGATATAATATAAACGTTTCACAAAGTTCAGCATTCAATGGCTCTGATTGTATGAAAGAGGAAGAAAGTTTCAAATCCTGCTCCAAACCTAATGCTCCACCTTTGATCAATTAAGCGTGCTGACAAGGGAGTTCTTTTGAAAGACCTGCAAAGAAAGAAGAATGATAAGGAATATATATCAAGGGTGTGTGTACATACCAGAAACAGGGGACTGAAAACGTGGGGTTGAAAAGAAGGTGAAGGAGTTGGAGAAGCCTTGAGAAGGAGGCAAAGGAGATCCCCTTGCTGAAGGAATAAAGTAGAGAGCAAACCTTGGGGTGAGTGAATTGCTGACTGTGTGTGTGTGTTTTTCAGGTGATTTATTTCAGTTACTGTGTGGATTGGGATCATGACTGATTGCATGCCTGGGGGCTGTTTGTGTCATTGTTTCCTGCTCACCCTTGATCAGCCTCAGTCTGCCTTGAGATCATCCTTCCCTGTGCGCTTAACGAGGGGGCAAAGGCTGACCTAAGAGGAGAAGGCCTTTAAAGACGGAGGCTAAGCAATAAGGGGGAGCTTGCAAACAGGGGATTGCAAACAGGGGAGCTTGAGAGGGAGTTTGAGAGAAGTTTGTGGGTTTGTAAGGCAGCTATGGTTAAGAAGAGTTGTATCGCTTCTGCCTCCTCCACCTGTGCCTGTATCCAGACAGATATTCTGACCATGGATGTCTCTACCCAGATCCTGGTGTGGATTTGCAGGGATTGTGGACTGCATTTTCCACTTATAGAAAAGCAGGCTGGGGGGATCATTCAGTGTGAAAGGTGCCTTCAGGTGGAATCTCTAAGGAAGCAGGTGGGAGAGCTGCAGGAGGAGGTGGCGAGGCTCAGGAGCATCTGTGCCCATGAGGAATTCCTGAAGAGTATTCATGAAGACACATCGAAGCCTGAGGCAGCTTCCAAGCTGCGGAGGACTGCTGTTGTTACACCAAAGAGGGAGGAGGGAATGGCTATCCCGCAGGGAGGACACTGGCAGGTGGTTGCTTCTGGCAGCAGGCAGTGCTCTACCCCTGCTCCCAATCCTCCCCAATGTGGCGATGAAGGACCATTATGCAGCCCTGACAATGAAGGATGATGTGGGAGAGGAGAAGCATGCATCTCTGAGGCTGGAAGGATCATAATCAACCACCACACCCAGGAAGAAATGCAGGGTAGTGGTGGAGGACTCTCTTCTGAGGGGGATGGAGGCATCCATCTGTCACCCTGATATGACATCCCAGGAGGTAAGCTGCCTGCCAGAGGCCTGTATCCGAGATGTTATGGAGGGACTGTCAAGAGTCATCTAGCTGCCTACTACTCCATGCTACTCAGCCATGTGGGCACTAATGATAGTGTGAGATGTGACCCTCAGCAGATCAAAACTACCTACAAGGCTCTGGGAGCATGGGTGAAGGAATTTGGTGCGCAGGTGGTGTTCTCTTCGATTTTCCCAGTAAAGGATAGGGGCCTGGGCAGAGACAAATGCATCCTGGAGGTGAATGCCTGGCTGTGAAGACAGTGCTGGCAAAAGAGCTTTGGCTTTCTTGACCATGGGATGCTATTACAGGAAGAAGAACTGCTAGCTGGAGATGGAGTCCACCTATCCAGGAAGGGAAAGAGTATATTTGACATCAACTGGCTAACCTAGTGAGGTTTGAAAGGGAAAGGTGACCAAAACCCACAGGTAAGTCAAAACTGCGGAAGCCTGGGGGGAAAAGTCAAAACTTGGGGTGAGCCAGGGCTGTAATGGGGAGATAAAAGAGATTAGACAGAACTGAGGGGGGGTATATTAAATCAGTATCTTAAGTGTCTTTTATACGAATGCAAGAACTATCAGGAATAAGCAGGAAGAGCTCAAAAGGCTACTAGCTAAACAAAACTGTGACATAGCTGCTATCAAAGAGAGTTGGTGGGACAATACATTTAACTGGAAAGTTAACATACCAGAGTACAGCTTGCTTAGGAAGGATAGGCAGGCAAAAAAGGGAGGTGGTGTTGCCTTGCATATTAAAAATGTGTATACTTAGACTGAGGTGAAGATGGAAATAGGAGACAGATACGTTGAAAGTCTCCGGGTAAAAATAAAAGGAGTTAAAAACAAGGGTGATGTCATGGTAGGGGGGTCTACTACAGGCCACCTAACCAGGAAGAGGAGGTAGATGAGGCTTTTTTTCAACAATTTACAAAACATCCAAAGCACAGGACTTGGTAGTGATGGGGAATTTCAACTACCCAAGCATCTGTTGGGAAAATGACACTGCAAGGCAGAGATTATCCAACAAATTATTGGAATATATTGGAGACAGTTTTCTATTTCAAAAGGCGAAAAAAGCTACTAGGGGAGATGCTGTTCTCAACTTAATATTGACAAATAGAGAGGAACTGGTTCAGAATTTGAAAATGGAAGCAAAAAAAAAATGAGAGTCCTCTGGAACCTTATAGACTAACAGATTTCTTCAGGCATAAGCTTTCATGGGCTTCAATGCACTTCATCAGATGCATGAAGTAGAAACTACAGTTGAGAGGTATATACACACATGCAAATATGAAGGAAGGCAAGTGTTAGCAAAGTCAGTTCAGAGGGCAGTTGGGGCTCATTCACACCAATGAGGGAATGTATAAGCAGGGACAATCACTTTTTGTAACGTACTAACCATTCCAAGTCCCTATCCAGACCTAGTTTGATTTGCGTCAAGTTTGCAAATTAGCTCAACTCTGCAGTTTCATGCTGCAGTCTGTTTTTGAAGTTTCTTTGTAGAAGCATAGCAACTTTCAAGTCGGCTACTGAGTGTCCATGGGGATTGAAGTGTTCTACTGGTTTATGAATGTTGCCATTTTGGATGTCTGATTTGTGTCCATTCATACTTCTGCGCAAGGACAATCCCGTTTGGCCAATGTACACGGCAGAGGGGCACTCCTGGCACATGATAGCATATACCACATTAGTGGATGTGCAGGTGAGTGAGCCCCTGGTGGGGCACATCTACACGGCCCTTTTATTTCGAAATAACACCCGTTATTTCGAAATTAAAAAAAATTAGTCTACATGACGTTTCCTTATTTCGAAAGGACGGACCTCGTCCTTTCGAAATAAGGATCATCATTTCGGAAAAGTAAAACCTACCCCTTCCCCGAAATAGCCGTTATTTCGAAACGGATGTTTCGAAATAACGGCTTTAGACCCGTTTGGATATGTTGTTTCAGAACAAATGGTTCCGAAACAACATGATTTGAACTTCCTCCCAGGGGGCTTAGCACCCTGAGAAGAAGAGCCCCCCCCCCAGCACCCTGTCCAGGGTGCTGAGGGGAGACAAGCCGCAGGGCATGGGGGGCTGCCCCCAAGATCAGCGGGGAGCCCTGCAGAGGGGCGCCGATGCCCCGCTCTCCCCGCGACTGGGGCGGCTCAGAAGCCCTGCGGCAGGGTGCCGGGGCTCCCCGCTCTGCCCGCTGCCAGGGCTGCCCCCAAACCCCACAGTGGGGTCCGGGGGCGCCCGGCTCTCCCTGCTGCCGGTGCTGGTGGCAAACCCCGCGGCAGGGTGCCGGGGCCCCGGCTTTTCCCGGCGGCGGGGGCTGCAGCCAGGGAGCTGGTCCCGACCCGGCTCCCCAGCGACTGAGCGGCCGCTGCCAGGGGGACCTGGGTCCCACCGCCCCTCCGGCCCTGGGCTCAGCGGCGGCAGCAGCTGCGAGCCCCGCGGCTCCCCCGGCACCAGCTCGGGGGCCTGCAACCGGGGCAGGGTGGCCACAGCCCAGGCGGCTCACCCCGCGCCCTGTTGCGGGGGCTGCAGCCCCCAGTGGGGTGGCCGCAACCAGGGCGGCCCATGCCGTGCCCTGCTGGGGGCGCTGCAGCCACCCCGCCCAGGGCTGCAGGCCCCCAAGCTGGTGCCGGGTGAGCCGCGGGGCTCGCAGCCGCTACCGCCGCTGAGCCCAGGGCCTCAGGGGCCGGCGGGACCCGGCTCCCCGTGGCTGCAGCCCACGCGGCGGGGAAAAGCCGCGGCCCCGGCACCCTGCCGCGGGGTTTGCCACCAGCCCTGGCGGCAGGGAAAGCCGGGCGCCCCCGGACCCAACCATGGGGTTTGGGAGCAGCCCCGGGCAGCGGGCAGAGCGGGGAGCCCCGGCACCCAGCCGCAGGGCTCCTGAGCAGCCCCAGCGCGGGGAGAACCAGGCATCGGCACCCCTCCGCAGGGCTCCCCGCTGGTCTTGGGGGCAGCGCCCCGTGCCCTGCGGCTTGTCTCCCCTCAGCACCCTGGCCAGGGTGCTGAGGGGGTGGCCCTTCCTCCCAGGGTGCTAAGCACCCTGGGAGGAATTTCAAATCTTTTTTTTTTTTCGAAATAAAGGTTTTATTTCGAAATAAGTCATTTCGGAATGACTTATTTCGAAATAAAACCTTGCGTGTAGACATAGCCGTGGAGTGGCTGGGACCTGTGATGGTATCACTGGAGTTGATGTGCAAGCAGAATTGGCAATGGGGTTTGTTGCAAGGACAGGTTCCTGGATTAGTGTTCCTGTTGTGTGGTGTTCATTTGCTAGTGAGCATTTGCTTCAGGTTGGTGGGCTGTCTGTAAGCAAAGACAGGCCTGTCTCCCAAGGCTTGAGAGAGTATCTTCTAGGAGAGGTTGTAGATCTCTGATGTTTTGGAGAGATTTTAGCTGGAAGCTGTAGGTAATGGCCAGTAGCAATGTTCCCCCTAATTTTTCATAGTCTGTGTGTGCAAAAAATTTCTTTTGTGCAAATTTTCAGAACCAGTATCCAAATTTGTGTGCACTCCAGGGTGTGTGTTCAAACTTCTGAGCGCAACGAAGCATATGATGCAAATAATATCTAAATTTTATTTTGATATGGTGATGCAAATGATTGTATAAATTACAAATCTTATTTGAAACATGCTATTTGAAACTGCCTTCTTAAAGTAGCACAAAAGTATTAGCACTGTTGAATTTTTTGTGCGTGCTTTGTGTGCACGGGGTTCACAACCTGTGTGCGCGCACACACATGCACAGCTTAGAGGGAACATAGGCTAGTAGTGTTCCATTGTTTTCTTTGTCAAGTCTGTCCTGTAGTAGGTGACTCCTGGGTACCCGTCTGGCTCTGCCAATTTGTTTTTTCATTTCCCCAGGGGAGTACTGTAGTTTTAGGAATATTGGATGGTGATCGTGTAGGTATTTGTCTCTGTCAGAGAGATCAGAGCTGGAGTTAATTTGCAAGATTGACACAGTCAGACTGGGTCTGAATAGGGACTTGGAATGCTTAGCACAACACATAAAGAGATGCCTCTGTTCCCATATTCCCTCACTGGTGCGAATGGGCCCCATCTGCCCTCTTTGCTAACACTTGCCCTCCTCCATCCTGGCATGGGTATATATACCTCTCAACTGTAGTTTCCACTTCATGCATCTGATGAAGTGGGTTGGAGCTCATGGAAGCTTATGCCCAAAGAAATAAGTTAGTCTATAAGGTGCCACAGGACTCCCGTTTTTGCTGTGCACTGACTAACGCATCTATCCCTTCTGAAAGTGGAAGGTAATTTAGGTGATCGTGATCATGAAATGGCTGAATTCATGATTCTTATGAATGATAGGAGAGAAAAAAAATAAAGATGATGAATTTCAAGAAGGCAGACTTTTGCACACTCAGGGAGTTGGTAGGTGGGATCCCATGGGAAGCATGTCTAAGAGGAAAAATAACTGAAGACACTGGCAGTTTTTCAAACACACAGTGTTAAGGGTGCAAGAAGAATGATAGGAAGTATGGCAAGAAACCACACTGGCTTAACCAGGAGATTTTCAAATCATCTAAAAATGATGAAAGAGTCCTACAAAAAGTAGAAACTTGGAATCACTATAAACAAATAACAGTTACGCATGGGAAGAATAAGTAAGGCCGAGGCACAAACTGAGATTAAATTAGCTGAAGGAATAAAGGGTAACAAACTCCATTTTTAAAATACATTAGAAATAAGAGAAAGACCAAGGGCAGCACAGGTCCATTATTCAACAAACAGAGAAAAATAACAGAAAATAGGGAAATGGGAAAGGAAATAAATGATTTGTTTCATTCTTCACTGAGAAGGTTGGTGGTGACTGGATGCCTGATGTAGGGGAAGGCAGTAAAAATATAACAGGACAAGAAGCTAAAATAGGGAAAGAATGAGTTAAAAATTAGTTAGACAAGTTAGATGTCTTGAAGTCACCAGAGCCTGGTGATATGCACCCTAGAATACACAAGGAGCTGACTCAAGAGATATCTGAGCCACTGGGTATTAGCTTTGAAAAATCATGGAAGGTTGGAGAGGTCCCGGAAGGACAGGAAAAGAGCAAATACAGTGCCCATCTATCAAAAGGGAAATAAGGACAACCCAGGGAATTACAGACTAGTCAGTTTAACCTCTATACTAGGAAAAATAATGAAGCAAATAATTAAGGAATGCATTAGCAAGCATCCAGAAGAGAATAAGGTGCTAAGTGATAGTCAGCAAGGATTTCTGAAGAACAAATCATGTAAATCCAACCTGAGAGCTTTCAGTGATGGGATAACAGAACTTCTGGCTAGAGAAGAAGCGGTACATGTGGTGAATCTAGACTTTGTAAGGTAATACGAGACCATATCAAAAGACTTACTAATCACAGAGTTGGAAGGGACCTCATGAGGTCATCTAGTCTAACCCCCTGCTAAAAGCAGGACCACTCCCACTAAATCATGCCAGCAAGGGTTTTGTCCAGCTGGGCCTTAGAAGTTTCCAAAGATGGAAATTCCACCATCTCCATAGGTAATCCATTCCAATGCTTCACCACCCTCCTAAGGAGAATTTTTTTCCTAATATCCAACCTTGACCTCCCCAGCAACAACTTGAAACCACTGTTCCTTGTTCTGTCCTCGTTACTACCGAGAACAGCCTAGCTGCCTCGTCTTTGGAACACCCCTTCAAGTAGTTGAAGGTTGCTATCAAATGCCCGCTCAGTCTTCTCTTCTGCAGACTTAATAAGTCTAGTTCCTTCAGTCTTTCCTTGTAAGTCATGTACCCCAACCTCCTAATTATTTTTGTTGCTCTCCACTGGACTCTTTCTAATTTGTCCACATCCTTTCTGTAGGGCAGAGTCCACAACTGAACACAGTATTCCAGATGTGGCCTCATCAGCACCAAATAGAGGGGAATAATCACATTCGTGGAGCTGCTGGCAACATTCCTGCTGATGCAGCCCAATATGCCATTGGCCTTTTTGGCAACAAGATAATATTGTTGGCTCATATCCAGCTTCCCATCCACCAGGACACCCAGGTCCTTTTCTACAGTGCTGCTATTTAGCTGATCATTCTCCAGCCTGTAGCAATACATGGTATTTTCATGTCCTAAGTGCAGAACTTTGCACTTGTCCTTGTTGAACCTCATGAGATTTCATTTGGCACAATGCTCTGATTTGTCTAGGTCTCCCTGAATCCTATTCCTGCCCTCCAGGGTATTCACCATTCCCCCCGCTTGGTATGATCTGCAAACTTACTGAGTGTGAAATCTATTCCATCATCCAGATCATTAATGAAGATGCTGAACAGAACCGGCCCCCAGGACTGACCCCTGCAGCACTTCACTAGTTATTGGTTGCCAACCAAACACTGAGCCATTGATTCCTACCTGCTGAGCCTGATCTAGCCAACTTTTTACCCATCTTATGGTCCATTGATCCAAACCATACTTCCTTAACTTGCTGACAAGAGTGCTGTGGGAAACTGTATGAAAGGCTTTGCTGAACTTGAGATATATCACATTGGTGGCTATTCCCACATGTACATAGCCAGTCATCTCATCATAGAAGGCAGTTGAGTTGATCAGGCATGCTTTGCCCTTGGTGAATCCGTGCTGACTGTTTCTGATCACTTTATTTTTATTTCTCATTAACAAACATGGGAAGTAGAGCCTGGATGGAGTACTATAAGATCGGTGAAAAACTTGTTGGTGTAATCTCTCCCAGAGAGTAGTTACCAAAGTTTAACCATCATGTTGGAAGAGCATAATGTGTGAGGTACCACCAAGATCAGTTCTGGGTCCAGTCTGTTCAATATTTTCATCAACGATTTAGATGATGGGATAGAGTACACTTATAAAGTTTGCCAATGATACCAAGCTTGGAAGAGGCATATGTTCTTTGGAGGATGGGATCACAATTCAAAATGATTTGGACAAACAGGTGAAATGGTCTGAGGTAAGCAGAATGCAATTCAATAAAGACAAGGGTAAAGTACTCCACTTAGGAAAGAACAATCCATTGCACATATACAAAGTGGGCAGTGACTGCCTGGAAGGACTGCAGAAAGGGATCTGGGTGTCATAGTGGACCACAAGCTAAATAGGAGTCAACAATGTAACACGGTTGCAAAAAAAGCAAACACCATTCTGGAACATATAAACAGGAGCACTGTAAGACACGATAAGTAATTCTTCCGGTCTACTCTGCCATCATTAGGCCTCAATTGAAGTATTGTGTCCAGTTCTGGGCGTCTCATTTCAAGACAAATGTGGACAAATTGGAGAAAGTCCAAAGAAGAGCAATAAAACGATTAGAGGTATGGTACACTAGACTTATGAGGGAAAATTGAAAGCGTTTTGGTTGTTTAGTCTAGAAAAGAGGATACCGAGGGGACAGTTTTCAAATATCTAAGAGGAGGAGAGAGAAAAACTGTTCTCTTTAACTGCCAGTGACAGAACAAGCAGCAATGGACTTAAATTACAGCAAGGGAGGTTTATGTTGGACATGAGGAAAAAATTCCTAACTGCCAGTGTGATTAATCACTGGAATAAGTTCTCAAGGGAATTTGTGGAATCTCCATCATTAGAAATGTTTAAGAGCCAGTTAAGCAAGCCCCTCTCGGGGATAGTTCAAAGGGTATTTGGTCCTGCCATGAGTGCAGGGGAGTGGACTTGAGGTCTCTCATGGTCCCTTCTAGTTTTTAATAATTTTATGAGTCTATACACACACACACACACACACACACACACCCCAACTGATCTACCTGGATGGAACATTTTTACACCAGGAATGCAATAAACGACACAGTCAGATTTAACATTTGTGTCAAGACTGAATCTTACTATTCTAACCCCGTGTAAGTTATAAATTTAAAGCCCACATCCCCTATTCTTATTAAAATATGGCTATTATGTAGAGTACTTTCTGATTAGATTATTTGAAAATTAACCTATATACAGTAATTGATTTTGACTTTATTTCCAGATTCTCAAGGGGCTTAAACTTAATGTAACTATTCCTATTTTTAAGCTTAGTGTAAGTGTTGCAGGATCAGGGCCTGAAAATTTTATCCCATTTATTTTTTCTAAAATAATTTGTTTATTATAGTAGTACATTAATTCCTTTTATACCCCTTTTGTTATATAAATGTAAGAGGGGACCTAAAAGGCTTCCAGTGCTGAGCCCCCCCCCCCCAGTCCTCTGGAACTGTTTGGATCACGATGGGATGAAAAATGTAAAAGGGCCTTTTGGGAAATCATCAACTGCCTAACTCATGATCCCATCCTCACCTTTGCTGACCCCAAGCAAACCCCTCATTCTACACACAGATGCCAGTTCAGAAGGGCTAGGAGCCATGTTGTATTAGGAAACTGAGGCCATTTGAAAACCTGTAGCGTTTGCCAGCCAAGGGCTAGTGGATAGTGAGACCCGCTAATCTGCTCACAAGCTGGAGTTTTTGGCTTTGAAATGGGCCATCATTGAGAAGTTCCAAGACTACTTGTATGGTGCCCAATTTCAGGTATGGACTGACAACGATCCGCTGACTTGTGTGTTGACAAGTGCTAAGCTGGAGGAACAGTGGGTGGCCGTCCTGGCCTACTATGAGTTCAGCATCCAGTACCAATCTGGAAGGAGCAATATAGATGCAGATGCCTTATCACGGCATCCACAGGCCTCAGACTCTAGAGTGATCCCTGTGGACAGGGTTAGAGCTATTTGCAGAAGGGGATGTCAAGAACTGGAGGGGCAAGGGGGTCCCCAGGGCCTTGCAGCAGAGCCTCTGGGCTTGTCCCCTGAAACAGTGCTGTGAATTATATTGTGTTAGACCAGTCCCCATTGCCCAGGCTCAGCACTGGTGACTGGCAAAAAGCTCAGCTGCAAGACATTGACATTCGTGATATATTAGCTGCCAAGAGAGAAGGGAAAAACTGTGACACAGTGGTTCCACCTACTCCTGACTGCAAGCTGTTATTGAGAGAATGGGGTAAACTCAAATTGATTCAGGCTGTGCTACATTGTGTCACTGCAGACTCCTCACAAAAGCAGCAGACACAAATAGTACTACCCAAAGAGTTCAGAGCACTGGCCATGAGGGCATTGCATGATGACTTAGGGCATCTAGGAATGAGAAGAACCCTAGAGCTCATTTGTAGTAGGTTCTATTGGCCCCGGATGCAGACGAGGTGTGGCAGAAATGTGAGTCATGCAGTCATCATGTCCAACAGAAAACATTGCCCACTAGAGCAGCATATTTGAAGAACATCACCAGCAGTAAACCATTATAGCTGGTATGCATTGACTTCTTGTCTTTGGAAGCAGACAGAAAAAATATGGGGAACATATTGGTGGTGACAGACCACTTTAAACATTATGCACAAGCCTACCCCACTACGATCACCAGAGTGTTATGGGACAGGTATTTTTCCATATATGGATTCCTGGCCCGCATACATTCTGATCAGGGATGGGACTTTGAAAGCTGATGAAATGCTAAGGATGGTGGGGATTAAGAAATCCAGAACCTCACCTTACCACCCGCAAGGTGATCCTCAGCCAGAATGATTTAACCGAACGCTGTTGGACATGCTGGGGCCTTTGCAGCCAGAACGAAAGACAAACTGGAGTCAGCATGTAGTGTTTCTGGTGCACGCTTACAACTCTACAAAAGATGATGCTACAGGCTTCATCCCATATCTTTTGATGTTTGGGTGAGAACCCAGGCTGCGCATAGACTTGTGCTTTGGTGTGTCTGAGGACAGTGATAGCTATGAGGCACATCAACAATATCTTTCATGACTGAAAGAAAAACTACAGGAGGCATATCGCTTAGCTACAGCTGCTGCACATGAGAACTCTGACAGAAACACGCATCAATAGGATGGTAGGGTGCGAGCACAAGACCTCCAGTCAGGAGACAGGGTACTGCTATGCAATCTGGGTTTTACTGGCACACACAAGCTAGCAGAGCAATGGAAGTCCATACCTTATCTGGTTGTGGAAAAGCTTAAGGATCTGCCAGTTTACAAGATTAGACCTGAGACAAGGTTAGGACAAGTAAAAATGGTACACAGGAACCTTCTACTACCCATGGGGGAACTCGTGGGTGCTCCCAATGGAATGGACCATAATATGGTGCTAAGGCAGAATAAAGGCTCTTGGCAAATTCCTCCATACACTGTAAGCCAGGGACCCCCAAGGGCTAACCCGGATCTACTGGATGCATCGGAGAACAAGTCTGAAGATGAGGACACCCTGAAAGTATACTCCAGGATGGAGACCAGATCCCAGACCCAATCGGAGGAGCTTGGCAACAATTCTAATGCCTCAGCTCTGAATCCCATGGCCAAACTATTCAGGCCTAGTACGGAGGCACCCTTGATAATGACAGCACCAGGACAGGACACTGCATTAACTCCTCCAGTATTCTCTGACTGTGAGGACTTACAACAGGCTGCTGATGACACAGCTAGGCCATCAGATGGTCGGAGCAGCCTGCCAGAAATGGGACAAAAAATGCAGGACCTGAAGCCAGATGACATGAGATCCAACCAGGAACCCTCATTGTCCTGTCCCAAGAGGAAGCACGCAGTTCCAAAGGAACCCATGCTCAATAGACATGACAATTATAAAACCACTCAACAGGGTGACTTATGATGCACCTGGGGTAAATAGTGAGGAGGTAACACCCCTGCACACAGACTTGTAGCTGCCACTGTAGGCTTCCTCAGACCATTTTGGAGGAGCCCCACATGGATGGGGTGATCTGAAGCATGATTTGCCAGGACAACAAATTCTCAGCTGGGGGGAGGAGATGTAAGGCAAGCTTAGGAGCTGTGCCTAACAGCTCCTGGGGGATGGGGGTATCTAATCTGCATGGGTTTTGTGTTTGTATAACACAAAGAACACATCAGCATATTCAAAATATGGGTGCAGAGCAATATGGGTAATGGTATTTGAGTTTATTTGATCACAAATCTGTCAATATCTGTAATTCTACTGAGGGGAAATATGAAATATTGTCTTTTTGTGAATTTACACTCTGTTTGTTTCAAATGTCGGGTTAGTTAAAGGGCAAAAGCCATCCTTACTTAAAAAAAAGATTTGTAAGAGAAGCTACTGCATGTTTCAGCCTGAAAGAAGTTGAAAGACAGGGGTGGGGCTTTGAGGCTAATTTTGCTTCTCCTACTATTGCTTCCCCTGTCTAATAATAGCTCTGGCTAGGCTTCTTCTGAGACCTTTGTCATTCAAATAGAGGTAGCTGTTTGCTGCTACTTAAAGTTAAGAGCTGGCATTACTAGAGAGAGAAGTTAACTCTCTCTCTGCTAACATCACTAGAGATAGAGAAAATCCTCTCTCTGAACTAAAATCACTGATGGGGAGCAGCAGATAAAGGAGTCAGCAGATGGTGAGAACAACCAGTGATGATCTTGGCGGTGTGAGTGACCGGTGGGTGGAGCCTGTGGACAGCAGGTGGGGCCAGTGGATGGTAAGAGCGGCCAGGGTTGAGCTGGGTGATGTGAGTGACTGGTGCGCAAAGCCCACAGGCAGTGGACAGAGCCGGCGGACAGTGAGAGCGGCCAGCGATGAGCTGGGCAACGTGAGTGACCAGTGGGCAGAGCCAAGGAATGGTGCTATTGGATGGAATGAGTGACCAGTAGATGGCGCCAGCAGACAGTTGGTGTGAAAGACACGCCTCATGTATCTTGTCAATTTCCAAAGGGATAGTTGTGTTAGTCTAGTCCAGCAAAAAAAACCAAGGAGTCATGTGGCACTTTAAGACTAACAGATTTATTTTTTGCATGAGCTTTCGTGGGAGAAAATCCCACTTCGTCAGCTGCTTCGAAGATGGGTGAACTTACAGAATGGAATGAAAATAAATGCAAGGGGATGTAAAACATAGGATCAGGTCATACAGTAACAGCAAATCAGAGCATTTGTTAGGTTCAAACCATGAGAAGCCTGAAGTCAAATTACCTTTTGTAATGGGAAAAGAACCCATAGTCTTGATTAAGTCCTGCTTTCACAGAATTTGGCTTGCATATTAATTGGGAGCCTAGTTAGCACTGATTCCCCAGATCAGTGCTGGTTTTGCCATTAAGTTTTGTATATTCTGTTATGCAGTGTGGGTTGTTGGGAACTTTGCTCTGTACTGATTTGCTAGATCAACACTGATTTATGTTATTTGGCCTTTTACACTCTGTTTTACTACTATTAAAAGTTCTGTTTACTATGCTCAGACTCATGCTTGTGAGTGGGGAAGCCCTACCCCTTTGGGGTGCCCAGGGAACAGTGCAGGATTTCCCAGAAATCTGGGTGGGGGTTGAGCCGGTTGGTGGTGCCACATTAGTGGAAAGCCCCTAGGTATAGAATCCGGGGCCTGTTCTGCTAGCCTTCCTTGGTAGAACGGTTACATACATTTTCTATCAATATTATTACTTGCATGATTATTATTATTATTTGCATTGCATTAGCTGATAGGGCCACCATCACAGATGAGGGCTCCATTGTGCCAGGAGCGTGCAAAGAAGAAAAAGATGATCCTTGCTCTGTGGATTTTGTATGAAATAGAATCAGTGAACATTTTCAAAAAGATTTTATGAAAAACTTTAAAGCCATTCCATTTTGCTATATTCAAAATGGACTCTTGATTTTTGTTTTTGTTTCTCAAACCACATAGTTTACCATAAAAACAGATTTAAAAATATCATCAGAAGGGTTATCAATCTTCTGATTAGCTGGAGAAAAAAATATATCACTAACCACTTAGGTTATAATTTTGATAACACTTCTGATCATTTGGAATTTTAAAATGTCACAATGTCTTTATCAGAACTTAAAATTTATAAAAATCAAAAGATTTTTACCCTGAAAGTTTTCTTTTTTTTTTTTATAAAAAAACACCATTTTTTCAAACCAAAAACTATTTGACAAATGTCAATGAGCGTATAATATGGAAGCACATTAACTAAGGAGAAATAATAAATCTTTTTGCACAGGGAGCAATGAGGCATAATACATAAAGTAGGTGTCTGGAATTCAGTTGATTGTGTTCAGTTCTGGGCTATTATACAGACCTGTTAGGTGACCTTGGCCAAGTCACTAAGCAATAACAATGTTATCATCCTTTTTAAAGCACTCTGAGATCTAGATAGGAAAGTAGTCTATATGATCTATGTTTTAAGGAGTTTTTAGGACCAGATTTTCAGGACATTTCTTTTTCTGGAGTAGTACATAACCCTTCAAATAGTCCTGTTCATGTCAATGTCTGGAATAAGGTACATCTATCTGGAAAGATATCAGAATTTGCCCCTTAGCAACAGCAGGGAAAAAATTACGTTAAAGAATCCCTCTCAGTGCTTATATTGTCATTTCCATGCTACCACTTTAAAAAGTCCTCATCTTTATAATGTAGTGTTAACTAACAGGATAGCCCATTACGGCTCTTCTGCCAACCTCTATGAGCTTTACCGAGTTTTGTCTATTATGTCTTCAGGAGAAGATTTAAATAAAATGGCTGACTGCGATAATGATTCCCTTTGCATACATTGACCTTTCATGAGTGTGACCTGTGTCAAAATCAAGACAATGGCCAGAGAAGTGAGATGACATTAAAAATTGTTGATGCTGTTCTATAAATAAAGAGATATCAGATATGCCAAAATATGGCTTTTAATTAAAACCAGCTAAAGATCAACCCTTTGTAAGCCTGTTGACATTAAACAAAGATTTTAGTTTGGTCTTCTTATGGGACCAAAGGAAAATAGTATTGTCTGGCATTATGGATCATCAGTAAGTAACATTCAGTCTTGGGACCAACTCTTGCAAACCCATGTTCAGGGGAGTAATCCTGAGTATACAAATTAAATGGGATTCTGAAGAGGAATGTCACTTGCCTGCTTCTGTGATACCAATAGGAGCCTTGCCACTGATGACAAAGGCATCATCAATCCTTATGATTTGAAGATGATTATTTTGGTCTTGCAAAAAGAATGCTTATTGTATGGTTTTATTTCTTCTCATGCTTTATATTTAAAATTTAGAATACATTTTAGAACAAAGTTTGCCAAAGGACTAGTTAGGGGTAGTTGAAAGACAGCAGACTTCAATTGGTTTTTTATCTCTCAACTTTCATGTAAAAAACAACTGTTATGGTTTCAAGGAAAACCTTCAAAACGTGAGCCAACTAAGTTATCCAAAACTGTCCACTTATATTTTCAGAGAACCTGAAACAATCATTCAGAAAGTGTGCACTATACCTTCCATTCAATGAGTAGTAGGTCAGGTGGCACTTTGCATTTAATTATCCCACTGCTCACCAAAGGTTCAACAAGGACAAGTGCAAAGTCCTGGGCTTAGGACAGAAAAACCCCATGCACTGCTACAGGCTGCAGACTGATCAGCAAATTAGCAGGACTGTAGAAAAGGACCGAGGGGGTTATGGTGGATGGGAAACTGGATCCGAGTCAACAATATTCTCTTGCTGTCAAAAATGCCAATGGAATATTGGGCTGTATCAGTAGGAGTGTTGCCATCAGATCAAGGGATGTGATTATTCCCCTCTATTCGGTGCTGGTGAGGCCACATCTGGAGTACTGTGTCCAGTTTTGGATTCTGCCCTACAGAAAGGATGTGGACAAATTAGAGTCCAGTGGCTGGCAATGAAAATGATTAGGGGCTGGGGCACATGACTTATGAGGAGAGACTGAAGGAACTAGGCTTATTTCACCTGCAGAAGAGAAGACTGAGGGGGGATTTGATAGCAACTTTCAACTACTTGAAGGGGTGCTCCAAAGAGAAGAGAGCCAGGTTGTTCTCAGTAATAACAGAGCACAGAACAAGGAGCAATGGTTTCAAGTTGCAGCTGGGGTGGTCAAGGTTGGATAGTAAGAAAAACTTTCTCACTAGGAGGGTGGTGAAGCATTGGATTGGGTTACCTAGAGTGGTGGTTGTATCTCCATCTTTGGAAACATTTAAGGCCTCATTAAACAAAACCCCGGCTAGGATGACTTAGTGGATGTGGTCCTGCTTTTAGCAGGGTGTTGGACAAGGTGACCTCATGAAGTCCCTTCTGATTCTATGATTTTATATTGGGTTGTGACAGAGGACAGAACAAGGAGGAAGGCTTCGGTTTCCAGTCAGGGAGGTCTAGGTTGGACATTAGAAAAAGCTTGCTCACTTGGAGGGTGGTGAAGCATTGGACTGGGTTATATAGGGAGGTGGTGGAATCTCCATCTTTGCAGATATTTAAGGCCCAGCTGGACAAAACCCTGGCTGGGATGATTTAGTGGGAGTGGCCCTGCTCTAAGCACGGGGTTGGACTAGATGACCTCATGAGGTCCCTTCCATCCCTATGATTCTATGAAAGATTGTGAGCATGTATTATGAAGATCCACACCAGCATTTTTCAGCAGTATTGGCTTCGCTTCTTGAGGGCAAGTGGAGGAAGAGAGACAAATGACTACCATTTGGGCAGTTCAGATAGGATTTTAAAACTGCATGGTAAAGATGAAAGGAAAACACAACTGGTATCATTTCATAAAGCAGAGCTTCACTCTAGGTTTGATGCATTCATGTTTTGTGAGGAATTTTATACATGCAGCTGTCTGGTCCATTTTCATTGTAGCTGAAATGACCAAGAGTTTCTCTGCCACTTAGGAGAAAAAAAAAATTAATCCAACCTTGCACAAGAGTCATTCTGGAGTACTATGTATTGAAGACAAAGGTAAATTTGGTTCCTGGAACAGTCAAACATGGTCTATAACAGCTAATGCTGTCCTACTTCCCAAATAGTTGAGAAAACCTGGACACTGAGATATGTGCTTTATCTGAAGTTCACTGACCAGCAGGCCATTCCAAAGGGTTGCTCCATCAAGGGTGACTGTTATACTTTTGCCCAGTGGACATTGCAGGATTGGTGGATGATTAAGTGACATATCAGTGTCCAATTCATTACTACCTGTGGGCATAGAATCACAGGGTTAGAAAGAACCCCAAGAGTCATGTAAGCTAATCCTCTCTCAAGATACAGGATTTATTGTGTCTAAACCATCCAAGACAGATGGCTATCCAGGCTTCTTTTGAAAACCTCAAGAGACGGAGCTTCCACAACTTCTATAAGCAGTCTGTACCATTGTCCTACTGTTCTTATAATTAGGAAGTTGTGCCTGAGATTTAATCTAAATTTGATATGCTGAAGTTTAAACCAATTGCCTGCTGCCCTGTGCTCTGTGGCAAGAGAGAACAATTTTTTCCATCTGTTTTATGGAAACCATTCAGGTATTTGAAAGCCAATATCATGCTCCCCCTTAATCTCTCCTCTTTTCCAAACTAAAAATACCCAGTTCCTTTAGCCTTTGCTTATATGGTTTGCTTTCCATCACTTTTATCATCTGTATCACACGTTTCTAGATCCTTTCCTGTTCCTCTATATCCTTTCTACATATCTGTGACCAAAACTGGACACAATACTCCAGCTGAGGCCTAACCAAAGATAAGAAGAGTGGTACTAGCACCTCTCAGGCTTTGCATGTTATGCCTCCTGTAGTGCAAACTAAAATTGGATTTGTTTGGTTACGATATTGCAGCTCATGCATTTGTAAAGCACTCTGCCATTTTAAATGATGCCAGCTGTAACAATCACTCTTCTATACTGTGCGTCATTTAGTACTGGTATTATACACAAAAACACATATGCTTATGCAACACACTCGTTGAGATTTTCAAAATTAGGTTTTGAATTGAGTGGCTTGATCCCATTGGCTGTGTCTACACTTAGCTTGTCAATTTGAATGACTGAATTTGAACTAGTCAATTCAAACTAATAATTATTATTTCAAACTCGGTCCATTGAAATTGACACGGCCACATAAGAAACTCCAATTCAAATTAGCATGTCAATGAACTGGACTTTCTAATTCAAACTGGAGGAGGGGCACCATGGCAGGTGTGGCAACATGGCCCCCTGGAAGCGCCATGCCACTACCCAATCCCCTGCCCAGCTCCAGCACTCTGAACCCCGCGCAGGGAAAAGAATCCCCTACCCAGCTCTAGCCACTGTGCAGCTAGAGCTGGGCAGGGGATGTTTTTCCCCATGCTGGGCTCAGAAGGAAGGATCCTGGCAGGGGATGTTTTACCCTCCCAGGGCTCCCTGGGGCCAGGACACCCCCCCCCCAGCCCTGTGCCTGCCCTGCGCTATCAGTGCAGCTGAGGGAATCCCTTGTCCTCCATCCTGGCTGTGCTGTCAGGGCTGGGATGGGGGAATCCTTTCCCCTCATGCTGTCAACACAGGCTGAAGTAATCCTTTCTCCCCATCCTCACTGCACTTCTCACCAGCTGGTTGTGTGCAGGGAAGGCACCCCGGTTCATGGCTTCTGCCCCGCTGGCCACATGCAGGGAAGGCACCCCGGTTCATGGCTTCTCCCCCACGGGCCGCCTGTCAGGGAAGGCTCCGTCACAAGCTGCAGCACCTTTCCCAATGTGTGGCCAGCAGGGGGGGAAGCTGCACACCAGGGCGCCTTCCCCAAGCATGGCCAGCTGGCAAGAAGCTGCACGCAGGGGTGCCTTCCTCACGTGCAGCCAGCCTGGCAGAAGCTGGGCACGGGGGTACCTTCCCAACACGTGGTGAGCTGGGCAGAACCTGGGCACAGGAGCGCCTTCCTGGTGTACGGCCAGTGCGTGGGGGTTCCCTTCCCCAGCCCGCAAAAGGGGCTGGAGCAGGGGCTGGGGTCCCTGTCCCCAGCCATGGGACAGAAACCCAATTGCCCCCCAATGCCTGATCTGGCGGTGTAGGTGGAGGCACTTTTGGGGCTGCTGACCCCAGGTGCCAAAGGGCTGTTCTTCTTTCCATGGTGCCATGAACCCTGGGAGGAAGGTCAACCCCTTTCAATTCAAACTCAGTGAGTTCGAATTGACATGGCCACATTGGGTCAATTCGAAGTGTTAGGTTCGAATTGACCCTGACTGAAGTCAAATGAGGTTTGACCAATTCAAAGTCAGCTTTCATCAATTCAGACTGAGGAGTTCCTCAGTTTGAATTGAGGAAAGCTAGTGTGGCCATATACTTAATTGAATTCAAATGAATTGTCATCAATTCAAATTCAATTCAAGTGTAGTAATACCCATTTTTACTTCCTGTATTGCTGCATGTTTCCACTGGAAGGCTATCGAAGTTCCAACCCTCATTTACAGATGTGCCCTGATTTAAGCGCAACCTGCAGTGATATAGCTCTGTACTATCACATAATACTAGTTGTGTTTTTCTGTGAATTTTGCTTGGAAACAAGCCTGTGAAACATTTATTCAGAAGTTACTAATTAGTGCAATATGAGGGTGATTCTGAAGCATTTCCTAGGAAAACTAAGACCTTGAATATACAATGTGCTCTTTAATGAAGCCTGAGATTGTTCTTTGGCTTGTATGACTTGCTTACTACAACAGCAAGTGGAAACACTTTCATTTATTTTTATCCCACGGTGATATTGAGGAAAATGAGAAGCCAATTCCTTTTTGATGCTGGGGACCGAAATAATAAGGGCTAGGAATGATTTAAATACATTGCTTCTTAATAAACAAAACCTTTTATTCCCAGTTTCTGAAGGCTAGATAAATGCAACATAAACAGAAGAAGTACTGTGTGTAGATCAGAGCTGACACATCAAAGCAAACATGACAAGTAAAAATCTTTCTGAGGGCTTAGGAAAGCCAGCTTGGTGGAGACAAATAGTTTAAATTTTAAAAGCTTTTCTTAGATGTAAAGAAACACAGCAATTGAAACAGCTGGGAGCGAGATGCCATATCAGATGAAATGCAAAGCCCCGATTGTGGGTTCAATGAATAAGTGGCCCAAATACAAACATTAAAAAGCCCATTGCAAAGCAGTGAAGAAAAAGCAGTTTTTAAAATATGGCAGCAAAGACCAAAACTGCTATTGCAGATTTGACATAAAAAGGACAAGCCTCTTAGGGTTGCAGGGCTTGATTCTTCTCTCCTGCAGAGTCTGATCCTGAGAGGCGCTGAACATCTGCCACTCATTACTCAGCTCTTCTCAGGACCAACTCACAACCACGGTAATTCAGAAGTAACTCCACTTAGCTTAGTGGAGTCATACCAGTGTAAACCGAATAAGTTCCATCAGAAAGTGGCCCCCACACTTTAAAACAATTCTACTTGCTGCTGCAGTAGTCACTGTTTTCTGTTGGGCAGGAGAATTATCTTTAGGTTTTTCATTGTCATCAGTCACTGTGGTAAAGAACAGGAGACCAGATTTTGCTGAAAATCCTGGTTCTATTGAAAGTAGTGATCAAATTCCTATTGACTTCAACAGGTTCAGGATAACCCTTTGTGCCTGGGCTACTTACCTTTCTCTCTAAGTCTAAACAGCAAGTGATGTTCGTAATCCTCTTTCTTTGGGCTAGGTCCCAGCACCTTCATTCACACTGAAAACTACTTTACTCCACTGAGTTCACAGGGCATATTTGTAGAGTGGGGGTCTCAAACTCAAATCACCACGAGGGCCACATTCCCCCGAGGGCTGCACCACGGAAACCTTTTCATACAACAATATTGTAAATACTGGTGGTAATAGTGTTTTTGCAGGCTGCAGGAAATAGCTTTAGGGGCCGCATGTGGCCCACGGGCTGCATGTTTGAGACCCCTGTTGTAGAGTAATGATGTGCTACTCATGGGAAGCAAGGTCAGGAGAATTTGGGCAAAATTAATTTTCTGTGCTTAGCTAAGGCAGAAGTGAATGGCACATGTTTTATAGCTTGGAACAAGATGACTTTTCTTCCTATACATAGATTAAAACCAACATTTTCAACTTAAGTACCTAAAGCTAGGCACCTACTTCAATATTTAAGTCTCCACTTAAGTGCTCCTATTTTCAGAGATGCTGAACATCGGCAGATCCCAGTGAGGTCAGTGGGCCTACTTTCAGGAGGAAGGCTTTTCATATGTTCCATACTTGGCAGTACATTTTCTGTTTCGATGTCAGTGTCGAGCCTAGGTCTTGGGTAGGCAGACATACTGTTCAGAGCTGGAGTTCAGCCAGGAGTTGAGAGTCTGCTGAATCAGAAGAAGGAGGCACACACAGGATTGGAATCACAAGTCAGAGGCCAGGAGCAAACCAGGTCAGGATCCTGGGAAGTTAAACTGGGTGAGCAGGAGCCACAAGGTAAGCAGTCCAGAGCAGGGTAGATCCAAGTCAAACAGATTTCTGTTCCTGTTGCAGGTATAACTAGGCCCAGTGGCCCAAATGGCTCTAGGACTCTGCCAATAGGACACAGAGGGCAGAGCCTCAAACTTGAGCTGCATTTCCTGGATCTGCCATTGCCAAGCAGGATGCTAAGTAGAGGGTTCAGGCGTGGGTGCTCCTGTAGATTTGGGTTCAAGGTCCCTGAGTCATCACACTCAGCTCTATCGGCTACTACTTGGAATTCAGGTTAATATAGATGAAATTCACTGGGCCTAGGTGTTCACCCTGTGGATTAGGCAACAAGAACGTAGGATCTCAACAACTCTGGCTCACACCACGTGTTTCTATCCAGATGCTGCAAGATACACGATGCATGACTGCCAAAAATCAGACAGTAGCAATCACTTCCTCGTGCCCATTCCCATCCATTAATCATCTTTTCTCACCACCTTTGCAAAAAGGTCTGTTTGGAGTTCAGGTACCATGCTTCAATTGAATGAAACAAAGGCATCATTGCCACTGATCTAAATAACATGCTATATAGACACTTGCTGCAATCCAAAATATTTTCTTCTGTATTGTACTGTTGAGTATTTACAGATACAACAGAAAATTCCATTAAAATATATTGAATTTGGAGCCACATCTTCCCTGTGGAGAATATTGGCTGGCTTGGCATATGCTAAACAGAATACAGCTGGAGCCTCTGGATGCTACAGCAGTACAAATAATATAGGAGATATTATGCTATATTTACCTGTATATTTCTCAATGCTGCATGTTTGTCTTAGAAGATATTGTATACACCAAGAGATAATTATATCAGAAGTATTCTTCTGCACAGGAAAGCTGATCTTGTCGTCAAGGCATGGAATAAGGACTTGGGAGAGCTGACAGACCTCCTGTGTGATCTCAGGCAACTCTTCAGCTGTAAAGCAATAGTTTTTTCTCTGTCCTGGTTACTTAGAGTGTAAATTCTTTGTTTCTTAGTACATTCATGCATAGTGTTTAGCACAATGGGGCCCCAATGTGGACTGATGCCACTGTGTGCCCAAATGAAAGCTGCCTAAAAATATTACAAGCAAGTTTTACAAAAATGTGCACATTTGAAAGCTGTTTTTCTTCTGAAGGCTTTGAAATTGACCCAAAGTTCATTTTACTGAAATTTTCACATCTGTTCAGTATAAGTTAACAAAGTAGAAAAATAAAAAAATAAGTTTTCAAGGTTTTTACAAATGTTTTAATGCCTTCAGTTTTTAAAAATAATATTGTAATAAACTGTAAAAGGAAGCAAATTGTGGCAGGGGAATAATTTCATGCATTTAAAAGTTTTATTTTTGAAAAAAAAAACTTATTTCCAAAAAACAAAAAACAAAAAAAAAAACAAAAAAAAACAGACCAACCAACCAATCTCTAAAAATATTCAACTATCTCCCATGTTATGATAAGTAATAATAAAATACTCCTATGGAATTTGCTGGTTCTATGCAATGGAAATGCAAAAGAAAAATAGCCAGTACCATTAAGTACTACAGGATATTTACATGGGCACAAAAATAACTAAAATGAAACCACTCATATGAAGAAAGCAGTTTTCTGCAGGGAGCCTTCTTCTGGATGTGAATGTGAGGATGCAAAATAACAGCAGGAACTGTTAGTCTTAGTTTTCAACTTGGTTCTAAAGTCACATCCAAATACTCAATACATCATGACACACTCTTGTCCCCTTAGAAAAAGAATTGCACTTACTAACAACGGCCCTTATGTTTGAAGACTTCAATGCAGAAGTGCAGAAATTTGAAGGTTAGCCAGCCTGTAAATGCCTTTGTTTTACTTAACTGAATAGAGATATACTGGGGAGTAAGTTCTTTCCTAACCATGTTGCTCAGCCTGGCGGGTCTTGGGTTTGGTTGTGACATGTAACTCCTCATATGCTGATAATCCCTCCTGCAAACAAGCAGGCAGGTGGTGGCCTGGCCATAGCATCTTTCCAGGCATGAAGGAACAAGAAAACTTCACTCTTTTAATGATGTGGTAACTTACTCTCTTCCTCAATCCCCTGCATAAGGAGGAGGAATCCACACTCATTTACTTTACTGCCACTTGCTAACCTGCACTACTGCACAATCCGAAAAAACAACACAGCCCTTGCTCAATCCATTTTCCAAAGAGGACCCATGTTAGTCTAGTTCAGAAAACAAACAAGGAGCCCTGCGGCACTTAAAGACTAACAAATTTATTTATTAAGTGAACTTTCACAGGAGAAAATCCCACTTTGTCAGATGCTTTGAAGATGGGGGAACTTAACAGTTCTTAAAGTAACTTCCCTCATCTTCAAAGCATCTGAAAAAAGCAGGATTTTCTCCCATGAAAGGTCATGTGACAAATAAATGTGTTAGTCTTTACTTGCCACAGGACTCCTTTTTTGTTTTACTTGCTCTATGTCACTCACCACCCATGTCTGTAAGTGCTGTCTGCCGGTTGCCACTGTGTAGGTAGTCACAGAATTGCAGAAATGGGGAGCAGGAAGGCTCTCAAGAATACATCAAGTCCAGTCAGCTGAGCTGTGGAAGGACTAAGTAAACCTACACCATTCCCTGACCTGTGTTCATCTACTTTGTTCCTAAAAACCTTCAGTGATGAGGTTTCCATAGCCTCCTTTGTTCCACTGATTAACTATCCTCATAAATAGAAAATCTGACAAAACCCTACTGATGGCTATGTTTTTGAGTACAGTCTTTCAATCAGTTGTGCGTACACCTTATAGCACCATCATCTAGACAACATTTCCTTAGATGGTTATGAGAATTTCATGTAGGATTGTGTCAGAAGAGCATGTCTATAGCTCCCCCTCCCCTGCCATCTACTAGCCAAGTGCCCCTGTCACAGAAGCAAATAAGGTTGTTTTATCTTGATTTGATCTTGACAAATCCACACCAGCTATTCCTTATAACTCTATTGTCCTTTAGGGGGCTTGCACATTGATTGCTTTATTAAGTCGACTTAATATAATGTGGCCATCTAAGTCAACTTAAGAAGCCCTAGGTAATAACATGTGCCTGCTTCAGTTGACTCAGTAAAGTCAACTTAAGCAAACACATTTTTTTATTAGGACACTTCTTAAATCAACTTAAACTAAGTCAGCTTAAGAGAAGGGGGACTCACTAAGTCGACTTAGTAAAGTCGACTTTAAGTAGACTTTATTAAGTCAGCTTAACAAAGTTGACTTAGTTTTTGTAGTGTAGACATAGCCACACACTACAGCAAGTAAATTCCAAAGGGGTAGCCGCGTACTGTACAAAGGGCCCTTTCCTCAGCAGGGTCTCAGGTACACTCAGTGAAACTACACCTGATGCATAGATATATTACTTTATTGCATTAATATAATAAGCCATTCAGCACTTTAGCATAACAGAGTATACATAAGCCACAAGCAGCAAGCAGGCAGAAGAGGATCAAATGTTCACGCCTCTTCTGCTATGGGGCAGCCTCTGACCTTCTATTCCCTGAACCTGAGGGCCTGTAGCAAGCATTGCTCCGGTGTGGGAAGCACCCTGGGAATCCTGTAGGGATCAGGGTCCCAGATGAGATTGATGCCTGAGTGGACGCTCCCAATTCTCATATACCTAACACACATACCCCTCCCCATCTAAGGATGGATGCGTCCCCAGGGTGGCTCTGGCAGTAAACCACCCAGTCTCTTATAAACAACACTTCCAATGTTGTCTGGTTCCCAGACTACTCTGCAGCTTGAATGGCTTCAAGTCAACTCAGCACTAGCTCAATCTAGAGTAGAACAGGTAACAAGTGGTCACCCCCCCAATACTGTGTTAGTGTAGTTCAGCAAAAACAAAAAAGGAGCCTGGTTTCATTTTTAAAGACTAACAAAATTATTTATCACATGAGCTTTTGTGGGAGAAAATCCCACTTCAGCAGATGCTAGAAGATGGAGAAGTAGGCGTGAATGAGAGGAAAATAAATGCAGTGAAGTGTAAGCCATAGGATCAGGTCAGACTGTTACAACAAATCTATGCAGTTGTTTCGATTCAAACAGTGGAGAGCAGCATATAGGAGGGAGGGAGGGGAAAAAAGGAAAGCAACATTATCTGTTGTAATAGGAAAAAACCTGTAGCCTCCATTTAACCATAAGTTCATGGTGTCAAATCTGAATATGAATTCCAGTTCTGCAGTTTCTCCTTGAAGCTTTGATTTGTTATCCATTTGCCTAAGTACGACTCTTAATATAGCATTACTGGAGTGATCAGGAAGATTGAAGTGTTTTCCTATTGGTTTTTAATAATGTTATGGTATGTCTACACACAGGCTTAAATTTGACCTAATAAACATTAGGTTGAATTTTAAAATAGAGCTGTTTACACAGCACTTGGGTGATTCGACTTAAGGCTTCCCTTAGGTAGAATCCAAGAGAGGTCCCTTCAAAGTTACAAAACCTCCTGTAACTTCAAAGGGATCGTCAATTTCAATGCTAAAGTTCAACTTGATACTGTGTAGACATATGAATTCAAACTAAAATTAGTTCAAATTCATATGTTTGACCTTCTTCCCAGGGTGCTTAGCACCCTGGAAGGAAAACCAGTGCCAGCCAGGTGCAGGGCTGTCAAAACCCACGGTCAGTGGGGCTGTCTAAAGCAACCCCTTGCAGGGCTGTCAAACCATGCTGGCAGCAGAGAGCAGAGGTAGCGCTGCGTGAGACTGTCAAACCCCACTGCTGGCGGGGAGCAGAGGCTGCTTCTGCTCCCC